>OX465108.1:7077520-7372520 GCA_949987565.1 Luidia sarsii | reverse complement strand
GATGATGAGGATGGCGGGAATGAGATCCTTGTGAAATATATTCCAACTGATTATTGACTATTTATATTAATGAAGTCTTTTTGCAGTTCAGCCTGTTCATCTTTTATGATTCACCCACCACCCACCCGGGGACATCGTTCCTCATCTTTGCCTAGCGCCCCTATCTCTGAAGTCAGACAAGTGTCAAAAAATGCAGCAAATCAAGATTCATGCCGCTTTAATGGCCTGACGAAATGACACCTTACTGTTGCCCGGTGATAGTGAGGCAAGCTCAGACTGAGGGGTGTAAATGCTATTCTAAAAGCACCGTGGGGGATTTGTATTGTGCTTTGTTATCCTTGTCTCTCTCGTTGCCAATACTATATTGTTCGTCGTATTATGCAAACTGACATATCCAGGTATACAACCAACCAGGGTCTATCTCCATCACTATAAACGCGGAGCACTAGAGTTACTTGGTCGTAGTCCGAATTATTCACGTGCTTCCCTATAGCGTACCGGTAATTGATAACAATTGGGCTGAATTGAGCCCACTCCTAAAAGTGGCAGCATTTTCGGCCAGCGGGGAACATCACCTGATTGAGTGAAGCTCTACCTCTTAAACCCGGGGAGGAGGCGGCGGCTCACGAACTCCCCGACCCCGGTCGTTTTTACACTGGTTAACACTGCACGGTCACATGCCCTGGGTATCCGAGTCGATGGCCCCCTGCGTGATATTCCAATGTGACACGGTTTCCTGCCACATGACATGTTACATTAACCCCGACACACCCCGTTGCGCATTATCCTTTTTATATGAATGTTGAAACCGCGTCTCAACTGCACAAGTACATGCATTATTCAAAGAATGAAGTAGGTTTATTCAAGGTGGATGCGGTCGCGACTCCACTTCTGCGCGTGTTTCTATGTGAAATGGTGATTGATTTGGAGGCAGACATTGAGGTGACCCTTGCCGTAATTCCTTATGCCATTGCGCAGTTTATTCTCCTTAGGATTAATTAACAGGAGGGAGTGTGCTACAGAGTATTATTATGTACAATTTAGTATCGCCCTCAAAGTCACAATTACTTCAGACAACTACCCTTCCAGCCCAAATTTGGCGGTAATTGGAAAAGATGCCGCGTGATCAGCACGTGTAAATGCAAGCATGCATGCAGTAACTAATCCCCTCCGACGCCGATGGCCAAGCTAGTATTATTATTGGGTCACAAGTTATCAAGAAATACTGCGAGGGTTGAATTCATCCATGGGCCGGCTCGCCTGTATAAGTGTAACACACAAGCAGACCATAGATGCACGATACAGTCACGGCTTGCATTTATCTCTCCTTGCTCTCTCACACCCTGTCGGCACTGGCACTTGAAACCCAAAGCAACCATGCGCTGTGTCACAAGATGGCCCAATGCTCGTAATAGATAACGATCTAACACAATATTATGGTCCATCACCTAGAAACTGAGCCTTGTCCAGCGGCATAGGTAAGGGAACCAACCATGACCTGCTGCGGACCTATATCATGGATTATCCAAACAACTTGAGAGGTGATTTTCACTGGGATAACAACACTCTGGTAGAAGTGTCACATAAACGGCTCACAGGAGCCACAAGTCCCGAAATGTAAGCGTGAAATTGTCCCTGTAGATGACATTTAGACACCTTAGATTTTACGGTAGAACAAGTCAGGAAATCTAGTGCAAATATTCAGCCGCGTCAAATGCTAAGACCATGGGGAATGTCAGGAAGGACATTCCTATAAAGACGACATTACGCAGTTGCTAAACTGGAAGCAATCCACAGTTGAAACAACCGCTGTTTAACATTGGAGTACTCGGCCTAAATAATCTGTTCTCCACGCTACATAAAAAATGTCAATGGTATTCAAGTGGACGGTTGCTAAAGCCATGGTAAAGCCAACTAGCGGGAAGAAAATGAGAACAATGAAAATTGTCCGGCATGGCACGTGGCAGTATGCCAATAGGTGAATCTTAATCAATCTGTTTTAAATCTATACGCCCTTTTCTATTGAACTATTTCTTATCCAAAATTAGAGGTCCGGAAGACAGCTCTTGCTATAGAATCCAAATGTGAGTATTATCTGAACTAAATTGTCAACAGAATTGATACGTTCCAGCAATAATTCAAACCCAGGACATTATAATTTTGGAGATAAATACATATCCTAATTCGCTCATCTGTACTCCTCTTTGATGTCCATCTCCCCTGATCACCCAGTTATTCTACACGCCACTCACTGGAGCGCCACAATCTGCTGATGACACGATGCCATGGGAACGATCCATGAGCCCTTGCCACTATTCCAATGCCTCTCTGGAGAAGAGTTACCGACTTCAGAAAGAGAAATGTCCTCAATGAGACATGTGAAAGGAGCGTTGTAGATCATTGTCCCCTGCTGAATGCTATATACCCAGGACATTTTGAAGGCTTCTTATTGTATGTGTCTTGTAAATTGTTCTACATTTGGGATGGACACATTAAGGCATGAACTTAATCCCATGAGTGCGTTCTATTGTCAGAATAGAAAATGGACACAATGGCTGACTTGCAAAACACCCGGTGATTGCTAGACACTATACACAGCTTCAGATTGTTTGGACTGGCGATAAAAATCCCAAATTAAAGCGAAAGCTTTGATTGATGATGTGGTCAAAATGTCACCAGTATGCAGACACTGCCATAATACTAAAGGTCAACTGCAATGCATTGTGGGTTTTTTCTTCAAACAATCCTGTGGTGTGATACATTCATAGATTTCTTTGAATGTCAGACTTTGGGAAAGAGGGAGCAGGCACGCCACCGTGGGAGCCGGAAGTGGATGACCCGGTCCATGCACTAAGTTTATTTATTTTCTGACGATCCTGGAATAAGCGTCACGGTAAGCCACGTTTTCACCTTTTTTTTCGTGAAAGGGGAAGACTGGCGCCTCGCACAAAAATATTCTATACGTGTATTACATTACACATTGAACGCTTCAGGGAACTAGTCCGATGTATAAAAGTGCATACGGCCTCTTCCGGGAGAAAAAAAAATGGTCCCCCGATGACGTACCGTATAGAACAGCGCCCCGATAACTACAGGCACAATCAAAACATTTCAAAAATGACGTTTGATCTGGGAGTAGAATGTATTAATTAACATATTTAATGACAAATCAGGATCTGAAATGTTTTGGTTTTCAGGTGACTTTTAGCCTATAACACGAGATAGCATTGAACAGTGAGTGGTTCAAATAGGAACGAACTTTCTACTTATAATTGCACCAACGTTTATCGTGGAATCACTGCAGGGATTCGGGGTCACTTTGGACAGGACACTTCACAGACTGGAATTCTATGTCATTCTTTAGTCCTAGTGAGCCACGGCCAGCCAATCAAACGCCATAACGCGTCCTGAGTGGACAAGAAGTTTGGGGAATGCCGCAGCGTTCTGGCGCGTTGCCCTTGATGGTAAATATCTCCCACGTGGCTTCTTCAGTCAGTGCGGCCATGAATGCATGAAGTAGCTCTGTGTTGCCTTGTGAACTGTACTTGTGAGGCTGACACCCCGAGGTTCTCGACCAGCTTGTCCTCGGGGTCAATTTGATGCAGTTCACACCATTCGCCCTATGCCGTGCTGAGTGCACAGTACACGGGCCACGGGAGGGAGAGCTTTCGAGCCAGCTATAACATGCTTACACCGACCCCGGTTTGAAATGATGTGGATTGTCATCACGTGTCGTCTGACGGACGTCCAGCCAACACTTCCTTCGCTGTTAGTGTTTTATTTATTGACTCAATCATGGGCCGTTCCCCATTTCTAGAAAGCCTCCTGTTGTCTAGATGTTGTGACGGAGTGTCGGATGGCCTAGACGGTCCCTCCATGTTAAGTGCAAAAAGGGGTTCAGAACATGTCGTTGGCGCCACGATTGAGTCGCTGCGTTTGGAACTGATGAGTTTTTCGCTTGCGTGATAATTGCAAGGCCCCTTTAGATTTCTGGCCAACTCCGCTGCATGGTGCCCTATTCATTTAGGATTCTACAGGAATACTACCGTACCCGTCTGCTGCACATAGTGTCCTATGTAATGGCTTGGCTACATTAGCAAGGTTACACACCACACAAATACCACGACATAATGCAGTAACATTTTGGTCAGCTAACACTGATGCAGGGAACAAAAAGGGTTTGAAAATACGGGATCCCATTAAATACATGCACCTGAATCGACAGAAACCATGCCAAGAATGGAACCATGCAGAAGCACATTTCTCTTTCTTCATGGGGATTGCCTGTGACTGATTGGCCTCAAATTGCATCTAGCCTATGGTTCGCCTCAATTTGACAAGCAGAAATTGATGTCATTAGCAGAAGCGTAAGAGGCGCCAGTAACGCGCGCGTGATACCGAAGTTGTTGACTGAGGGGCGGGGCCTTCGTGCATGTCACAACACCAAGGTGACGGGGACTGAGCAGATGTCATAATGCCCACAAATAGGAAGAATCCTAGTGGGACAACTGTCAAGAACCCAAAATGCAGTCGACGTATAGAGATACAACATACGGATCATCGGTAATGCACGTGCGGTAAATGTGGCCGGCTCGGGGGCAAACACGAAAATTGGATTACGAAAATTGTCCACTTCTGACAGGAAACATCCCCACCAAGTTACATTTAGGCCTATACAAGTTACATGATTCAAGTCGCGTACAGTTTATGCGTCGATTTCCCATGATCCCTAGGCTATAAAAAAAATGTGCCTTCTAAACTCATCCATATAATTTTCCATGAGTGAAATGTATAGGTTGAGAAGGATCAGACTCGTTGTTGTTTGATGTCTGAGGTGGCCAGGGAATGACTTCCTCAAGGAAATGCCTCCACTTTGCGCGGGGAATATAGTTCTATGTGATAATATGAAACTACATATTACCATGCAGTGACCAGGGTTGCTTGAGCTAATTTTGTTGCTATGCTTAGACGGGTCTATGCAGTAGACCGATTGCACGACCAATGTCTACGTGCCTTCACGTGACTTCCAGTGGGTATTTTTGCATCTCATTTGGTGCCGAAGAGAAGTGGAAACGAGCAAAGGAGTCAATTATATTGTCCACATTCTTCTTTGTACATTTCCATCGCTGCTCTATTATGGCACATGTGATGAGAAATATACCCACTATCATGTAAACACTGGTCACGCAATCGGTCTATTGGCTCCTGTGGTCGATTTCATCAAACCCAGTATGCGTAACTTACGATCAATCGCAAGACGATGAGCGATGCACAACTTGCGATCACGGATTATCACAACTTGCGATGTGGGTTATCCATCGTAAGTTAAGCTACACGATGCATGATATAAGGGTCTGTGAAATCCGCACCTGGTTTCATATCCGACTTTTCCCATCACCTTATCCTTTCACTCTTTGGTTGGGTAAATGTATACATGTAACTAGTGTAGGGAATTATAAAATCATCTAAATTATCAACCACTGCACTGAGTGCTGCTTGTCCCTTTGAGCCCAATGATACAAATGTAAAAGGCGCAAGCACGTGGCTGATATCAATACGAGTTCCTCTAAATACCAGTGGAATCTACTGTACTTGTATAGGAATGCTAAACTGAAATAGTATAATATCACACCTCCCGCCGTGAGGGTCTTTGCCGTTCGAATTCCTCGAAAGGTCAAGCCAAGCTTGTTTATTACATAACCGATATTTCATTAGCTTCAAGTATACCACTGTCTGTTACATTTTGCTTTCCTATCTTGTCGTACAGACTGGAATACCCGGTCATCGGATGAAACTACCGAGTGCCAACAAGACAGCGGAATGTTATCTGGATTCCTCTATATAATAATGTAAGTCAACTCTGCATGGCTCTCCATAGCTTTGTAAGAAGATAGGAGTGTGTCTTAGCAGAGAGACGTGTCACGTTAGGCACAGCGATGAAGTCAGGGTCATTTCAATGTGTTGCTTGAATTATAAGACTGATTATTTCAACCATTGGGCTGTCAGCTCATCACTGTTTTAATGTCTTCCTCTTCAATACACCCGTGCTCGGCTGTCCATGGATTTACCACTTGACTTCCATTTCGTATAACCTCAGTGCTTGATGGCATTATTAATTTGAAAATTAATATCACAATCTTTGCACGCCTTTGGGTAAATTGCTGTTCTGCATGGATGGTAGCATGAGCACATCACGACCGCGTGTTAAAGCGTTCGTAAATAGATTGGTGAATCATTAAGTGTCCCCATCAGTTTGCACGCTTTGGACTCCAAGGCCGTCAAAACCTTGCCCCAAAAAGGCTGAGACTCTTAAGGTCGGGAAATAAGTGAACAGACACAGTGCGGAATTAAATTGAATTCCTAGGTAAAACATGAATATAGTTAAAGGAATCACTTTCAAATTCATAAAGATTCGTTTTTGAGATCGTTATGATAATGCCCGCTTCTAAACGTGGCTGCCTTTGCTCGTGCGGGCTGAGTTACACCCCTACCCCTACTTGTATCGCTTCAATTTTGCGGTGGCATGCTTTTATCAACTGCAAAAATGAGATTGTGGTCAGCGTGGGAATAAGTGTTAAAGACTTGAGGGAGGCATGTCGTGAGGACTTCGCCCTCTTCTCAATTGCAGGCAATTTCGTCTTTTATCATATGCCAGGAATCCCAGTCCAGTTCCACCGAGGGTGTAATGGCAGGACTATCTGATTGTGACGACATCGGTCGCAGACATGATCAGATTGTATACAGGCTAGAGACCTTATTATAGGCCTTTGCACTTCTCGAGCGTGCAGGCATACTTCTCATTGCAAATAAGCCGAGCAATGGGACTACTTTGGGCTCCAGGGAACGTGCCCTCCCATCATCGAGAAAACTGCCACCATGTGCACAGAATCGAATATCTGAAGTAGGCCCCTAATGAAAGTCGTTGACGACAATCAAATGGCGATTTCTTTGAGACGAACGCCGAGCGCGACTCGACAGCACCCGGTTCTCGTTCCATCTCGACAATTGCCTTTATCACGGTGCTTCAAGACACCTGGGCAGCATACCAAAATGAAACATCTACAACTTATAACACGGAGTTTCTGCATTGGCTGTCGCCCCCACTGACTGATTGTGACATGATGATTGACTATTAAAGATGGCAGTGCGTGTTTCGAGACAAACTTACCTCGACAGAGGACACAATCACCAGCAGCCTCAACTTTGGGATGGCCCTCCTCTTCTCTTCCACGAGAGGGACGCTTTTGCCGGATCAGGTTGTAGGTGCTTGGCTCGAACAGGGTTAAAGAGAGCGCTTGGAGCAGGGCGCAGCGAGTGCTGCGTGTATTCGCTCAAGCACCAGGTCATTGAATGAGTCTAGTTGCTTACAACACGTAGACTGCACCCGCCTCCTCAGTGTGACCAGGTCTGATACACACACGCCTTTCCTACGAGTGTATCGGACACACCGCTTCATATAACCTGTCCTCATTGTCCTTCCCTCCAGGTTGTCGCAACAATTTGATATCAATGTGTCTTCTGTTACGTTTTGCGTTAAGGGGTCTCATGCCCAAAACCTCTGTAATGCTTATTGTCACCGCGTCCTATTCACATGCAAAGACCGCCTTATGTCAGAGACAATATTATGCCGAGCTGACTTTTCATAAATTTATTGTATAACAAATTTATAGCAATGGCGACCAGATATATATCATTGATAGTCAGGCATGGTTTGTCATCTCTTATACCTCGTGTCATCCTTGCTCTGTGCTTTAACCTGATGGATGGGTTTGCATAATATGACACCATCGCGTGTGCAAGAAGCCATATCCCAGCTATGCTCAGACCGACTAGCCAATGTCATATAGCCTCTTAAGCATTAAAAGCCTTGCTCAATCAAATGAGGCTGTCAGGCAAACATCCCCTTGCAGTTGATGCTGATATTTTAATATAAGCCAATCGCAAGAAGTATCAGGTGGAATGATTGATTGGCAACTTTCTTTAAATCGAGGTCTGTATGCTAAGCAGGTTTCCACGCTTACGCGGCTCGATGAAATGTGGGTCGAACAACATTCAACTCATTTCATGGGATTCATATTTCTCAACTTCACCGCATTGCCTGACAGGAAGCCGAATCGATGAACCGATGATTCTATTCAAAATTGTAAAATGTCCAATAATAGTTGAGCGAGGATGTCAAGTGAAGGGAAAGAGTAAGCTAAATACTTTGATACTGAAGTGCCTACATTTTCTGTGTCTCAATGTACAATTTTACGGAAGCAGGATATTGTCCATTGGGTCTTACCGATACTCCACAGTCTACTTACCCCCCCCCAAAAAAAAAAAGAAAAAAAAAAGAGATAATGCATCATATTACTGTTCCAAACATATGAGTATGACACGACGAGCCTGTATAATACCTATACCAGTGTTTGTATATTATAACAATGCTTCATCCGCCTGATATAATAGCATACTTCAGTCAATACACACAGGCATTTGCCCGTGGTCTCCTCCTCAAATTATACACCACTTGAATCACTGGTGCCGCTCCCGGTACTGCCCGTCTTTCCAGTGCTTCTTCTTTCAGTTCGTTGGTATCACACCCTGACCATTCTCGGATGTTGTCCACTCAATGCATCTTTGGTCTGGCCCACAGAATGACGACATCCCTCTGGCATCCCATCCACAACGGCAGCTGCCAGACCGCCTTGCCGGTCCACATGGCCATACTTTATCCTGCATAATAGCATACTTCATCCTGCGAGATGTTGCCAGCTTACAATTATTGTGAGTGGTACACAGACTTTGGATCCCAACTCAGGTGAAGTGGCAGTTAATGGACTGAGTTTGAAAACTCTTTACAGCGATCAAATTGCAAGGCCTGTGATCCTCCATTATGGATTTCAGGAAAAGCTTAATAAGTTGCACTTGTAAATGCATAATTGTATATTGTGATAATTGTTGAAAAACCTTGTTTATTGAGAGGTTTGGCCTCAGGATTCGTATTCAGTACCGGTACTAATATTCGCTGGACGCGAGATTAAACCGAGTCAACACCTTTTGCTTGCGTGCTCTACTACTAACACCCCAGTGGACTTGGTAGCAGGGCGTTGTAAAAGCCTGCCACATACACTACCCTTTGATGGCCTTGCCAGTACCTCATTAAGATGACAGGCTGCATACATGGCATGGGCTAGCCATACGCAGTCCGTTTCTATCTCGAGTGAAACGCGTGCGTCAAACACTCGCAGTCCGTAATGATTTCGCTCAACGACATGTGAGTATCGCATGATACTCACATGTCGTTGAGCGAAATCATTACATTACAGATGGCACTCGGTGGAATTAGCAAAATAACGCAGTTCAACATCCATTCATTTCGCTTCCATTATTAAATCAAATCTTTGCTTAGTCTGGACCGTCGGGTACTATTCATTCTTCGAATGGAAAGAAAGCTGGTCTGAAATGTAAACCACAATTTATTATGAACATGGGACACAGACAATATTGCTTAGGGTCAATAGAGGGCGCTGGTCCCGATTTGTTTCAACGGCCCGCACAACCAACTAATACCCACCACGGACCACAGCCCAAAACAATAAATTCATGATATGATTAGGATTTGAAATTTCTCACGGTGGGGCAAGCACAACGCAAATAATTATAGTTTGTGGTGATAACATAGGCCTGTAGGATCATTTAAGTTAAGGATAGTTGGTGGATCCGGTCATGTATGACTCGACGTTTCGGTCAAAGTTCCTAGTCGTCATCTACTGAGGACGGTCAGAACCACCATATACATAGACCTATAAATAACCTAGGTTAATGTCTATGGTCGCAACGTCTGACTGCGGGGTGCAGCACACGAATTCCATCTAAGATGGCTCCGCCGAGCTGATTATCATAAAGTGTGGACCCACAACTTTTGTATTAAGGAATTTTTGGAGGCTAATCAACTGATACATTGTAGAATAAGTGAACAACCTGGGGGTTCACTCTTCAATTTGGTGTGTAGGTCTAGTCTATCCCAAAATCCTTGCAGAAATTCGGCTTAAATGGCTACATATTTTGGGGGTGTTTTGTCTTGGGGTAATTAACAAAAAATCAAACCGGCAAAGGGTACACAAATTTAAAAGAATCTGAGAGATGAAGAAACTGAGAGACTTCGGGGTGTGGGATAACAATGGCATTGAAATGGTGTTCAATGGGAGCTTGATTTATAGTGTTCTTGTTTTTTACAGCGCCCTCTTGTGACAAAATGTTTTCACACAGGGAAATTTGATGAGCAACGATGAAAACAGGTAAATTGTAGGGGGGGGGGCGAAAAAATATAGGCAGAATTGATTGTTCAGTGTAACCGGCAGACCTTAGAAAAAATTATGTCATCATTTAATGCCGCCTTGAAAAAGAATGATATATTGAGCCCTTGAAAATAATAAAAGTCCCATAAGCCCAATGAATAGAATGAATGTATACCTTCACATAGGACATCTACCAATGAAATGGGACATGCTTTATGGGACATCAACCTAAGCTCCTTACGGTAACTCTTCAGCCCGTTCGCTCCCTCCTTTCTCGCTCTAATAAATAGGAATCTCCATGCAATTTCCATCAGTAAAGCGAAGCCCACTAGATAATGATTGGCTCAACTAATTACATGTAGGCCTAATTAAGATGGCATCACTCGACCCGGTTGGTCAAATGCTGTTATCGACTTCATTGACCGATGGCTGGGTGGACCTTCGAGTTAGTCTCATTTACAGCCAGGTGGAAACGTCCACTGAACAGAAATTGTGTAGACACCCGACTGACCTGAGCCAAATCTCTTTGTAACACAATTAAAACGGAAGGGGAGCTGGACGTTTCCCCTTTACTTAAGGACGTATAGGATAGCACTAAATGCAACGATTCCCTCTAACGTGATGTGTAATCGATATTGCAGCTATAGTTGTTGTTTTAGCGTAGGGACCAGTCAGATCGAGCTGGGCCTTGCCTTACTGCTGTGCACCGCATTAATTGTTGGAGTCCATGAAGGGATGATGGCCATGATGGCGATTTTTGAGTTGCTCCTGGTGCTGTGCACGGTAGGTGCTGCGATAGGCCAGGCTACCACCGTGGCTTGCCCGTACGTTTGCCACTGTGACGCCGCTTTAATGTCGGTGGACTGCAGCCGCACCGGACTGACGCGTGTTCCCGTGGAGGAGATAGCAAACAACACGAAATATCTAGCATTTGACGGCAACTCTATGGGCTGGGTGCCGGAGGGTACATTTTCTCGTTACCGGCTATGGCTGCGAGCTCTATCGCTCGCCGACAACCAGTTGGAGTGGATATCGGAGCGCACCTTCAGGCAGTTAGCTCGACTGAAGCGTTTAGATGTGAGTGACAACTTATTGGCCGCACTGCCTATGGGCGGCTTCTATGGAACATCCTCTCTGCTGTGGTTAGATCTTTCGGGCAACTATCTGCACGATATCCCGAGTGAAACCTTCCTGGGATTGACGACATTGGAGGAGCTGAACTTGAATTCGAATGCAATCAAGTGCTTCAAGGAAGACTCCTTTTCAGGTTTGTCGTCTCTGAGAAGACTTTGGCTGGCTGGTAACCTGCTTCACGTCGACCCAGTCGCTTGGTTTTCTATGAATTCTAAGTTAGAGGAGTTGGATCTTTCAGGAAACAGGATCCCATTAGTGGCCGATGTCAGGGAGTGGTTTCATCCTGGCCACACCGTTCGCCTTCGTTTCTTGTCATTGGCCAACAATAACATCAAGATCCTTCCACGTGGTGTGTTTAGGGGACTCGGGCACTTAGAACACCTCGATTTGGGCACTAACGCTCTGGTCAGCATCAAAGAGTGTGATTTCAGGGGCTTGCACAGCCTTACGGTCTTGAAGCTTCAAAAGAATTCCATCTACGCTTTACACGAAATGAGCCTTGGTAGTCTCTCCAATCTAAGTCATCTTGACCTGGATGGAAACCAGTTAGCAAGTCTTCCATCGAACCTATTCACCCCGTTCCGGGGACCTGGAAGTCAGGATTTCTCGAGGACAAATTATGTGAGTCCGAACTTGTCCGACTTCAGTAGGACTTACAATAATCCCAATGATTTAGATTATTATTTAAACGGACCTCGAGCCCTCACAAGTTTGAAAGTTGGTAATAATTTGCTCGGCAATGTTCCCGGAATCCGCAGTTTACGCCGCTTGCAAATCCTCGACCTCAGTAACAACCAGCTCGGACGACTAAGCCTGGACGCCTTCCTGCACAACGGAGACCTGAGGGAGATTCGCCTGAATGGCAACAGCCTAGCGATCGTGGGCTATGCTTCTTTCGCCAGGCTGCGCTTGCTTCGGCGCCTGGACCTTAGCGGCAACCCATGGCGGTGTGACTGCCGCCTGGAGTGGATCCAGGAGCTGGCGCGATCAGACAGGCAGCCCGTGTGGGCAGCTGGCTTGGCGGATGGAATCATCTGCACGCACCCGCTAATCCTACGAGGCCAGTGCCTACGGGACGCAGACAGCCAGCTCATCCGGGAACAGTGTCCGCGCTTAGCGGTCGGCCTGGCTATGTCCGTGGTCATCACGACTTGGTTGGCATCCCTTGGGGTTCTCGTCGCCTGCTTCTGGGCTCACAGGTGTCTCCGAGTGCGCAAGTTCGACAGAGACCGCAAGTCCAACTTCCGGTACCACAGGAAACGGAAGTTGGGTCGGCGGAGGCACGGCATCGCGGCGGGTCAAACGTGTAGCGTCACCACTAAGGTGAGCCAGCGCAGAACTGCCTTCCCCCTGCAGGCCAAGGGGCATACCAGCCATGAAGTGACTTACTGCGAGAGGGATTACACACAGTCAGCCAAGGTGGGCAGGAAAGTCATTGCCACCTACCTATGAAACGGAAACTATTCCTGATTATAGTCCCTATATGGTGCATGCAGGAATAATTATCGATAGAATGGTATTAGGTGCAACATTCTGTCCTACATTTGTGAGATTTTAGTTTTGCATTTTCAAATCACTACGATAGCCCATGTCTCTTTCAATGTATTTGTATCGTGGTGACGATGGCGACTGTCATTGTCCATATCCACATATGAAACAGGAGCCCTTGGAGGCAATGAATGTATGCATTGACAACCAGGGAATCACTAATCAGTGCTTCAGACTTTGGTGAATTGGAACATTTGGGGCCCGTGGTACTTTGGAAGGGATGCGCCATGAAAACGGTCAGCATACCCGGCTTTGAAAAAGAGTGTTTATCATTTCGGGAAATAGGCCTAGCCTAAAACGGTCATCAATTCAATCATTCATAACTCATACAAGGTACCAAATCAGGTACAATATTCATTATCACTAAAGGAATTAAGGATTTTGTATGGACACATTACATGTAGGCTACATGTGTATGTTTTGCCATAGAAACTTGACTTGTTACTTTGCACAAGAAGCGCGCCCTCAATCGACCGGATTTTGCAAGTAAACGAACAAACTCCCGTAAAGCAATAATTATGCCACATTCAAGTCTTGCATGTTGGGTAGCTTCGAAATGGACAATCGTGCGGTGAGGGGCCTACATGAAGCTGTCGCACAGAATACACTGCCTGTTTACCGACTGTATTTGTGGCATAATAACACTGAAGTCTACTTGGGCTGGTCGAGCATGCATGGAGGTAGGAGGCTCCATTGTTCGAGAATCAACGGTTAGCTTTGGCGAAAATTAATGTTCTTATAACTATGCATTTATGGAAGATAAAGTTATTCGAAGTCCTAAAGAAAAAATGTAAACTTACGAATACTGCAATGGTCAAGGAAAAATAAACGATGGTTCATGGTTCGGTGGAACTGATATGAATAAAGGGTGTGAACAAGCTACGCGATGTCATGTCTAATCTTTCAGAACACGGCCAATGCCGTCTTACCATGGAGGTTCTACTGTGTAGATCTTTCAGAGCTCTTCTGGCCTCGGTGCCAGTCCACCGCAAACCTGGCCTTTGAGGGCAGTTTCAGCAACACAGCGACCCCGCCACCTGGATGCGCCAAATGCGATGTTGGTGTTTGGTTATTATCTTACTGCGACGTCGTGCCACGAAAAATACCCCTGGGTTGAAGGCTGAGCGAGTTTCCCCAAGGCCTGGGCATAACCAATGGCGGCGTGTGTTTGAATTTATGCAGCGCACACAATAGATCCAATTGGTCTTTCCATGTTAATGTATTATCATAAATCGTACAACATTATTTATTTTTTTAGATTGTGGACCTCTGATCCTATTTGGCGAAGGAAGAGGAAAGATACGTGTGTCCAGAAACATGGACGAAAATCGTTTTAAGGATTTTTTTCCTGTGGGTATTAAGCAGAACAGCTTAACGGTTATAAATTCAAAAACTTCAAGCATCGCTATCGAAGCTTGGGTCCTCTGTTTGTGCATAGTTTTTGGACTGTAATCCGTAGGAGATAAAATAATTATTAGAGGCCTGCGCCAATCACCGCAATAGCGCCCTCAGTGTTTCTTTTTAGAATTTACGTGCGTGTCCGAAGTCTAGGGCCCTTTTCCAAAACCCGGCTGAGGCTCAGGCTCCGGCTTTGTCTCTAGTTCTTTCCTCCATTTCTAATATAAAGCATAAAAACAGTGAGCCTTTGACATTATTTTTGAATGTTTTACTGCGTATTGAAAAGGAATCCAAAGCTTCAACTCCAAAAAAGAACCTGTGTTTTTAGCTTTTGTTAACAGAGACGAAGCCGGAGCCGAAGCCTAAGCCGGGTTTTGGAAAAGAGCCTAGGAAGGGAGGAGTTACACTTCTTCTGTGTGTTCAGGTATTCAGCTTATTCGTCGCGTTTTTACAGTTTCGTTATGCAAACATGATTGATCACGTACAAGCCTCTGACGTCAATGCAAACACATTATTCTATTTATATTCCCCGACCACAGGGTTTCAGTAGTTTTTTTCTTACACACTGACGAAAATAATGTAGGCTACCGTCTTGATGTACTTTTAGTTGCATTCCGTATAGGATAATGTGTTCATTGAAATCTAAGTAGTAATTTTGTTGTTTGATGAAAATTGATCTAAATAACGTTGCTATGGGAATAATATCTAGTTTTTGGCAAAATGATTTTGCTGGCGTGTTGGGGGCGCATGTGTATAATGCATTGGGTCTATGTTATAGTCACGCTGCGCACAGTGGATGATTCGTGAAATGATTCACAGCATTGCTCAGCTTTCTGACTTACTATAATGACCATGACACGGAGGCTGTATTGTGTTGGGATATTTGGAAGTTGAACCAGGATCGATGGGCACTGGGCCGTGCGGACACCCACGCCTGAAGTTTTGGCGAGGCATGAAATAATGACGTGTATTCCGCACTACCGGAAAGAAAGGTATTAACGAAATTATTTCACAGCTGAATTCCTGCACGGCCACCGTTGCACACAATGGCACCGCCGTGTACAGGAGTGCAGGCTGTCTGGAAAAGACCTTGATGTTTGGTGTTGCACACGGTTGTGATCGTACATCTGCTACACTGATCAAGGACTATACTGTGGATATCCGTCGGGATACTTGGTGTCCGGCGTCCAAAAGCAATGTCATTGCACAGAGTCTTCGTCTTGGGGCTGGTACTCGTGCTCCAGGGATCTGCCCTGGAGACGGTGTGTCCGAAAAGCTGTCGCTGCGACCCCGACCAAATGTCGGTGGACTGCGCTGACAGCGGACTCTGGGAGATCCCCGCACTACCGAACCATACCAGATCGCTCGTGCTGGACGACAATTTCATCCAGGCGGTTGGCGCGGCTAGTCTGCTCCCTCTGGCTCCGCGGCTGCGGCGACTGTCTCTGGCTAACAACCAACTGGAAGGAGTCACCGGCACCGGCCTATCCAGTCTGCGCAAACTGCGCTTTCTCGACCTCAGCGGCAACCAGATAGCCACCATCTCGGGGGACGCATTTACAAAGCTGTCCTCGCTGCAAAAGCTAGACCTCTCCGGTAACAACTTGGAACAACTCCGGGCGGAGGACTTCCCCCGACTGCCCGCCTTGCAGGAGCTGCTCCTGGAGGAAAACAGCATCCAGTTCCTGCAACCAGGTACCTTCGCAAACCTGCCCTCTTTGAGAAGGGTGACACTCGCAAATAACGTGCTCAGCCTCGATCCTGTCGGATGCTTCCCCGACACTGCTATGGAAGAGATTGACCTGTCACACAATGGTATATCGTTGGTTTCTGGGATCAGAGAATGGTTCATTTCAAACGGGACCGTCAATTTAAGGACCTTGTTGTTGGTGAACAACGGCATTCAGTTCCTTCCCAGGGACCTATTCTTTGAACTCTCTGGGTTAGAAATACTTGACTTGGAAGGGAATAAACTGGATGCAATCGCCGACTATAACTTCGCAATGGCACCTGGTCTGAGAGAGTTGAAAATGAGCAACAATGAAATAACGGATATTCATGAAGACAGTTTTCGTACAACTGTGGATCTCCAAATACTCACACTGGATTACAACGGTTTGGTTAGTTTTCCTCGGAGTTTATTTACCTCCACTAGGAAACTCACCGTCGTAAGTGCAGCTTCCAACGCCCTTGAGGATATTTCAGCCATTTTGGAAAATGATAGATTTGAGGAGTTACAACAGCTGATCCTGACATCCAATCGGCTCGAGGATCTACCCAGTGATGGTTTCAACTCGCTACCGTCGCTCGAGGTCCTCAAACTGGGCGATAACCTTCTCAAGGCGGTTCCCAACATTCAAGGTCTGTTGGCTCTGCAGGTACTCGACCTGAGCAACAACCGCATCACCAGGGTAGACACGGACGCCTTCCGGCACAATCAAGAGCTGCAAGAGGTACATCTTGCCGATAACTACCTCACTGCCCTGGACTACGCAGTGGTATCCAATCTCCCCTCATTGCACATCCTGACGATCGACGGTAATCCTTGGTGGTGTGACTGTCGTCTGGAGTGGATGTATGACATGATGTGGTCCCCCGATCAACCACCGTGGGCCCAAGACTTAGCTAGTGTCGTTACCTGCGATAGCCCACCACAGCAAACTGGTGAAAGTTTGGAGTATATCGACGTGACATTTCTCCGTGAACAGTGCCCGGATTTGGACTTGGGTGTCGTTCTGCCCGTCTTCATTAGCATCTGGCTGTTGGTCATGATATTTCTCGTTGCCAAACTCTTTGTCCGGAAAGGCCTCATGGCCCACAAGTTTGAAAAACATAGCAGAACCAACATGGACTACAACAAGCGCTGGAATCGGAGACGGAAACGAGCCATCTACGGCACGAACATTCCACGCCCGTACATCCCGAAGAAGTACAAGCTCGCCTATCGAGTGATGACCTTTCCTCTAACCAGGAAAAACCATTGCTATCGGGAGATCGATCTGGCCGAATACTACAGCCCTGCGGTTAGGAACGAGGGATTTTCGGAGACTTCTGTCTAGCACTGGCCTCTTTGAGCAACTCGGAAAAACAGCGAAGAACTCGATACTCGATAAGTCAGCATGGCATGTTAAAACGATTATTGAGTCACTAATAGTTCTAGATGGACATGAAAAATAGCGACAGTCACAAACCAACCAATCTTGGCAGATGGATATTAACTTTTGCACTGAGGATAAAAATTATGGTTTGAGGTACAATGTTCATGGGTAGGGATAGTGATAACGATGATTTTCAGGGTGAGCTTGGTGATGTGAATATAATAATGGTGATGGTTACGATGAGAAAAAGCTGTCAATTTAATCAAATGGATTAAATGAATGATTTCATGTCTTGCTTTATTTGTTTAATTTGTTTTCAAGCCGATGGAGATTCAAAGTACTTTAGTACTGTATATGCGCGACTGAAGACGGATGAATACAGCAGTGTTAAAGGCCCTATACAACATTGGTTATGGTCAAAAGATAACCATAGTTTGTCTGTTAAACCATGAGACATTCCAAAAAAGAAACGGTATTCTGAGAAAGTAGGAAAAGGCAAAAAACCGTCATGGTTTACGCACGTTCTGTTATGTAAGAAATAGTTTATCACTCACGAGTAAAAAATATTTGTCGATGTTTGAATGAAGATTTATCGGGAAGTACAGCATCCCAGACCGCAAGATTTCAACATGAGGATTACATAATGACCATCTACAAACTGTGTAAATTAGAAGGAAATATGTGGACATCGATGTTTTCCGATCTTCCCAATGTTGTATTGGGCCTTTAATATTGCGCCACAGATATCAGTAAAACAAATGATGCATTTTTTAAAACAATTTCACCATCAATATAGTGGCAAAGTGATTGATATGTTTAAATGCTCACATTCTCGTATATTATTTGTTACATGCCTATCGAATAATTACCAGATTATAAAATGGAAATGAAATACCGGTTTTTGGGGGGAAATAGTTATTTAAAGTTCATTAATTGCTTGTCGCTGGAAGACGTGTGGCAGGTCATCTCACATGAATTCATTTTATTTGTGATACTAATTAATGCAGACAGCCTGATGTTTCAATCCTAGCAGGACCTTTCCTAAAGGCAGAATCCTGCCATGCTTCCAGAAACGTCCTGCTAGGATCGAAATGTTAAGATTTGGATTTTGGTCATTTTTGCCAGTAAGTAGTTTGCAATTTGTTTGTCTACTGTACATGTATTACTCCTAATGGTTGTAATAAAAGGGGCAGGCCTGTATCACTAAACACAGTCGATGATCCAGTGCCATGTCACTGTCATCATAAAAACGTGTGAATGCCAAGCAGCTTGTAGTTGTGGGCTAGACGCAGCCGTTAAACATAATATGTGCATAAACATGATCATGAATATAGCACTGGTTTTCACGTGCACGTACCTGCTGAGTACAGTATAGTTTTTGTTCAAGGTTAATACTCAAGCACAAGTCACGGAAAGTTCACGGGTCTGCAAGAGAAGTGTGTTTAGCTCCACATAGGCCTATGACCGTGCTGTTCATACTACGTCTCTATATAATGAACGACATAATATATCCCTGATTCTCTTTCCAAGCCAAAAAACCCCCACAAAATTCAGCTACATTTCCAACAAATTCGAAGGGTAGGAAAGATGTTCAGATACTATACAGGAACGACTGTGCAGTCGTCCACTGCACGTGGGCTGTAGGACACGTTTTCCTATTGAAATACCTCCCACAACAACAATAGCAGACCTTCGCCGGCAATCTATTGGCTTCCATTGACGGAGACTGTTTTGACGGAACAAGTGCTCTTTTCTACCGTGGAGATCCATGATTCTACCCGCTAGGCCGCCTACGTCGTTTGAATTCCCAGTCAACCGCAACTTAAACGTTCGTGGCTATCGCGATTATGCACGGATGCTATAAATATTATCTCGAATCGTTTTTCATGGGAACTTGATCAATCACACCAAAAGCACAAGCTGAACTACTATAGCCGTGTTATTGAAGTACCCTTGGCAAACTTGGATAGAGTTTGGCAGATTGCTGGGAAGTGTTGAATCTGTAGTCCTGGATGCGCCCATAGACTAGGTGACGTCAATGGCCATAGTTCATTCACATGTAAATTGCATTGTGCGTCTGTTGGTGGTTGGCCAGTCAACCGAGTAGGGCTACTCCTACCCACTAGACTGGTAGTACCGTCTGCTTTGAATAGCAGCCGTGTAGATTATACACGAATGTGAACTTTGAAAATGACTTCATATTATAGCGTCAAGCTCCCCATTGATATATTGTTGCAGTGTTGAATATGAATGTAGTATTAGACAAAGCTGCTGTAAACCATGAAGCAAGGCTTATTGCGGTCCATGCTCGTTGGCCCAACCACGTCACCCAATGATCGTTTGGAAGTAACATATGATCAAGCGAATTGTCTCAGCACAATAGGCTAAGCATGAGTTTTCTGTTCTTGTAATTGTCCAACTCATTAAGTTGAATTGGCTTTGCTTACTAGCCGTCCGACGAGGTCTTACGTCACGACCCCGCGCTGTGCGACAGGTAAACCAGTCTAGTGCCAGTCTACCTTGGGGCATGGTGTTTTACTAAGCCTCCTTTGCAAACATCGGGATCAAGTATCGACCGAGCAAAATTAGACAGAAAATAATGTACCGCAGTGAGCTGGCATTTTCAGCGAGGATAACCAGCTCGGAATCGTCATTCGTGAAGTATTGTGGGTGAAACTATCGTCTGAATCCAAAACATCGAGTGATTGTGTGAGACGACGACTACATTGGTGAGAGAAACACGTCTGTTTCCTTCCTCCATGGTTAGACATCACCCTTGAAGGTCATGTGAAGTGTGCAACTCAGGAACTCAGCTAGTGCTGGACGGCAGCTCAACAATCGATTGTCACCGTGTGTTTGAACTCGGAGCCACCTGTACATGTATCTCCATGTACAGCGGACCAGCGGACTGTGTCATGGCAACAGCTTCGTCTATAGTCGTGGTAAGAATCTTTGGATTACTTTTAACATACACCTTAAAGATTGGTGAGGCATAAATAAGCTTGTGGCTGGGTACTTGCAGCACGGTTGCGTTAACACAACATTACTACAAACGCAATCAGATTGAATGGAAGCTATATATAGCCCGTGTACGGCCCATACATAAGAGATATGTCTACGTTGTTTATTGGAAGTTCCATTTCGATCGTGTGCACTAATTGTTATCGATTGCTATATGAACCGTCGTTGTTTCTCACGGTCAGATGCAAACAATTCATCTGTGAACTAACTCTTTTTTGTGCATCAGCTGAATGAAAATGAAAGTTGTTACTATGGGCCTATTTGTTTATTTAAATTTACTAAGTCGCATCCAAACTACTGTAGCCATGCACTGCAGATGAGATGTAGCCAGGTTTACAAAAATTGGTTGTTTGCATCTGAATGAAAGCGGGGCGTGATTCTTGGAGATATACAGCAGTAAATTGATGGTTGAATAGTTCTTACTGGCGCCTCAACCCGGCAAAGACTAGTTGACTATTATTTTGGGAAGACCGCCAGCTATATATAGAGCTAGCTGGATAGCTCAGATGGTAAGAACGCTGGTGCGCAAAACCAGAAGTCACAGGTTCAAGTCCCGGTCTAGTCAAAGTTTTCTTGGCAATTTTTCAAAATCTGTAATGATGTGCTGAATGTGGCTGGCTAATCTGTTGGTTTGACTCGGTTCGTCAGTTTAGTACTTAACGGTGGCTTATACTTATTTCGCAGGAAACGATGCGGTAAAGCCTGGGCAGATAATCTAGCTGCACAAAACAATGGAGGGTTATCCTCGCAGTTTGGGGGTACTCTTGTGGTGCGCCTTGATCTACCTGGTATTGAGGCCTTCCTTCTGCCATCCTTTTGCCTGTCTGGACACCGTTGCACTGTGCCAATGCGACCCTACAAAGCTTGCCTTGAACTGCTCACACCTCGGTCTTCGGGACGTTCCCTTGGCAGACATTCCCAATGAGACGTCATCGCTAGGGTTGGGCGACAACTCGCTGACGTCACTGACAGAGAGCACGTTCGCCTCGCTGACATCGCTGCTGCGCCTGTCGCTGAGCAACAATCACATTGTCTTGGTGGCGCCCTTGGCCTTCAACGCCTCCAAGGACCTGAGGTACTTGGACCTATCTGGGAATCGGTTAGCCACTGTGCCGGCCGCATTGAGTGTCCTGACGTCCTTGACAGTTCTCAATATGAGTCGGAATGAACTTGCGTATCTATCAGGCGATGACTTCTTGTCTCTCACCAAACTGGAGACCTTGAGGCTTGAGTACAACGCGCTGCACTCCATTCCAGACACAGTATTTCATCCCCTACCCGACCTGTATCTTCTATACTTGGACGGGAATTTCATCAGCGCTGATCCCGTGGGGTGGTTTGTTAACAGCACTCATTTGACGCAGCTGAGCTTGTCTGGCAATTTGTTGGACCTGGCCGGGGACGTCCAAACCTGGTTCGCTGCAGATCTGCTTTCCCTCCCGCTAAAGGAGTTGTACTTGGACGACAACGTCATCCCACAGGTCACTGACACGTCTCTCAGAGCATGCTTTGTCCTAGAGAAGTTGCACCTGGCCTCGAACAAGATCGCCAGCATCGCTCCCGACGCTTTCTCGGACTTGGTGAACCTACAGACCCTAACTCTCGCTGGGAACATGTTGTCTGGTTCGCTCCCTGACAACTTGTTTGTGCGCACAGTCGGTCTACGGACTCTCTCACTGGAAGATAATTCTCTCTCTGTTATAACACGCCATGCTTTCAATGGCCTGGACCTGCTGCAGGAGTTGAATATGGCGAAAAACAAACTTGAGGAGATTTTTACTTGTGACAGTGATTGTACCGAGGACGAGACGAACCTTCTCCCTGCTTTGAGTAGTCTGAACTTGGAGTCAAATAGTTTAACTTCCGTCCCAATGGTGGGCAACTTCACCAATCTAGAACTGCTGGACCTTAGCACGAATCGCATTGCATATTTGGAATCGTACGCATTCAATGGAACTTCCATGCAGTGGGTGTTTCTGCACGACAACTTGCTGACGACGATGTCCTCAGCAAACTTTGAGTTTCTGCCCTCTCTGCTGGCTGTCTCGATCACCGGCAACTCGTGGGTCTGCGACTGTCGACTGTTCTGGATCGTGGACCCTGACGTGCAGGGCCTAGGCTGGATGACGGCCGTGCACGACGACGTGGTGTGTCAGGCTCCAGACTCGGCTAAGGGCATGGACCTGGACACGTTGAATTTCCTCGGGGACAAGAGAGGAGAGAACGGCCCATTCGCTGCTTGCGAGACGGCAGACTGGGTCACGATTGTCGTCATCTGCGTTGTGTGGGTTGTTGGGTTTTTGATATTCCTGGTGTGGTATTTGTGTCGTACGATAAATTATCAGAAGGGCTATGTCGGGCGCACGGTGAAAGCCAAAGCGGACAGGACATCGCCGGTGTGCCGTCCACTAACGCCTCCTCACCCCATGGCGCACCTGAACCAGGCCGCTACATTCGACGAACTCGATAAGAGTGCTACAACGGAAACCACATTAGTGCTGAATCCACAGAAGGGAGAACAGACGCCAGAGGCTCAAGGCAACGACGAGGAACAAGCAATGTGTCACACCGAAATACCAGAGTCCTCAAACATGCCAGTTGTAATCAGTACAGTGTAAACAATGACTTTTCCTAGGGAACCACCGGGTCTATCAGCCTATCAGGAATTAAGTTTTGATACTCGTCGATGAAATTTAAGCTTACCTAATACATTAAAAAATAGGGGAAAATATGAAAAATTGGCAAATAAACCTTTCACTGGACCCGAGACCTCTGTACTAACGTACTAGTGCTCTTCCATCTGAGCTATCCAGCCCTTAGATGGTGGCCTTACCTAATACGTAGACAACTAGTCCTTGCCGGGGTGGGGTGCCAGTCAGAAGCAATTCAACCATCAACTGTCGTATATCTCCAGGGATCATCCCCTGCTTATATTCAGATGCAAACAACTAATTGTTTGTTTGACTTGAATTTAAAAAGCTGCATCCACTTTGTAATGTGATCCCCGACCTGCTGTGGCCAGGTTTACAACAATTAGTCGGTCGAGACCAGGTCCAGTTTTCTTTGCCAATTGTTAAATTTGTTCAAAAGATCCCAGTCAGTTTTACCTTTGTTTGTTTGACATTGAATAATAATATTAGCCAACCAAATAAAGCAAAAACTGAACTTCTGAATCACTTTGAAAAATGGCCAAGGAAACTTTGACTGGAAGGTACTTGAAACCCTGTGGTTGTACGTACGTGTACTAGGGCTCTTTCCATCTGAGCTATACTCAGCCCTTAGATATTGACCTTCCCTAACAGTCAACTATAGTCTTTGCTGGGGTAGGGGCTTCTGACTGGCGCCTAAGTTAGGTATTCACAATAATAATCCGTCTGCTTTCATTTTTCCGTTCTCGATTTTCCCAATTTGATCAGTTCACTGGATTTACAGCAAATATACATCCCGTCGAAAATCTAAAATTAATATACAGTAGTCTAATATAATATTTGTAACTTTATAATGATGCGCCTTGCGAATGGAATGACAAGGGGTGCATTTTTGGCGGTTACAACCAAGAATTGGTTTGGTCGATATTTCAGCGAAATCGTCTTTGACAATTTTTCTTGAGTTAAAGTTACAGGCATTCAACTTAAATCATCTTTCACATTTTTAGTTGAGTTAGAGTTGCCGCTAGTTAAAAGCATTCATGATGCTGAAATTGTCTTTTACAATTTTAGTTGAATTAAAGTTGCAAGCATTAAGCATTAGTTGAGTTAGAGTTGCAATAATTCAGCTGAAATCGTCTTTGACACTCTTTTAGTTGAGTTAGAATTGCAAGCATTCATGCAGCTGAAATCGTCTTTGACAATTCTAGTTGAGTTAGAGATGCGAGACTTCAGCTTAAATCGTCTTTGACAATTTAGTTGAGTTAGAGTTGCAAGCATTAAATTTCAGATGTCAAAGAAAAGCGAACCCATCCTTGTATATGTGACCGCCAAAACGGTGCCATGAAATCAGGCCCGCTGTTCCAAACTATTGGAGGCGCTGTTCACATTCATGTATTCATAGAAAGAAAAAGAAAACAAATAGAATAGGGGGCCGTATCTGATATTCAATTAAAATGTTAAACATTATTGACATAAGATTTGATTTTATATTTTTTATATATTTCCCAAATGTATGCAATAAACATTTTTCAAAATGACCATATTCTTTTAGTTAAACAGAAACATTTTGATTTAGCCCATGATAACTGGACGAATACCGATTTGGTTCTCGGTACTTGCTTATGGGAATAAGCCATGAGTCCTTGTTGTGCGTATGGAGCTGTACGTTAAAAATGTCTATATTCGGCCTTCGTATCTGAAACTGTAGTGGGAATTGATTTCACTATTTCCTATGAGTCATGAATACTGCCGCGCCTATAGGGAAGTTCCTATCGACGTCTAGAATGTAGTGTAGCACTACACCAATTTTGACTGGTAATGACCAATTTTGACTGGTAATGACCAATTTTGGTTGATAATATACGGCAGGGCCACACGGAATGCAGTAATAAGTTTTTACAGTACGGAGCTGCAGATATTGAATCATATTATTTGTTAACTTGTTAACTTAAGTTCAACAACAATCCGGTCCAATCAATTTCTGCACGCCAGAATGTGTCTTGTATGGTGGTGTCTGTGGGTACATTCCCCATGCCATGCATCCAGACATGACTATTCATTTGACCTGAGAATGATGACGATGTGCGAACGTCGTTTCGATGACCGATGATGCGATGCTTGGCTGGTCAGAACACACATTAATTTAATCTACCACATAGCCAGACAACCGTGGACCCTTTCATACAAGCCATGTGGAAGCATTTGAGAGTATTTCCCATTGGTTACTGTAAAGCCAATCTACAGAAATGCCAATTAATAATTACCACCCCAACTGCCAATGTGGGCCATTACAAACCATGCAGCATCTTCTACCTTGACCGAAGCTTGAAGAACCGTGCACACTCAAAGACCTTGAAACCCTAACTCATCCAGGTAATGCAGTGCCTGATGATATAATATTTCAAGCAGCTCGTGCAGGATTCGAAACCGCGACTCCCGAATTCTAATACGGGGGTCTTAACCACTGGACCACCGAGCTGGTCGAGGTCGTGTGGTGGATTCGAAAAACGTATAGCGGCGTGTACCACGTTGCATCATAGATAAAACATGATGTTTGCGCCGAGGAGAATGTAATGCAATGAGTTTTTGTCCTTACTCGACGTGATAAACACTGAATGCTCAGTGCTTTGCCCGGTGCCTGATAAAAAAAATATTTCAGGCATTCAGGTGAGGCTGTGTGCAAGACTGGATGGGCGTAGTGAAGTGACTCGATGAGAAGACGATCCATACGATGTTAGTTCAAGTGACAGTAATTCACGATGAAAACCTTTCTCTGTTTTTAAAACCCCTTTCATGATTGTGTTATAATAGACGTTTATCTTTCAATGCTTGCACATCCAAATTCGAAAGCAGGCAAAGATCACTGATGTATGAATAAAGTGAGGAGCCTCCTGAATGAAAACAAAATCCATAATGACTTAATTTCTGAAACGGTTTCTGTTCTGTTCTGTTGAGAAATCATACTGGAACGGCGAACATAACGGCGAAAGTCACCATGGGATTTATGAAAAGTAATTATTTCCAATAATGGGATGTACCCCATGCAGCATCCCGAATGTAATTTAGAACCAAGGAATGCTAACGCAATCGTTTGGGTTCATGCTTAACAAACAAGTTTGCATGCTGTGTTGAGTGTTTTGGCTTAAATAAATTATGCATTTTACCCCTCTATCGGCACAATCCCGTTTCTCCACCACCACTCAAACGAGTCAAACCACTTTTTTTCAAACGCATTTTTCGTTCGAATCCATTATCAAAATATGAGCTTTTTCATGTTGTTACAAAATGGTTTCTGATAAATTCGGAGGGCCTGACTTTTCGATACTACATTGTATAGGAGGACTTTTCTCAAAGGTGTGAGTCCTGCGAGGGTCGAAACGTCAGGCCCTCCTAATTTATGAGATTTGCAATTTGGTCATTTGAGTCAGTACGTGGTTTGCATTAGTTCTGCATAATACTCTGCCACATTTTCTGATTTAAAAGTATGCATATTGACATCTACGTGTACAAATGTCAGGTAACTCCCCTGACCAATAGCCATGCCTATAATTATATCAACACCCTAACCATTGCTTGGCATACATTGCATTGTCATTATCCTTTCAGCTTTTGCTAAGTCGATTGAAAGCCTTTCCCAGTATTTAGACATGTAGTTAGGCCTACAGCAGAGTGCCCATCTTTGAAAACATTGGGGTTTTTTTTAATTCTTAACGATAATGTTTAGAACAAAATGGCAAAGAAAACTTTGACTGGTCCGGGACTTGAACCCGAGTCTTCTGGTGTTGCGTACCTCCAGCGCTCTAAACATAATTATGAGCTACCGGTATCTACTCCCTTTATGGTGGCCTTCCCAAATAGTCAACTATAGTCTTTGCTGGGATGGGGACGCCAGTCCGAATATATAAATACAGGCCTTCAATTAATCATGGCCATCCGTTGCCAAATCCACCGTGGTGCAGTCCTCTCGCCTCGGCACTGCTTGTTTTTGGAAAATTTATTGTCGACCAAATCGGTTGACCGATTACATGTCCTACATGAACAATATTAAATACTGGGCATTTCACAGGCAGGTCTTGACCTATAGGCCATACCGTACGTAATTGGATCAGATGATATTGCTGTCAAATGTATCGGTATGCCGATCTATTCGCTTCTTCGTGTTAGCTGAATCATGTTGTAATTAGACATACAGGATATTACATTTTGAATGAATAAGATTGCTCATGTTTGATTCATTGCACAAAATAATCAGGTCTACGGTTGTCCTCGATAATACGGCCAATAATTGCTGATAGGGGTGATGACAACCCCATCGGAGAATTAGGTTTTCTGAGAGCGTGTTGCCTATGCCTTTTGCAACAAGTTACATCACAATGCTCCAACACACAGCTTCGTCCCTCATTATCTGTATACCAAATGCATAATATTTATTTTCGTGTTGATTACAGTCCTGCCCTGTCCGCGACGTTGCACGAAATTTGGATATTTAATTATGTACATGTTCAATCCGAATTTAGCAGATGGTAAAATGAGCATATCTCGTTGGATGAATATTCGTTGGAGTAATCTAATAGCTAGCCCTGTCTATATACTGTGTTCATAGGCCATTTTAGCCAATCCAAGAGCGAGATATCATCAGTATGAATCGAAGAAAAGTAATTAAAACTATTCTAAGCTCACTATAATGAGAATAGCTTTCTCTTTGCTATCCAAATGGGGTCTTGCTTGTAATGGTAGGCCTACACACCATAGTATTTTGGGAATATGAGTTGTTTCATCGAGGTTGACTAACCCTGATGAAAATATGGAATTCGTTCTGAGCGCCTTCATACATCTATAGACCCGTCTTCGATGACGTCACGGTTTTGTTTATCGGCCATCTTGGATTACACACATGAGCACATCACCGCCGCTACTAAGTCAGCTGTGCATACAACCAACTCCACATGCACGGCGGCAAGTTTTGAACTCGTCGTAGTTGTACTACTAATACTGCTTTTTTACTAGTATTAATTACTAGTTGTTCCATGGAGGAATCTCTTTTTATTCCTCCGAGGTTGTACCATGGATTGGAGGTACTTGTTTTGTTGAAAGCTGATTAACTTTTGCGCTGTCCTTGGCGGTGGAAGCAGGGGATGTCGTGACAAGAAATCTTTTTATCGTTTACCCGCTGTACTGACAAGAGAAGGTGACGAAACTCGTACACTTTCGCTAAAAAGATGGACGAAATGGTTGTCGCGGGTTAATTGTGTACGGATCTATTCCAGCAATAAAGCCGAGAATGTAAAGAGAACTGTAATAAGCCGACCGTATACTGCGCTAGTTGCATAGGCTTTTGGTTCGTGGCTCAGATTAAGCATTGAGTCATAGTGTCTTCTTCATACCAGGACCTTCAAAAGGTTTTCCAAGTGTTTGCAAATGTTTCATATTTGTATATTGAATATTTTTTGGGTTGGTGAGTGCCCATCACGACTACGTGGGGATTTGCTGGTATAGCAATCACGCAAAGGTCTGTGACAAGCGGTCGTATAATATGCCAATAATTAATGTAGGCTGAGGGCAAGCACAATAGTCTGCAGTGCTTATTAACGTCACCTCATGCACGATCCTGGATGATAACGAGGAGTGTGAAAGAGTCGCCTCATCAAGATGATGGTATTATCATGCCCAATAGATTACGCTAATAGTCCTGGGGATAAGAGAATATTTGTGAAGTAACTAATTCGAGTGTAATTTTTACAAGCCGAACGTTTGGCATTCATACACCACTTTAGAAACGCTGACTTTTAATCAATTGCAAAGTGACGAAAGTAAGCGTCATCATTAAAGGTCCAATTCAACATTAATTGGGAAGATCGGAAAACATCGATGTGCACAGATTTCCTTCTAATTTACACAGTTTGTAGATGGTCAGGATAGAATCCTCATGTTGAAATACGGTCTGGGATGCTGTACTTCCCTAGAAATTTTAACTCAAACATCGACAAATAGTTTATTACTCACAAGTAATAGAATATTTCTTACACTACAAAATGGTGCAAAAACCGTGAGGTTTTGTTACCTTTTCTACTTTCTCAGATCCCCATTTGAGCTAAAACCTTCGCAGGATTGGTTTTTTTATGTTTAATGGAACTGTGGCAATCTTTTGACCTTTACCAATGTTGTATAGGGCCTTTAAAGGGATATGTGAAACATGGTGTCGGCTTCAACCATTTCTGACTAGACATAGACCTATCTCTAATTGGCAACGACTTGTTGCCATGATGGTTTCATTTCTTCTCTCATCAAGGACTGCTTAGCCCTTCGTATCTTCATAAAGTTGCAACACATGTACAATAATTATGTGTGGTAGTGACACAAGCTGTCGGAAACTGGATCCTTGCCATGCAATGTGAACTTACTTACATCTGGACTTGCAGTTTCGATACCTCCAGGCAAAGTGATTAGAACGACATTATAATCTGCCGTCTCTGCTTTTCGAAATGGAAATGTCAGTCTGATACTTGAAAGGGAATGCACACTTTTAACAATCTTTGTTTTGTTCTAAAAAGTCAGATGGCTCTGCAGAAAATGTTGACAAAACTAATCAATAAACTCCAAGCTGGTTATAATTTTATTGCCATACGTGGGTTTAAAACAAGAATAACAATTTGAAAAAAAAATGGTTTAGGCTTAATAACACCCAAACATTGGAGGGACCTGACGGTTTAATCCTAGCAAGACCTTTCTCATAGGCAGAGCACTATAACTCCGTAAACATGTATAGGCCTATGCCGTAACCCATGGAGTCTTTTAAGAAACGAATGATGTAACCCTGAATTTCCAAAAAGAATTGTTTACCTGTACTTCATTGTTTTATGATTACATGCAATCTAAGCTGCAGTGATTAGCCCATGCCGATTTTCTTTAAAGTGCTTGACGACATTTTTGTTTCTGATCACACCTGAATCTGATCACCCCTGATTCTGAATTCTGATCACACCTGATTCTGATCACACCTGATTCTGTTCACACCTGATTCTGATCACACCTGATTCTGATCACACCTGATTCTGTTCACACCTGATTCTGATCACACCTGATTCTGATCACACCTGATTCTGATCACACCTGATTCTGATCACACCTGATTCTGATCACACCTGATTCTGATCACACCTGATTCTGATCACACCTGATTCTGATCACACCTGATTCTGATCACACCTGATTCTGATCACACCTGATTCTGATCACACCTGATTCTGATCACACCTGATTCTGATCACACCTGATTCTGATCACACCGAATGGGATGTTGTTTTCATGAGCACATCAAATGAAAATCAACACGCGATATTTAAATCAGAGAATAATCTGCCAAATAAGCCGGCAAAAAGCCGCAGTTATTTCATTACTAATTATATTATGTGGAAAAAGATGTCTAAATAGGCCTTCTGGAATGCTCGTGCAATGTGCCCATCAATGTAAAAGCAACAGCAATTTGCAAAATGAGCGATTTAAAGCTATGTCAGCCTAAATATGTATTAAAAACGGTTGTTTGAAACAAGTAATTTCAACCGTTGAATGAAATTGGTTATTTACTTAAATATGAAATGCCCCTTTGTTAAAGACATAAAATAAAATGAAAACTGTTCACCTTTGGATTCATGGGGAAAAAATCGCATTCAACCATTTCCCATGCACTCCTATGCAGAAGTGAGTGGAAGGTTTGCGGTGACAAGAATAGCTCCATGCTGTGTATAACTTGATGTTCTCGGAGTACTTATACCGACCATAGCCATGTACGTGTTCATAATACATGAACCTGTAGGCCTACCTGTATAGTTCACTGAGGCATACTGTAACCAGCCTATTACCACACTCCCCCATTGCCAATCAGTTATAACTAATGCTACTTCATGCAGTTGCAGATTGGACATACTTGACATGAAATTTGTATTTGACATGATGTTCATATTTGAAAGGTTGAACGTGACTGCTATTTCAAAGAAAAGTTGCACATCCGTCTATCGTTTGTCTGCTTGTTTGTTTGCTATACGTGGGGATGTTTGCTTGTTTGGTCATTCTTCTGAGGCGTGTGGGTCCTTGTCTTTTTGTATGTCTGTTTGTTTGCTTGCTTTCTCTCAGCTTTGTTTATTTGTTCTGACATGAATATTTGCAAGCGGCATTTCTTTAAGTGTATTTTATTTTCAAAAATAGGACACAAATCGTATAATGTTATTTGACACGGGTCCACCATTTTTCATTGTCACTCCTTTTTCAATTAATCGTTATTGATTTCATTGTTTGTTTTTCAAACCAGTATGAGTGCAGGACGATACTTGCCCATAGCATTATTCACTGAACAAATTTAATAGGCTTCACGTGACTATACGTCGCGCCTTCATTTGCATATGTGTCTCCAACTGTTGTCGTGCTTGTGAACGACACAGCATATGGCCCGCTGATAGCTGCCTATTGTATTTGAATTCAAAAGCAATCAATAACTAAATATATACACTTTAGGCACTTTCTAATCAAATAACAATCGTATCGAGTTTATCTTTCAAGCGATTTGTATATCCATTGATCTTGTTTCGTTTCATGGACGCGCGCTTTGTTTTATCAGTTCTGTCTTATTGAAAGGTTAGCACACCTATCAGCACGATTCACTTTGTGCACAAAGAGCACGTGTTGCCATTTTACATACATTAAACTGTTTTATAATACAGTCCATGGGTTTTTAAATAATGAAAATACTCAGCTGTAATACTGCAATGATGAGCACAAGAAGGGCTTAGAGTGCATTCCAGTCTTTTTTTGTATTGCTTCATGTTTAATTACTTTAGCCCTTTGCAATTAATAGGCATGAAAATGATCATTACAGCCACCGTTTGTATAATTCTTCACAATACAGTGTGCATGACATAGGCCTATTTCTTAATTCTGTGATGCATACAGTTTCATCCAAGAGGCATCTTGTCTGTACAAGCATGCAGTGCATATGTAGGCCTATGATACAGATGTGGGATTAGGGAACTAACCACATAAACTTAGGGAACTAAAGCGAAAGTGATAACTCATTAGTATGCCCTGTGATCCCAACAGTACAAGTTGTGGCTATATGCCGGCTCTATAAACCTCGTTGCTGTAAATTGACCCCTTTTTGGTGACAATTCCTGAAAAATTGCATTACTCACAATAGAATACAATTAATACTCGGTTTGGCAGAATTTGGGAAGGCTGTTTTTAAAAAAAGACAGTCAATTCACCCAAGAAAACTATAACAAGAGTTAGGAATGGTAAACCAAAACATTTCCCATTGAATCGCATCCTTGAAATGTTGCAATACATTCTAGAAAACACATTCATTTCAAAGTATAATGATATACAGTCCTCTATTTCATTTCATTCATTTCAGTCGTCTTTCGTCATTATTAATATGTGAAATTGCTAAGTTTTCGACGCAGTTCAATTTGTGAGGAATGTCAAATGAATGTGCTTAATCTATTGCTTTGAAGACCAGTCTTATACAGTAGTTACTCGGGCGATTTCTTCACGAGTGTGGATCATGTTCCCGATCCCTGCCACGCCGTCGTCATGCTCGTGAGTATCTGCGTTCTGGGAAATCAAGGCGTAGGACTCGGAGCCTTCAAAGGTCACCGTGTACGAGGGATTGCACATGATACCGTTTCGTCGCTTTCTTGACATTTTCATCTGATACTTATTGTTGCGCCGACCCAAAGTCTTGCTTTTGTGCGACTTGGAGAACTTCCGAAACCAGTAGCGCCCAATGTATAGGAGGATCAGACCCAACCACGTGATTACGATGGTCAAAATGACGTTGCGATCGGGCGCAGAGGGGCATCTAACCATCAGTTTATCCTGGCTGACTTCCTCAACGTGATATCCGTTCAGCTCGGGTGGGTTGGCACAGAAGACCCCCTGGATGATGTCGTCCACCCACATGGGTGGGTAGTCAGCGTAGACGATGTCTACCATCCACATGAGACGACAGTCGCAGAACCAGGGGTTGGCTGCCAGCGACAGGCGCTCCAGGCTATAGAGTTGAGCGAAAGGCGCGTAGTCGAGTCCCTCGATCAGGTTCTGCTGCAGATAGATCTCTCGGATGGATGCAGTGCCTTGGAAGGCGGAGTGCGGCACAGAGCGTACGGAATTATGACTGAGTTCCAGCGTCTCCAGCCACGGGAGATGGGTGACGTTAGGCAGGTGCGATAGTCGGTTGCCTCCTGCTAACAGTCTGGTCAGCGCGGTCAGCCTCGTAAACCCGTGACTGCCGATCTCCTCGATGGAGTTGGAGAAGAGATACAGTTCTCTAAGCTCACTCAGGTGATAATCTGTTACAGCTGAGATGTCGTCAAGATAATTGTGGGCCAAGTTCAGGTGGGTTAGCCGTTGGGTTTTGCTAAACAGCCCCTTTGGAAGTCTTTTTAGGTTATTTTCATCGACCGTCAAAACTTGAAGACCTGGCATTTTAAGAAAGCTCCCCTCGCCGATGTACTCCAGCGAGTTGGCATTGATAATTAGCTCGTTTAAATTAGTTAGCCCTTCGGTGCATTCCCTGTCCAACACTCTGATTTCGTTTGCTCCCAGGTTCAAAACGTGTAAATTTGTCATGCCCTGGAACTTGCCTGCCATGGATTGGATTCCATTATTGATGAGAAAAAGCGTTTGTAACGGCGCGTGGTCGTTACCTCCAAACCACGACCGGACCTCGCTGACTAGGGGAATAGCGTTGTTCGAAAGATGTAAACTTTTCAGGGGATTATCGGCGAACCATCCAACAGGATCATCGGCAAGAAAGTTATCCGTCAGGGAAAGCTTTGCCAGAGATTGGAGCCCATGAAAGGCTGCACCGTCCACAATCGAGAGGCTGTTTTCAGATAGATACAGCGTCTCCAGTAAGGTCATTCCTTCGAAGCTGCCACTCCCTACGGACCACAGACGGTTCTGTGAGAGGTCTAGCTCCCTGACCACTCTTAGGGCTCTGATGGCCGCTGGGATCTGCGTCAGTTGATTGCCTCTGAGGACCAGTCGGTACAAGCGACCCTCTAGGTTTTGAAAGCTGCCATCAGCCACGCTCTCTATGCGGTTATTGGCCAGCGATAACTCTAAAAGGCCAGCGAAGTTGGCGAGTGTGTCTGCACGGAGCATCGGCAGACGGTTCTCACTTAGGTCCATGGACTCCACCCATATGAAGGACTCGTTGGCACCACGTTGCGGGGCGTCCAGTAGCCCCTGGCCAGAGCAGTTGGCGAGGAACTGGTCCAGATCACAAAGGCACTCTATTGGACAGACAGACTCACCCTCACTGGCTGCCAGTATTCCGTAGACCATCGCACCAGTTAGCAGGATAACACAAATGGGTAATCGCTGGGGATTCATGGTGTGTATAGAATAACAAAATGACGCTCAGCAATCGTCCAGTTTGGCGTTTACAGTTCCTGCAATGTGTCCAGGTAGCGAAAAATTCAATAAGCCGAGCACAACTCCATGGTCTTCGCTGGTTGGAGGTCCTTTCTCGTCACTGAACACTCCCTGACACTGACGGTCTATTGGTTTTGCAAACACACTGTTTGTTTGTTCCTGCAGGTATGACGTTCACGTCTATGAAGGCTTTGCATATTCCATGATATTATTACTTCATTTGCCGGAGATCAGTCTGTACTTGACTCCGAGCAGCGCATGATGACAGTTCAAATGGATGACATGACCAGGTGACATATTTAGCGTGGCGAATCTATTGTGATATTCATTCCCTAATTAACATATAGGAAAGTTTATATCGGGCGGACTATTGATTTCGGAAAACGGACAACACTGCACTACTGTCAATTGTTTTCCGAAGTGCTTCTTTTCCCTCGTCATACATACACACATACATATTACATACTGTGTACATGTACATAGGCCTCCATACACATACATAGGCCTACATAATGTACATGCCTACATACATACATTTGTATACATACATGTACATGTTGTTTTTTCTACAATGTACTGTTGACTTTCTTTACTATCAGGGGCTCGGCCGAGAAACATAACATAGAAACACATTTTTGGACTATATCGATGCGATTTGATATTGACCTTGGCTTATTGAGTCATATGTTACAATGGTATTATTATTACTTCACAATTCTCATAAAAATGCTCCTTTAAAATGCAAATAGTCAGGGGATGAATTTATGACATTAGCCGTTGTTGTGCAGTAATCGTATTCGTGTGTTTGTGAAATATGCAGGTATATAGGGCCGCCAGTGAATGGTTCTGATTTGTGGAGAGGGCGTGGGAACAGGTTATAGGAGGAATTTATTGGCAATTGACAAGGCAAAGTATACTAGCTCGCAGTTCCTCGTTCAATGTTCGGCGGAATTGGATTTGCATATACCCTGTTGGAATAAGTAATCATCGTATATTTCATTATCATAAAAATGGCAGAGACAACATTGACTGGACCGGGACTTTAACGCGAGACCTCTGGATTAACGTACCAGCGCTCTCCCATCTGAGCTATCCAGCCCTTAGATGGTGGCCTTCCAAAGTTTTCTTTGCCAATTTTAAATTTTCTATTTCAAAAGTTCCCGGTCAGCTTTTACTTTGTTTGTTTGTATTTCATTATTGTTAGTATAGGGTGTTTTTTTATCATTCTGCGTTACCGGTATGCTATGGAAAATGAACAAAAAACACTCTGAGGTTTTGACTTAATAAAATAAATGAAATAAAATAAATAAGAAAATAATTAAGTAATAATAAGTAATTAAATAATCAAAGACTAAAGAAAATTTGTTTTGCCTAAGATAAGGATCCCATTCCCTGTTTCAAGTAACTGTAGGTTTATGTCTTCCACTGCAAGAGATATTCAATCCTCCAGCACAGTATGTCAACATCAACTGGTCTCAATCGGTCTCACCTGGTCTCAACTGGTCTCAACTGGTCTCAACTGGTCTCAACTGGTCTCAGCAGCTGATATCAACTGGTTTCAATCGGTTCAGCTGGTCTCGACTGGTTTTAACTGGTCCTTTTACCTCACGCAGTCTCCAGCTTCACATCTGCTACCTAAAAGCTGAAGGTTTGGGGTTCTTTGTTGAGGTTGAAGCTTGGGAGTGTCTTTCAAAACGGACTGCAAGCTTCAAAAACTATGAATGCCTCCCGTTTCCATTCCTTATACTCTAAATGGAGGAATCAGGGAGAAGGGCTAAGCCTGGTTCTGGAAAAGGGCCACGACCAATTTTTGGAAAGAAGAAAGCGTGGAAGAAAGCGTGCGCCATCGATCCGCCCATCGCCCTCTGCTAGGTCAGTGCCTGCACTCTCTATAAATGCAAACGAGTGAATAGTTCACTCTCTCAAGGAATGAAACTTATTCAAAAAGGCCAAAACCGTTCAAAAAGAGTAACAAAACACACTGTAAAAGATGTGCAAATCTGCTGAGAGTGAAGTGACATCCCACTCTTGTAAGGAGCCATATGGAGGACGACTGAGTGGTCCTCCATAATGCCTCCTCTATATACAGTAGCGTTTTACTCCATTTTTAGCGGTTTCCGCACTTCGTCTCTTACAGTTGGAGTTTTCACTCTTTTTGAGCGATTTTGGCTTTTCTTGAGGAAATTTCACTCTTTGTGCGAGTGGATTATTCACTCTTAGAAAGCAGTCTATGCCCTTCAAACCAATCCCTTTGCCTTCGTATGAGGGGCCATCTCAGCTTGCCAAGTACAATAGGTGATGTCGATGTACATGTATTCACACAAAAATGAGAATAATCTCAAAGGTTAGGAATCAAGCTGCAGTAATTAAGATCGAATCTCAAGTCTCCGTAACAAATATTGTATTCATATTTTCCCCAAATATATGCATGGGCGCATTCCTATAACATCCAAGGTGTCGATCCCGACAACGGGTGACCCGCACCTTTTCATAATGATTGTCTAATTATAATTATGTTAAAATTTAGTGGGCCTGACGTTTCGATCCTAGCAAGACCTTTCTCAAAGGCAGAGTGACAAGGACAAAACAGATACATGTCCACGAAGGAAGGGGGAAGAGAGTGAATAGGACACGGATGAGAAACAAAGGACAAAAAGTAAAGCCTATCTGATATCGAATGATCAGGGAGATTGAAGTGATACCCAACAGGGGTGTCCATTTTACCGGTTTTGATTGTAGACCTTTCAAACCAACAATATAAGGAGCCGCAGCTAGAAAGCCCTGCATTGGCATCCCCCTCCCCTAAGAATCCCCCATGACTGTGAAGCACATGTGGGTTGCAGTGGGCAAGAATGTCCTCACTCCCAGTACTCCCAGTACCAATGAAAATGAAATGCCCCACTGCTCTATTGTTAGTTGTTGCCCATACCCACTCTACTCCACTCCACAAAGTTGTTTTATACAATAACAAAATAGAAGCAGGGAATGTAGTTAAATCAAAATGTTTCACCTCTCAACATTAATCGCCTTAACCGGAATCTACCACATTCCTTTCAAAATGTGTGCTTTGAACGGTGTGCATTTCTTTGGTGATTAGGCCTATACACCAGAAAATAATGACCGTGTTTTCCTCCTATCCGATTTGCTGCACGGTTTCGGGTCACCTCCATTGATTTGTACTCAAATACTGCAACATGTAAGACCCCTAATCTCCAGTTTCTTGATTTCCCTCACGAATCTCCTTCTAAAAAGAGTTATGGCTATAGTAGCTACACACTGTGTGATAGTTATTAGTCGTGGAGCGGCCATTTTGAACCATTTAGTGTGCTGCACCCCAAACCTAACTGTCAGGCCAGAGTGCCAACTGCAGGACTGCACTTTCAAGCTTTCGAAAACAGAAAAACCCCAGTTTCAAGTTTCTTCCTTAATCTGCCGGACATTGTATTTGAGTTCATGTTGACTGATTAGATTTTTCCCCAATTACCCCTCCTAGCCAAAGCACCAATCACTGGGGTTATTTCACTGCCGCTTTTGTCATAATTCTCACCGATGTTTTCATAGTCAAATAGGCCACATTCATGACCTTAAATCTTCCGATTTCTACCAAATTTGCAACATTGAATCCCTGAATGCACAATATATAGGCCTGATTAATTATTAATCAATCATAATTATAATTTAAAGTGATATACAAAAAATTTGCAAACTGCTTACTGACTAAAATTACCAAAATGCAAATCTTAAAATTTTGTAAATTAGATTGTATTACTCCAATTCCAATTCCAATTTACAATTCGGTCACTGAACCCTTAAGAAACCCTTAAAGAACGTGTCAATTTTGTTTTCAGTATGGTCTATGGAAATGTAGTTTTGTTTGTTGTGATGACGCAACAATGCAACAATGTTCAAGCGGTTCAAGGGCGGCCGCTTCCCATGCTCTGATTATTAAAGCATTACATACATTCGAAAAAGTCATGTGCATGTCTCTTTGTTGTGTCGTCCAATAGAATGAAACAGTTTTTCATGCGTATGAGCGAAGCGAAGGAGCATGAAAACTGATTTTTATTGTGCTACAGCTTTCTGCGCCCTTGGGATTTTGGTGCAGCGCCCTCTCTCGTCCAATACCGTAGCGCATTTGTGACCCGGCACACCGACATGAGGATATCCCACCAAAACACTTTTTGAGTAAACAACGCCTGAAGTTAAAGTATCTTCACAATTCGATTACAAATCAATTTTCTTTTTTTTCTTTTTTCGGAAATTTTAAGTATTAGAGGATATTATATTTTGATATCATTTGAAAGCTAATGGTATACTCTTTCACATCATTAGAAAACCTCAAAATCTTAAAAGTGGGGTTATTTCTCATAATGCTGTGCCGGGTCACATTTGGGCTATATGAAATGAAGACAGACAGGGTTGTTGGAGGCGATGATTAAACCTACCTCCATGAATAGATCAAGAGGAGTTCGTATGTTATGAGTCGAGACCACACAAGACCGTCGTGCTGTATCAATCATCAATCACACCCATGATCAAACTATCTACAAGCAGGATCTTTGCGTGAGTACTATTGAAGAGACTCATGCATGCACATGGAATCTTATTTGTGGCTTCGTCGCACACAGCATAATGACGACCGTGGTGTTGGTCTTTGCCAAATTCTTAAAGGAGTCTTATGCTGTCAGTAGTTTCTTCCATCTTCGGTGCAAAGAAGATCATGACTCAAATGTTCTGGCATGTATAGACTGCCGCCAGCGTTATGGTGTTTTTTAAGCAAACGGTCAGTGGCATCAATACGCTTCTTCGTAGCGCGCCGGCATCTTTTATCTATTGGGGGCGTGCTTCTTGCTCCATCATTGGGGATGAAGGTCACCAAATCGAGTTCCCATGAGACGCTGTACAAAAATACTCACTTTCAAGGCGAAATGTTCGTCACCCAAAAGGTTCTCAGTTCTTGTTGCTAATTACTGAAACATGTAGTTGGGAACTTCATCTCTCAGGTTCTTTTAAATGTGTGTATTATTATCCGATTGGATTTTCTGCTTATTTACCCGCATTCAGAAAAAAAACACCCTCAAAAATGTGTAGCCGTCTAATTCTGCAAGTACCCCTCTACGTCTACAGCCAAAATAGGGCCACATTTAAAGTTCCATATGGTCTACACAAAATTAAACATTTAACCCCCAGGTTGACTTCTGCATAACCTATTATACAATAATTATATCGGTTAATTAGTCTCCAAAGACTCCTTATTAAAACAAACTATATTGTGGGTCCACACTGTATGGGAATCAGCTCGGCGGAGCCATCTTGGGTTGATTTAGTGTGCTGCGCCCTCAAGCGGGCACTGGATAAATGGTCCTAGACTACAGTACACGACTCAATGCTCCGGCAATTCGTCACATGTTCGTCAAAAGAAGTTTCTCACTTGTTGTAACGATGCTTATAAATTAATTAATTATAGACTGACTCTATACGATTCTTTTACAAAATGCAGCTTTTGTGGTGATGATGATTATTCAGAGTTTTGCTTATTACTCCTGGAAAAACACCCTTCAAGACTTGTAAAATCCAATGGTAATTAAGTTGTCAGTTTTCGTGACGCATCCCTGCACTTCTATCGATCCACCTTTAAATCCCCAAATATTTCCCTTTTCCGTGAGATTGGAGCACGGAATCCCTTATGCGTACTTTATTGTGCAATTTGTGTTGGCCATTAGTCCAAAGTAACCACAAATGAACAAGTGCAAAGAATTTGAGGAAATTAGTTCACAGCGGTCATTATTTCTGATCTATTTGATTCGCAGGGATGCAGCTCATATCGGGTGCGTTCGATTACCTTCCCTGGGTTAACCCCGTTCAAACCTGACTTGAAAAATTCAAAGGGACTTTGGAGTAGATGTCTCATAACGCCATCTTCGGTCACAATTAAGGAAATGAAATATCTTTTGTTATCATTTAATTTCCCTTTTCATTCCTTTCACGCAAAAATAATACGGGCGTTGGGACCCATAAAACATAGGCCTCAGTCAACCTTCATTCGAATATTTTGTTTTACACAATGAAACATGCATTCTCTTCAACTTGTGCAATACATTAAAGGACAGATTGATTTCTTTGGTCAGATGTCCGAGATGGCAGGTCTCGGTACCCCCCTTCTTCCTCCATGGTAAGAGTGACAACACTTTTCGGGGTGGCATCTCGAAGTTTTACCCTTAAAATTTCAGTAAAGTACGCCCTCTTGCGGTATGATCTAGGCGATGCTATTATTTTTGTTTGGTAAGTAAGGCCGTGTCCGAAACGGGCGTCTAGAGCTAGGTCTGGGTCTTCTCCTAAATACACGGAGATGCGAGGACAATAGCCCTAGCCGTAGCTCTGGAAGCCCGTTTCGGACACGGCCTTACTTTTTCATCTGCGGTTTTGTGCGCAAGGCGTACGCCAGTGCTGGATTCGGGACCTTAAATAAAGACCGACGCCGAGTGAAAGACCTCATTGCCCAAGACCGAGCTCAAGACCTCCCTACGGAGCACATCGGTGAAGTTCGTCCTAAACATAGGCCTGATAGGCATACCAGGGCCTTTTTCCAAAACCCGGCTTAGGCTCAGGCTCCGGTTTTGTCTCCATTACTTAAGCACAATGCATGAAAACGGGAGACCTTTGGCTTCGTTTTTGAATGGTTTACTGAGTTTTGAAAAATAATACAAAGCTTCAACTTCAACAAAAACGTCCAACCTGTGTTTTCAGCTTTTGTTAACAGAGACGAAGCCGGAGCCGAAGCCTAAGCCGGGTTTTGGAAAAGGACCCAGTGTATGGTGTGCTGTGTAACATTACGCTAAGAGTCCCCTCACTGGAGATCTGTCCATCAGTCTGTCCAATACAATGTTAGTCTTTCTGTCCGAGCTCATTGGTCAAGAGCGAGACCTCAGGTCCCGCACTATGACTCGTGGCCGACTCGAGTCTCATTTATATCCGTGCAATTCATGCTCAAGTCACGAAGAAAAATGATCTGCTTTCGGACTCGTACTAGGACTTGGACTCGGGGACCCGTCTTGCATGACTTTTGACTCCATTAAAAACAAACAATCCCAGGCCTACCGCAAAATAATCTTCTTTGACACTCGTGCGCGCTAAGATAGACTGCAAGCGTGTTGCTTTGGGGGAACAACTTATAAGGCAGATTCTACCTCAGCGTCTTGCTCAACTATTTATTTGAAGCACTATTATAATTATATATAATTGTGAGTACGCATATTACTAGTAAATAGGATTCGAGGGAAACGAGGGAAATAATTTGGAATTGTGTTTCTATTACAATATGAAATTCAAAGATGGTTGATTCGTAAATCGGACTCAAGTCTTGACAATTGGTACTCGCATTCGAATGGTGTGACTTGGACTTGAACTCGACTCGATAGTTTGTGACTCGATAGTTTGTGTGTGAGGCCTATGTGCTAAGAGCAAACTACTAGCTATGTCCTGTTCTTGCCAATTGAGGGCGCACTGTACAATATTCCATGTTGCAACAGGTTGGTGGCCACTAAATCCAGCTCCTATAAAACGCAGTACAAAAACACGAAACAATTCTCAATTTTTCTTGCAATACTTAAAATTGTATTTTGGACCTTTATCTCTCAGATTCTTTTCATATTTTGTGAGTTCTTAGCCGATAGGATTTTCTGCTAATTACCCCAAGAAAAAAACATAATGTGTAGCCGTCCGAGCCAATTGCTGCAAGGATTGTGGGAAGCACCCCAGACCAACACGTCTTCAGCCAAATAGCATAGGGCCACATTTCAAAGCCCTGTGTGGTCCGAATTAGACACAAAATTGAACATTAAACTCCCAGGTTGTCTCCAGCATCACTCATTCTACCATATATCAGTTAGTTAGCCTCCAAAGACCCACGAACAGTGGAGGTCCTGCATACATTATGATAATGAGCTCGGCAGGGACATCTTGGATTGCAACCTACAGACTTCCCTCGCTCATTTTGATTTATAACCTGGTAGATTTTTTTGAAGTTTTGTATCAATTATCGTACACATTGACCGCTAATAACTCGGGGGACCAATTCACCACGCATTCCCACGTCCATGGCCAAATAAGGTCAGATTTCAAGCCGCATAATCGATTTTGATCAAGTTTGAAGCAATGAACCCCGCGTTATCTTTTGCGGCAATTATTGTTCAATAGGATAATTTATTAGCCTCCATAGATTTGTATGTGAGTAGTTGGGGGTGTGCACAATAATGGGAAGGGCAGAGCCCGCCACCTTGGGTCTATCCTCCATGGTCTATCTAATAAAAACCGCAACCCCTCCCTTCCCAAAATGCTTGAAGTACACCCCTTCAAATAATAAGAGCGGCGGGTTCGATGGCTACCCACGCGCGGGCCGGGAGAACACGCGTGTATAGGCGGGAACGTGTATACAAATAATATGGGGCACATTTAGGGTGATAGGCTTCAGAAGGAGTGACTAAAATGAAGTGCGCTCTGTGTTTCTGTAGAAGCGGTCGACTGTGAGAATCGGCGTGACTTGCAGACCGCGGTGATCATCGGCATTTTGAACGCACATGGCGGCTGTCTTCTGCAATTCACACTGCTTCTAGCAGCTGGCCACTAGTTCTATAGAACCACGGCCCATGTAGTAGATATGAATGCAACTCGATGTCATTAGAATAATTCTCAGACATGTGAATGGCTATTCGACCCTCCACTGTATGACACATCAGGGATTGTGCCGACTGCAGGAATAAAACATGGAAATGATGTATATTGTTATACTTGCTAAAATAGGGCAGTGTTTTTTTGTTTTCGGTAAAGCACGGACAATCTCTCTAAGGTAATAGAAAGTTGTGGACATGGATTGGTTACGAAAGCAAGCAAGAGAGGTCGTGTTGATAGAGAAATGATTCTTAATCAAATGAATGGATAGAGCTCAAAATTAAGCTGCAATAAATGAATAAATATATGAATAAATAGTTGAATTGACTACATTAACTATAGGAATGTTAACTTGATGATAAGCGAAAATATGAAATAAACATGTTTATTTCATTGACCATGAAATACGTTTAATACATATGACATTGAATTTCATCCAAAACATCATATCAAGCGGAAATAGAGATAATTGTACTTTCAAACAAAGAGGATAAATAAAATGATAATAAATCTCATCACAATAGAACCCGTGAATATCTATATATATGTAGAATCGCATTCATTTTTGATATAATTAAAAGACATGAATTACTTCGGTGAAACGTGAGATTTACTGGTTCGCTTATTTGGTTATTTTTTTATTTGGGTTTATAAACTATTCTATATACACTATACGTAGGCAACCAAGGGAATTTTGCACAAACCCGCACTTAATCTTGAAAGCTTTATATTGTGTCGTTTTAGTTTAGTTGTTTCCCAAAGTTATATTATCACAAATTCTTCTCATGATTTTTTGTGTATGTCCTCAAGAACTTCAGAGGGAAATGGAATCGTGGCATATACAGTTATGGAGTATGAACCGGAAAACTGGCAAAATCAAAAATGACATAAATGTCAGCTCTCAGTTACAAATCTAGTGCAGAAAGGATGTTGTTCTGTGGTAGTAAGACATGAACACCAATGTGCGGATTCCTCAGTCCATTTCATGCGTGCATCTTGACCAAATCTGCAAACGTTTTCGAGCATTAGAAGCTCTGTCATACAGCACTACGCAAAAAAGTTACAAAAGTTACAATGATACCAAATTCTATGTCATTATAGATATAGCATGATGTTAGCGTCGAGGAGAATGTAATTCAATGAGGTTTTGCCCTTGCTTGACGTGATAGACACTGAGCTGCCTGAAATATTTATCAGGCACCGGGAAAAGCACTGAGCACTCAGTGTTTATCACGTCGAGTAAGGGCAAAACCTCATTGAATTAAATTTTATGTCACGTTTTCTGTAAATCTCCTAATAAAATTATGATTCTGTCATTGCGGTTGGTCGTCTTATTTTCAGCCCAGTCTAGCCAAGGCTACAGTCTTTAACTACTCACTGAACAAAACAAAATTAGCTACAATTGGGCTATATACTCCTAGTCCCCTCTATCACCAATGAGTATGTGAAATCACGAAAGAAGCCCCAGACATAGAATGTCAAATGGCGCCCTTTTACGAGTAGACAAGGAAATGAGTAAAACATTGCCTCAAATAATCAAAAATATTAAAAAATATATAATGTGACGAAGTTGCTGTACAAATTCTTCCTCCACCCTTCTCTCTAATCCAAACCAATAAATGAAACACCAGCTGTCCTTTTGGTTCCTCAACCCCCCTTTTTGTTTCTGTCACACGGTCGTTTCATCGTCGTCCAAGCTTTCCGTCTCTGAGTCCAGTGCCTTGAACCGCACCTTGGAGTGGCCGGTGGTGCTGGTCGAGCCTGTGTTGGTCTCGGTTGGGTTCTTGAATAAGAGGAATCTCTTCCGAGGCTGTCTGGCCCTGAACCGTCTGCGTGCGTGATGGAGGGCGGCCGCCCAGAAGATCATGATGAGAGCCAGCACAACAGCGAACCACGTGCCGATCAGCAGGTACAGGTTCTCCCGCTTGGGGTAGGTGGAGCAGATGAGGTCGCCGCCATTCACTCGCGCAACGAAGAGCGAGTCGGACTCCTGAAAGAACCGAGGCCACACACACTGGATAACATCGGAGAAGTATAAATTCCCCTTGATTGGGAATTCTACGGTCCACTCCAGGCGACAATCGCACGCCCATGGGTTCTCCTCCACCTGCAGGGTAGCCGTGTATGCATCGGGAAGAGAGAGCACTGTTGACTTCTTGATGTTTTGTAAGTTGTTCGATCTTATATTCAGATATGTGATAGACGTCCCGCTGAAAGCATGATCTTCTATCTTGGTCAGTTCATTTTCCGATATGTCCAACACCTCCAAAGACACCAGACTGTTAAGGATCGGCATTGATTTCAAATGGTTACCGGACAGGTATAACACTTGCAGGTTGGACAATCCCGAAAAGCCATTGGGAGGGATGCTTGAAATGTCATTACTGCCCAGAAAAAGTCTGCTCAGAGAATAAAGATGCATGGGAGATATGAAACTGATGTTCGTCAATCCGTTCCCGGTCAAATCCAGAATTTCTAAAAAGGTGGTGTTGTGGAACAGATTTCCGGGAAGGTAAACCAACTGGCAGTGCCTGGCTTTGAGCTTCACAAGGTTGACTGTATTTCGGAACAGCCCGGATGGCAGGGTGTAAATGGGTGAGTTTTTACTGATCTTGAGCGTTTCCAATTGCCGGAGATCCTCAAACAGATCAAGGGGTAGCTCGATGATGTAGTTGGAACTCAGATCCAGTTCAGTCAAAGCCGTCATGCCCTTCAGGCATGAAGGAGCAATGATGTCGATGACGTTGTTCGACAGGAGAAGGGTTCTCAACCGGCTCGGCTCGGCCGGCTCAAACCAGGGCCTCACGCTGAACTGTGCCAGCGCCTCGGAGTTGTTCACAAAGGTTCCTATTCGGTTGCCGGCAGCACTGAGTCGTTCCAGTCGCAGGCAGTCGTGCAGGGAGCCCCTGGGAATCTCCGGCAGGAGGTTGCTGTCCAGACTCAGCGTTCTGAGCGACACCAGCCCGACGAAGGCGCGGGGATCGATCACATGCAGCCCGTTGTGGCTCAGCGAGAGGTTCTGCAGCTTGGTCAGGTTGGCGAAGCTCCTCGACCCCAGGAAGGTGAGGTTGTTCCGCTCCAGGAGAAGCGTCCGCAGAGACTTGAGCCGGGCGAGGGCCGACGTGGGCAGCGAGGAGAGCCGGTTGCTGCTCAGGTCCAGCTCCACCATCTTGGGCTGGTTCTCGAAGGTGTCGTCCGAGATGTGCGCTATCTGGTTGTCCATGAGGTCCAGGAGCCGCAGCTGCCTGAATCTTCGCAGACTCTCTGCGTGCAGGGACGAGAGGCTGTTGCCCGGGAGTCGCAGCACGCGAGTGTTGTTGCGAATGGTGTCGTAGGGGATCGAGACGAGGCCCAGGGAATTGCAGTGGACCAACTGGTACAGACTATCACACGTGCAGTCCTCTTGACACAGTGGCGCCTCAGGGGGGATATCTGGCTGGAATGGTAGACTGGCCATGGCATGATTAGGGGACTGTAAGGGTATTGCAATCAGAGGTAATATGACAAAGTAGCTTAGCAAGCATTCGTGGGTCTTCATGGTGACAGACTTTCTCTTGAATCCAAAAACAGTTGTATGGGCCTATTGGTCGTGAATTTACTACACGTGTGTTCCTGGTACAGCATTCATGGACTGATGTATTTGTCTTTTCGTTGTTCGCAAGCGTGGTTTGGTGTTTTGCTCATTTTTTGCACGACGATCTTTCAACGAAGCCCTGCTTATAATTCGCTGTAGTCAATGTATCTTCCTTTTCTGTCTTTCCTTCTTTTTCTAACAATTCCGAACAGGGCTGTGTTATTTTCATGGTTCATCCTCAAATTCGTCATTCGTCATCCTCAAAAACTGATCGGCCTCCAACCAATCAGCACAAATCTGTTCCATCGCACATTGAGACCAGCTGCCTCCGATAAGCACAGGCCTCGTGGAGGATGAACAAGCATGCTGGCACTCAGATAAACCGACCGTCTTCCAGCCAGTCGCTCAAAGCAGACCTGTTCGCGATGATCTGCGATGGACAGCAGGACAGATGGTCGCTATGGTTCCCTCACAATGGCTGCATGGTACTGTCTTCACTGTGCTGGGTAAGGTGACGTGATGCCGACCAGGTCGTCGTCTTGATGGGTAGGGGGCGCCCTCACCGATGGGAGGGTTTGATGGGCCTCCTGGAGAAGAGATAAAAACAACATAGGGTTTTGTGTGATGTTGTACTGTGTACAGGAAGACACATTGTGATAATGGAGTTGAGTCAGTCTCCCGTTCAGCGGTTGGGACTGTCGTTTAACTTGAAATCTGAGGGGACCGATAACCGATTACTGTTTGATAACTCCGTAATACAAAAACTGTTGCAAACTGCTCACTGATTAATGACCTGCAATACATAAATCTCATAATTTAGAGGGCCTGACGTTTCGATCCTATATAGCAGGACCTTTCTCAAAGGATCGGATCGAACATCAAGCCCTCAATTTCCTCAATTTCACCCTACTTGGGTGACAGGAGAGAGAGGTGGAGAGAGAAACGAGGAGCGGAGGAGGAGAGAGAGATAGATAGGAAGAGAGAGAGAGAGAGAGAGATAGAGAGAGAGAGAGGGAGGGAGGGAGAGAGAGGCGGGTTAGAGACAGAGGGAGAGATATATATAGATAGATGGGAATTAAGAGAGAGAGGGAGGGATGAGAGAGGCGGGAGAGAGACAGAGGGAGGGAGGGAGACAGAGACATAGACACACAGAGAGAGAGAAAGAGAGGGAGAGGGGGAGAGAGAGAGAGAGAGAGAGAGAGAGAGAGAGAGAGAGAGAGAGAGAGAAAGAGAGAGAGGGAGAGAGAGAGAAAAGAGAGAGAGAGGAGACATCGGCATTCTCATTTACAGTGAGTACTTCATGTTTTCGTCACATAATGTATTCCAGGCTAGACTTTCACCACAGTTCCTGATCAAGGTCTCAAGGGCACGCACATACCATTTGATGTGGTTTTCTTTTCATAATCATATCGGAGATTAAATGAGGCAAAACGTGTCACCAAGCTGTACGAGTCAGTTGGAATTATACTGAGTCACACCTCAATCACCCCCAAGTGAACCAAGCATTCGTGTTGCCTCCACAACCGACACCCCAGCCCTGTGTCGCTCCCTTATACTAAATTATGTACATTTTGATAATAGGCTTTTGGCACCAACTGCAGAATATCGAGCGATCATTTCCATCCCACTTTCGATTGCCTCTCCTGCTATCCCCCACTGCTAGACTGAGATCCAATTCGGTGCACAATTCCTTACGCCGGGAGCCACCAGCAAACAACCCACTGAGTAACACGAAGCCAACAATTGAATGTCTGTTACGCGTCTTGCTCACGGCCATGCAGGCTGACCCACGCACGGAGCAACGCAAGGAAGGAGCCCGAGTTCTTGAGGCCTTCACGGAAAGAAGCTGAGAATACAGGTTTTGTTATCATACGCTGAGGATCAATGCTTGTTTGAAACACGGCATGTGCTTCGAACAGCTGGAGAAACCTAGCAAAAGATGGGTCGGTCCCTAATGCCCTGTCATAGCCCTGTCATGAAATGCCAAACAAATTTCTTGAAGCTGCCCAAACGCTATAAATGCTGTTCTTCCATTTCCCTCTTTACAATAATACTTATTAGCCGGTTCGAGTTTGCCATGAGTTTCCTTGCATCCACGGATCCACGGGTGTCTAAATATAATTTTTTTCAGGTACTGCATTATGACATGGATTCATTTTTCAGTCCTGGAATGCAAAGTTTCAGCTTTAAGCCTTGGCCTCCATCTTCCTTGGTTGTATGGGTCACGGGTGTCGAGGACCAGCAGCTGGCTCCTGAAATTTCCACTTTGCAGGCCTATGCCGTTTCAAGAGGATGTTTCGGGGCTAAATAACAATAATTTGAATCGCCATGAATTAGCAAAACAAGAGAGAAATGATATGGCCGATTTATGGTAATTGATAAACTTCTTTGAATAGTGAGGTTCCATGTTTTGCAGAGGGTTCTATGGATGTCCAATGATCTACCCCCTACCCCATAGGGTTGCAGCACACTAATTTCATCCAAGATGGCTCCGCTGAGCTGATTATCATAAGCTGGTGTGGACCCACAACTTTTTTTTAATGAGGGTCTTAGGAGGCTAATCAATTCATACATTGTAGAATAAGTGAAGCTTAAGACAACCTGGGGGTTTACTCTTCAATTTCGTGTGTAATTTGGAAAATATCTGGCTTTAAATATGGCCCTATTTGACTGTAGAAGTGGAGGGGTCCTTCCCAAAATCCTTGCAGAAATTTAATACGGCTTGGACGGCTACACATTTTGGGGATGTTTTTTCTGGGGTAATTAGCAAAATATCTAAACGGTTAAGGACACCAAAATTGTAAAGAAAATGATAGATGATGGTCCAATCTACAATTTAGAGTATAGTTACAAGACCTGAGAAACTTTTGGGTGTAGAATACTTGACTTTGAAAGTGAGTGTAATTGTACAGTGTTATAATTATGGGAGTTCGATTTAGTGTTCTACAGCCATAGAAAGCCGCTGGATTTGCGCCCTCTGTTGTCCGGTATCACGTCAGTGCCAAGCACCAGGCTCTTGCAACACGGCGCGAACTTTGTGCAGCCTGAGGGCAACTCAGACTCAGAGTTGCAACGTCTTACTGGTTTCCTCCCTCCTGAATTTATGGTAAGACCGAAATCCCAGTGTCTGTGACTCAAGAAACACTGACGTTAGAACATGACTACAGAATGTGTCACGATTTAGCTTTGCCCTATTACTTTACTGTATTACATTGCTGACTAAGGTCGAGGCGGATGAACTTTGTCTGAGCTTTAAATTTCTTTTGTATTGCATGAGTTCGTGCACATACATGTATCGTGGGAACCCCCGTTTTCGACGCTACACGTTTTCGACGCTTAGCCTTCTAACTCACATCGCACGATGAAAACAACTCCGTATAACGATCTCAGACTTCGTATCTTACAGTTGGTTTCCTGCTCTTGTCCGTCACCGAAAATGTGGAAAGTTAAGGCTTTTCCAGTAGGCCAAACTCGTGTGATTCGAAAAGTTGCTCTTTTGGGGTCTATTTTCCTAGGTACAAAATTGGCAGTTGCTTCGAAGCTCCAGTTTTCTTTATTGTTGGTCCTAAAATAAATCTGAGTGTACCTTAACAAACCCCAACATCCGTAGAAAAAATATGTATCACGCAACTTGAGGCAGTCCGTTTCTGGTAAAAACTATGGAGGCGCCTCCTATAATAAGGCGTCTCGCTTATATAATTTTTTTTAATTATTATTTAACGACAAAAAGTAACATGGCCCAATAGGCTTTTATAAAAAATAAAAAAAATAAAAGGGCAGCTAGAGAAAGTGCCAAGAAGGAGGAAATGTGTCTCTGGAGTGACATTGGGAAAGGTCATAACTGAAGAAGCAGTGAGAAAGAGGATTGTGGAGTTTTTTAAAACGTCACAAAAGAAAACATCAACCAGACCAATACGTTTTAAGCATAAATTATGAATGATTTGAGGAAAGTGTTAGAAGCAGTGTCGAAAAAACAAAACAAAGATGAACACAAAAAAACATACAGGGAAGAATTTTACAGTGCCACACAGCATTTTTAGTTATTTTAAGAATTTATTTTGCGTTTGGCTGCACTGGGACACCTTACTAAACACCACCGACGAAAATAGGTGACGATTCTTACTGCACGGTGCGCCGCGGACGTCAACAAAACCGGGTAATCTTACGGAAGTGACAGGCTTGATCAACCATGGATCAACATTCTACATGATTATTCTAATTTAGTCTGTTGTGTGGAGAAAGTGACTGAGACCTCTTTTGTGTGATACTTTCGTCCACATTGTTCAGTTTGAAGAAAAGTCCTTATATCGTCGAAAACCGGTTACTGGAGGATACATGTACATGTACTGTACATGTCCGTGTACACTGTACAAAGTACATGTACCTCTCTCCTTATTCCTCCATGGTTGTACGTAGCTATATGGTGTCCATGGAAATTGTAATGTATACTACAGACTACAGTACTTTACAAATACAATGTACATGTATCCTCGAATTATCGAATTTTGAAATTTTGAGTTTCGGGTGACTGTAGGGTCCAAGTTACTCGGACTACAGTCACCCGAAACTCAAAATTTCAAAATTTGATAAAAAAAGGGTAACTTGTCGGGTCCAAGTTACTTGGACTACCCTACACTACAGACTACAGTACATGTACAGGTGTATCATTCACTCATGTGTACAATAATTTGTTACATGTACATCATGTAAAATAATGTGCGTTGTTGTTGTTATCGCCTTTTAAAAAAAAAATTGAGGGAGTCAGGCGATAGTGAGAAATCCAGCATGGAAACATGAGAAAGTAACAATGTGTTCGACTCAATGACTACCCCCGACCAAAACCGGCCCCAGGTTTTACCCCGAAAACACCTGTGAAACCGTCCCACGCACCCATCTTTGGATCAAGTGAGAATCACCAATTTCCATAATACCGGTAATACTGGATTACTGGTCATTATTTTGTTCGCAGTGGCTATTGTTACTACCATTTTCTATAGTTACGGCACTGCAATTGCGCAAGCGCGAGGACATGCCAGATTTTGTTGCGTAAACCCCCACATGCACAGGCATTGCTGCCTCAAGCTCAGTACAGGCACAAGAAACATGTCTAATTTGTAGGGAAATTCCTAAGACACCTGCCAAAGATTGGTAGTAACCACATTAGATTAACTAGGCCAGTAGGCCTTTGATACATTCCAATATAGGCTGTAGCCTATACCACAGTAGTGAACCCACTGTCTATTCATTGCCCATAACAATAGAACAATAGGAGGACAAGAAACTCCACCCAGGAGCGCATAAAAAGCTCCACCACTAGTAATACTGGGCACTCAGTACCAGAGCTACGCTACGGTGAAGACACCCTGCCTATCTGCCTACAGCGGTTGACAACCACATTTGCGTGTCCAGAAACGGGTAAGAACTGGTTAGGTAGTGTTTGCTCCTTACAGTGACTACCCCCGTGGAAGGGCACACTTTTGTGTACTTGTGTACATGTAGTTCATTAGTTAGTATCAAATCCCTTAAACTGGTGACCCAGACGTGATAGTTGAAACTCTAAACAAATATTGTACTTCTTTAAGGACCACTTGAACTCAAACTAGTGACTATGTATGTAAGCTCTAACCAATTCTTAGGCACTTTAGTTATGATTCATTGTTTATTCGCTGCATACTCACATGCACATAAATTCAATAAGTACGCTAAACCTCAGGAATGTTCACATCCCATTAATTTTATTACGATTCATGGCGCTAAAGTCTACAACCTTCTAGGTCCTGTGAAGCGAAAGCTTCACACTTACCACACAAACGACCAAGTAATTGTCAGATAAGCTGCAGGGATCAATGACTTAACAAGCTTCGTGTATGATAAAATCAACGAGAAACGAGTACTAAAGCCGTCTCACCATAGTGCTGATAGTTTATTTTCCGAATTATAAAAGTTCAAAGAGGCGATAATAACTGCATGACCTAACACCTATGTGACATTTACAACCGTGCCACCATTATCATTTGCCAAATTCCAATCAAGTAAGAAACTATCAACCCTGATTCTTTCTGAAACTGAGGTTCACTCTTTTCAATGTGAATTTGATGCAACGTTGGACAATTGAAATAACCAAATCATAAACTACAACCTTATCAAACAACAAGGCGTAACCCTCAGAACCCTATCTTGGCACAATACAGTTCGAAAACGGGCACAGAGAACTCGCCGCGGTAAAACCACAACGGTTATGCGAAATCATTTTGCACACTTGTATGATGGCCTACATGGTGACTCAAAACTAAAACAATGTTGGTTTCATGAAATGCATGTAGCACTTTTGAATTCGATCGCCAAGCAATTAAATCTAGAAGTAATTAATTTTAAGCAGTGTACAAAGTTTAGTTTAAATTAGTAAAGCACTCTTAAAAACAAAACGAAAAAACAATATTTTTTTTAAAAAAAAATTTTGTGTAGATATTTTGTTTTCATGATGTCCAAAGCTAGTGAGACAAAATCAGGCATAGAATCTTTATCTGCGGTTAGCCTGAAATTGCCTCACTTCTGGCCACAAGACCCTACAATATGGTTTGCGCAAGTTGAGGCACAATTTCAAACCCGTCAAATTACTTGCCAATCAACCAAATCCGCCTATGTGGTAGCTTCACTGCAGCCAGAAATTGCGCAGGAAGTAAGGGACCTATTAATTAGCCCATCCACAGTCGATCAGTATGACACATTAAAAACAGAGCTAGTAAAAAGGACATCAGAAACGATTGTACCAACTGTTAATATCTGAGGAACTAGGCGATAGAAAGCCGTCACAGCTTCTCCGTCGAATGAAGCAACTTTTAGGAGAAAACCAACTTGAAGAAAGATTCTTGAGACAATTATTTCTGCAACGCTTCCCTCAAAACATGCAATTGATTTTGGAATCGTCTACTGATACCGTGGACCTTGACCAGTTGGCGATAATTGCAGATAAAATTGCACCTCCTCCAACACTAGCCACTAGTAGAGAGATAAATGCAGTTTCCTCAGGCAACTCAATTGACACCCGTTTGGGTGAATTGCAAAGTCAGGTTGACAAGCTAACAACTTTAGTTCAGAACTGCTCACAATCAGGGTAGACGTAACCGTGATTTTTCCACACGGGGATGTACAGTGTAGTAGGGACCACTCTCAAAGCAAAAGTACTGAAAGATATAGAAACCATTCCAAATCCACGAATGTACCTCATGCTAATTCCGATTGCTGGTACCACTGGAGATTTGGGGACAAAGCAACAAAATGCATTGCCCGTTGTGCTTACAGTAAAAATAAACCGAAAGTTTTATGTGTACATGTACATGTACATACACATACATGTACACGTGTAGTAGTTGTACGTACATGTACATGTACATGGTGTCCATGTAAATTGTAATGTATAGTACAGACTACAGTACATGTCTGTACAGTACATGTACAGTACATGTCTGCATATTTTATGTACCCTACAGTACAGGTGTATCATTCATAGTCATGTATACAATTGTTACATGTACATAATGTAAATGTGCATTGTTGTTGTTATCGCCTTTTAAAAAAAAAAATTAAGGGAGTCAGGCAATAGTGAGAAATCCAGCATGGAAACATGAGAAAGTAACAATGTGTTCGACTCAATGACTACCCCCGACCAAAACTGGCCCCAGGTTTTACCCCGAAAACACCTGTGAACTCGTCCCACACACCCATCTTAGGATCAAGTGAGAATCACCAATTTCAATACTGGATTACTGGTCATTATTTTGTTAGCAGTGGCTATTGTTACGGCAGCCGTAACGCAACTTCCATTTTCTATAGTTACGGCACTGCAACTGCGCAAGCGCGAGGACATGGCCAGATTTTGTTGCGTAAACCCAACATGCACAGGCAGTGCCGCCTCAAGCTCAGTACAGGCACAAGAAACATGGCAAATTCTCTGGCTGTATAGGCACATAATTTGCTTGTCTTGAAGCAATACCCCTGTCATTATCGGAATGGCAAAAGGTGTCTTTTACAATCATGTATATTTATAAGAAGCTCTCGCAGGGTGAGATCGAAAAAAAAAGGGTCCCTAACAAATTCGTCAGCGCGTGCACTGTACTACGATGTCGACTTCGCGTGCGTGCATGTGGCGGCAGAAAATAAGTCATTCGATTTTATACAAATTATAAAACTATTATACCTATAAATCAACGTTGTAATTTTCTTTAATCAAACAGTGGCAACAATGACGAATGTATCATGCAAATGCAACAAATCAAGATCAAGCACGACGGCCGAATGGCAGTGTCTCCAGCTAACATCGCGCTTCCAAAGTCAGTGCACATGTTACGGCCGGCGGGCCAGAAGCATTAGCTTTGTGGTTCGATCTGGCATGTGTCCTACGCCTCGCGCTTGCGCAGTTGCAGTGCCGTAAGCCCGTAACTATAGCCGTAACAATAGCCACTGCGTATTTTGTTTTACTCGCGTCTGGGGGAAAAAGGTGAAATTTTCCCTTAGGTGATTGAGAAGATTCTCTCCCGTCCGACGAGCAAAAAGGCGGCCATTTTTAAACCAAAATAACATCCGATGACGTCTGGGTACCGGGTGCACAGTCTGTGGGGCTCTGTGACTGGTGTATGCGCGACTGTTTCCTGAAAAACACGAAGCAACGTCCGGACATCGTGTGCTGAATACTGTGAACCGTGTGCTGAATACTGTGATTTTTTGAGACTCGCCCGACATGGGGTTGGGTGTGTGTTTATGTGAACATGCATGCATGCATGCCCCCATCGAGGAGCAACTCCACAGTCCTGAAAACACAGAAATATACCTCACGTGTCCAAACACTGCATGTGCGCAGTATGGGTTGCTCTGCACTGTTCAGGAAACAGTCTCGGGGCTCAACACGTGCATCACACACTCACAGTCACAGAACACAGACCCACTGCGCTCCCGAACCTGTCAGAACGCAGAACGTCATCGCTTTGCGTGTAGCGGTTGCGTGTGCAAGTTCGAAATCAAAGATGGCCGCCGCATTTTGGCTCATCGGACGGGAGAGACATCTTCGTGATCAACTGAGGGTGAATTTTTCCCTTTTTCCCAAATGTGAGTAAAAGAAAATTATTAAATGACCACTATTGGAATCTGTGATTCTCACTGAATCCTAAATGGACGCGTGGGATGGTTTCACGGGTGTTTTGGGGGTAAATCTGGGGATTTCGGTCAGGGGTAGTAAATTCCAGCAGTAAATAGCCAGTTTCCTTGGACCCCTACAGTCACCTGACCCTCCAAAATCCAAATTTGGATAAAAAAAGGATGACTTGTCGGGTCCAAGTTACTACGGACTACGTAAACCGTCCCTCACACTAGTAACACTAACAGCATGGTAACAATAACTGTAACAGTAACAGTACGATGTAATGTATGATGTACATGTACACTAGAAATGTACATGTGCATGTACAGAAGCTATGTACAGTAACTGTAGCACACTACCCCACTACTCACTAGTTTTACTCCTTTTACAACAATGGTTATTATTTTGATTGTCGTACATGGTACATGGTACTGTTCTGTGTGTACTCGGACCATTTTGAACCAAACTGACACGTTAGGCTGTGAAAATGACAGTAAATCCACGGCATGTGATATTGTGACTGCGAGTCCTGCTCTGTTTCTCGAACTCCTAAATCTTATCGGTATATGATTCATTGCGGTTGTCTGCTGAAAAGAGAAATTTTCACCCATTTTTTGGGGGAGCACTGTTTAAGTGTATGCGTGTGGCAAAAGCGGAGCCGGAAAAAGTGGTCTGTGCCATGCATGACCCCTGACAGTGACAGTGATTTCTATATGGATGACTGTTACATACCCGGACCCTCCATGACAGTGATTTCTATATGGATGACTGTTACATACCCGGACCCTCCATGACAGTGATTTCTATATGGACGACTGTTACATACCCGGACCCTCCATGACAGTGATTTCTATATGGACGACTGTTACATACCCGGACCCTCCATGACAGTGATTTCTATATGGATGACTGTTACATACCCAGACCCTCCATGACAGTGATTTCTATATGGATGACTGTTACATACCCGGACCCTCCATGACAGTGATTTCTATATATGGATGACTACCCGAGGCATTTTTCTGAGCGGTGGTGACCCGCACAGCCAATGCTCGCTTCCTCAAAATTTGCACTCATCAGGTAGCAGTCATGTCAGAGGTCTTGCACGACACAGACCGCTTTTTCTTGATCCGCTCTTGCCACGCTCATACAATGGTCCCCCCAAAATGGGAGAAAATTTATCAATCAATCAAACAATCGCGATGAATTGTATGTGTACAGGAAGACTTGGAAGGAGTTTGAGAAAGCAGAGGATTCACAAATCACAATATTATACACTGTGGAATCGTGGATTTCCTTGCTTCCTGAATTTCCCAGGAAATCATAAACCTTGATGATTCACACTAGGCCTGTACTTGTTTTCTCACTCCTAGGAAACAATTTTTGCTGATTCACACTTTGAAAAATTAATAGTATAGAAACTATAGACCCTACCTAAGTATGCCTTAAATAAATAAATAATGATTGACTGACTATTTTTCAGATTTGTTCTATTTTGCTCTGGGCCATAGCACCCAGTGCAGGAGTTAGCTAACCCTGCCCATGATTCACACTTATCCCCATTCACAATGACAGAATTATGTAACCCCATAGCAATCACTCTTACTCCTCCAGGCAGGTAGTGCTAATCCAGTTTCACTGGGCATTGCCAGGGTGGTCGATTCAAGTATGAAATCTAAGAATTCGTTTCCTTGGAAAGTATATGGTGGGCTTTAATTCCATGGGACATTGAGCAAGGAAACCAATGTGCAAATCCTCAGTCGGATCACTATCATGTCACCAGGATTTGATTTTCACTGGACAACAGGCCTTGGTACTAGCACTGTACTAGACCACAGTATTACGAGACATTAACTTTTTTACAAGGCCTGTTTTTACAAGGTTGTGCCTTATATGCTTGGCAAATGTACATGTATACGTATAACAGGCTTTGAATTTGGTAATTTTCAGGGCAAGGCCACTTTGGCCTTGAATGATGCAAAATTTTCGGGGGGCACCAGCAAGGCCAGTGGGTAGGGCAACAAGGCCCCCCAAAAATTGGGATAGGGCACAGAGGCCAAATGGAAATAAATTGTACAAAGTTATCATTTTTGTATGCTCTGCTATATGTACTAGTACATACATGTACAGTGAAACCTGCTTATTCGGCCACCTCTTTAAAAAGGCCTTTTGTCCATACTGCCACCTTTCAAAGTCAAGTCCCCATCGACATTGCAAGTTACGATGCGGTCACTGTCCAACGCGGCCAGCAGACAGACCTCTTGGAACGGCGCGTGTACATAACTACATTTGCATTGGGTGATATACAAAAATGTTGCAAACTGCTTACTGACTAAAATTACCAAAATGCAGGACCTTTCTCAAAGGCAGAGTGACAAGGACAAAACAGATACATGTATCTGTTTTGTCCTTGTCACTCTACATTTGCATTGAGGATAAACCTTCACATTCCGGCCAACGAAGAAATAAAGGGCGCCCTCTTTTGGCACACCAAATTTCCAAGGTCAGAAACCCAGACGTCTTTTATCTTGGTCACACTTTCTTGTGTTGAGGGTGCCGACTATTTATTTCCGATGCATTTGTTACACATTAACGCGGCCGTTGTTGACACGATCCCGCATTCTTTTGATTTCTCTGTCTTATTGAGTTGACATCACTCCCCGATAATCCAAATAAAATACATGTAGTCTAAAAACAACTGTAAATATGCTTACCAATGCAAAAAAGGGCAGGACGGCCAAGGTAAAAATAGGGCATGGCCAAACTGGCCGTGAAGAGGGGGATTTTTGCGGGGCACCTCGGCCAGTAAAGAGGGCAACGACGGCACTGGCCGTCGTGGCCGTCGTTCAATTCAAGCCCTTACATAATTATGTAAGTACTATCAACTCACTCTAGGACGTTAGTAGAATGGAGCTTTGTTTCATTTCAGCATGGCATAAAGTCATTTTATTTCAATAAATAGATGAATAAACTAATGAAATGAAAATGGCCAGGTTTTAGTTTAAATCCTGCATTGTAAGATTTGACCGCAGGTTTCTTAATTTTGCAAGAGAAAAATTAAAAGGCAACAGGTCCGTTATGGTCACACACTGCATTAGACTGACATTGAAATCACTAGACTTGGACTACCAGATAATTTTAGTTTACCCTTGGCCACCATTACCACTTTTAACAGGCACTAAAGAATCCATACTGCAGTACTGTTCCTTGAACACTGCCTTACATGCATGTGACAGGCCTTGGCATGCTGTCATTGCTCTGTCCATCCAATTCGTGGTGAAGAAAGAGAAAAGCATGTCTGGTCTATAAATAAATTATATCAATTCAAATATTGCTTTGTTCATAACTTAAAGGGTCTCTGCAATAAACATCACAGTCAAGCTCACTTTCTGCTGTCATCTAGGGGTCTGAAGTGTACAAACATAATGACAAGCTTCTTTTTCTTAGTGGAGTCAGAAATTGATCATCGTTTTTACCTTTAAAAATATCTTTATAAAAATGAGGGCGCTATTGACTGTAAAATGTAAGATTATGTGAGGAACCCAGAGTTTAAAAAATAAGAAAAACTATTCAAACTGCAATTAATCCCTCTGGATTAGGTTAGATGAAAATCTCCTTCACTAAATGATTATGAAGCATACATTTTGGCAGTAAATCAACAGGTAATAGGAATAGGTCTGCAGGAAAAAGCAGACTTTTTCAGAAGCTTTTGTACACAACCAATTGGGTTTCTGTTGCGTGATCCAGTGACACACCACAAATTTGTTCATGTATATTTAAGTTCTCCAATTAGCATAAACACTGATAAATTGCATATACAGTACACCCCCAGAGTGTGAAAAAAAGCTTGGTTGTTAGCAACATTGCAAAACATTTTTGTTTGCATGGATATAAGTGATAATCTAATTTGACATCTGCAGTAAGTACATGCATGGAGGAAGGGTTGCAAGCACATGGGCATGTACATGTGTAGATTGTAGACGGATACTAGCATTAGCAAGGTCAGTGTTAGGATAATTAGCAGTAGTACACTGTAGTAGTACAGTACCATGAACACCATGCAATGACTTGTGGCCATGCCCACTCCCCACTTTACTGTAATAGAGATATCAGTGTTAAAGGGATGCTGCAGGGTATTTTTCTTCATGATTATGTTTTGGGTTTTCATTAAAGTCGTAGAGGCAAACCATTGGATTGTTTGATTTCCTCTTTTTGCTGATTTTGGATAAGGTATTGTGGTTTTGAAAAAGAACTGATTTAATGCAAAATTACACGGTGGGAGTGACAGTGACTTCTTGAAAATAATTCAGGGCATGACAAATTTGTGCTGCTGTATGCTGCCTTAAACCATGCCAAGCCTTGAAACTCACGCATACCCACTTACCGCCGGTGTTAAGGGATTTTTTGACATGGTAAGTGATGTTAACACTTAACAAGTGGGTAAGTGGCTTGCTATAAATGACTTCCTGTTTCATTGACTTTTTTATGATATCAATTAAACAAAATTAATATATCCTCAATTCAGTGCTCGACTTTGTAAGGCCTGCCAAAAATACAAATACTGTACATTGTACAATACGTGTAGTTCTGCTTCCGGTTACCTGACCAGCCCCATTTTTAGGCTACGACCCTAATTTTTGTATTGGGAAACAATGACGAAAAAATTCAATGCGTAATTTAAACGTACATTTTATAAAGGTGCATTACATTTAGGCTTATAGGCTACATGTAAAAAAACTGTACATATGGTGTAGGCCTAGTATTGGGCGTGTGTGGATTCTACGTTCATTCAGATCAAATTTCGAAATTCATTCCCAAGATGACTGAACATGTATCCCAGAACTTGGTATTTGTGTCAGATGTTTGGTAGTCTTGTGTCAGATGTTTGGTAGTCTTGTGTCAGATGTTTTATTACCGGTATTACCCTTAAACCTTGACTAGATGCAGATCACCAGATGCCTCCATATGATTGTACACACAAAATTGGCCAAACAAAAATCCCTACATGTACCTACGGTACCCTATTTTGAAATGCCATGTAATCGGAAGAACTGGTTTTTTTTTGGGGGGGGGTGGGAATTATTGTTTTTCGTAGATGCAGATCAAGAAAATGACACAAGATCGTTCAGCCTTAGAACTTGACCAGAGCAATGTCCCTGTTGTCATTTCGATCCTAGAAATTGTGAGGGAAGGGATTGGGAGGGTGATTGCTGTGTGTGACGTGAATCCATCCACCCCCATCAACTGGGATAAAACTGGATTCAAAATGTTGGATTTACCGGTAATTATCATGATGCAACCTTGAGTCTGACGGGAACAACACTTGCCACCACATCATCATGACATCTCATGAATATTTATGTGGCATCAAATTGTTCACCTTTTGAACTTCTGTCGCTGGTATTTATTTAGCAAATGAAGCAAAATAAAAAGATGTTTCCGGTTTTCTTTCTCATAAATATATAGGATACTTTACATGGTTCATGATCGGCCATGATGACTTCATCATGGGTGGATTCCTGATTCCTAATTCCTGCCGTCATGAATGTGTTTTCAAAAGACAGGAGGCATCACTCAGGTTTTTTTTTTCAAATTGGGTGTGTGCACACTTGTACATGTACATGTATGTACACATGTAATGTATTGTGCATGTATGCCTGGGTACTTGAACATGTACTGTACATGTACATGTACCGGTACGTACTACACACGTGTACATGTGTAAAAGGGTGCCCCTTTTAGAGATCATTAATTCATTTATTTTTTCATTTACCTTTCTCCTGCCTTTTGGATTGAGACACCCCCACACTTTTCCCTTTGTCTTTACTTTTACGTGTTTAATGGTTTAGTCTCCCGAGTGTAGCAGTTAGTTTCTAGGATTGGACCCCCCTTCTGGAAGTGGAGTGACCCTTGGGCAGGGGCTGTGTTGGTCTGGGTGGTGTGGTCAAGCACGCCTTAGTGCTTTACCACCCACCTTACCAACCACCCTGCTCTTTGTTTCCTCCTTCCAGGTAACCAATTTTCCTTTATTTTTGTGTGCTTATTGGTGGATTTTTGGAGAGACTTTTAAGTTAGTAGGTCTGCTCCCATAGCTCCCATTCTTTTGGAGTTGGGAAGGATAGTGTTTCTTTTTCTCTGCTGTGTACAAGAAGTCGTAACTCGGGGCCAAAAAAAAGTGCCATATTCTGGTCTGGAGTGAGGATCTTGTACAGTACTCGACTGTCAGTTGAACCCCATCTAAGTCTGATGGAATTAAGTGTATTTGTAGAAAGTTTATAATTTATAGATTTCTCTCCTTTGCCAAGTTTCATATAGTTAAGTTCCTATATGTTATTTTTGGGTTGAGAAGTTGGTTGTTCGCTCTGGCCTGTGTCTTTAGTTGAGATGACTGGGATGTACATGTATACATGTAATACATGTACATGGCCCATGTCAGGGGGGGGGGGCAGTCCAGTGCCAGCTGTTACATGTACCTGCATGTACAGAGCGTTTCCTGTGTTTTGCCTGGACTGGACTGCAAGGGTAGATGTTTATCTACTGGGTTTGCCCTAGGGACTGCAGCCAGGGTAGCCTGGTCATTGGGTTGCTGACTGTAGCCAATTAGCCACTGTCCATTAGGAACTGACCTTGTTGTCACTTGGGGAGGTTTATATCTTTTTTTTCTTTGAAACCTGTTCTTTGTTTTAGTACATGTATGTATTGCATGTATCTGTTGTTTGGATTGGGAGACCAGTTTTGGGAAGACTGAGAGAGAAGAGTCTGTTTTGAAAGGGTTTTGGATAAATTCTTTGTAAGTAGCCTCCATCTTGAATTATTAGATTAGACTTGCCTAGTCCCGACTGAAGTCTGGTGATAGACTGGATAGACTTGAGTACAGTACATGTACTACTGTACATGTACATGTACATGCACTGAGTCACTGACACATGTGTGCACTGTAGTGTGACATGGCAGCAACTTGGCCTGCCAGCTGTTTTCAGAAAGGATCTGGCATGGTAGTGCTGGTGTGCCATTGTGCCATGGTGCACATAATTAATGCACAAAATGTCTCTGGCCTGGATCTCTGCCTGGAACTATTTAGGCAGGACTACACCTTACCTTACAGTGCTCTGCTAGCCTAAATGTTTAACCAGATGTCGTTGGTTTTGCTCTGCCAGACAACAACCTTATGCTGGCTTTTCAGCTTTTCAAATTTTATGCAAACTTGTTCATTTGGAAGTGGTAGTATTTCAGCTCCTCAGATTATTAGCAAACAGTTATTCTTCACATTCTTCACAAAGAAAAGTTCTGCTTCTCCATAGTCCGTAGAATGACTTTTCTTGTTGTATAAGGTAGTAGAATGTCTCCCGCTTACAAGTTACATGTACTGCATCCATTAATGCTTACTTCCAAAGTTCCTATATACACATCAAAACAGTTTTTATAAGCAAATAGTCTGCAATGCCATTATCTGCTCGTGAAAATGCCTTTCATATTTTTCATCGCTGTCATTGCATTTGATCCTGAATAAGGAACTCATTAAATGGCTGTTTTGATTTGCCAATACAAAAGGAACACAAAAGGAAATGGGAATGTTCCTTTAGCATGTTATTTGTATAAATTATGTGAAGGAAAGCCAAGGTAACACTGAGATAAGAACCAATCCTGACTTCTTGTCAAAGATTTACATTTACATTCCAAATTTTAAAAGTTAAATGACTTTTTTACCCTCTTTATCCAAAGTTTAAAGTTAAAGAAATTCATGATATTGAATTTATTTGATTGACGCTAAGGTATTATTTGAAAATTGAAATGATAAAAAAAATCCCAAAATGCATTGATTGCTGACCTTTAAAATAACAGCTGGCAATGTAATGGCTGTGCAGGACCTTTGAGGTTGAATAATGCCCACAAAATAGAACTGCGCAGTGCACACTGCATATTTGTTGCCATGTCACTTTACGGGCTGACATTTGAATCACGGGTTTGTTTTTCACTGAGTGGCATTTTATTGATTTGCACATTTCCTCAGGACTAAACAACTAATCAAGTAAATCGACAACGAAAACTTACTTGGGAATAGTTACTTGGTCAATGTTACTGGACAGAGGATGGCTTTTAGAAGAAACATAAATTTAATAGAGTCAACGGACAGGAACGTTTACTGAGCCGTTTCCACTCGACATAAATGGGAAAAGTTGATGAGTTTCATAAAAATACAGAATCCAATTTACTGTCAAAACAAAATTACAAGGGAAATGTCATATTTGTATAATTTTGAGAGTGTTGAAGGTAAATTGCAATGCAAGGTTTACAGTCAAATGTGTTGAGTACATAAATAGTAAGCATTGTTGTTATAAGCTGTATGTCAGGCTCATGTGATCATGGCAAATCTACCCTGGTGTCACACAGCTCAAGCCAGAGACTATTGTCTCGCATCATGTTCAATAGCTTATTACCACTTGCCTTTAATGCATTATTGCCCATCAATGCTGTTAGTGCACACGTCATGGCTCATGGCTTGAAGACTTCAGCAGGAAAAAGGCCTTGATGTTCATTTGCCTTGCCTTCAAATGTATGTACACTACATGACATTTGTGCATGACTGGGTGTGTGGTTGGGTTAACATAAAAACGGAATCATTGGATGCAGTTGCAATTTGTAATTAAATTGCTTCTAAAGACATACCCAGGTAGCAGTCAAACACCCGTATTCAAGTCAGGGTTTGAAATTCGTTTCCAGAGGGGCAATGCCATTTTGCCATTTTAGGTCAAAATGTTAAGAGGGCACGAAGTCCCAAAACAAAAAAAGTGAAGGACACAAGATGTTTGTAACCATGTTGTAAATTGTATTCATTTAATTTTTGTGTTTGTGCAGTTAAAACAAAATCAGGTTCACTACATAGCGTTGAAACTGACTGGGGGGGGGGGTTAGCTGCCTTGGGGGCACAGCCAAAATGTTTGTAAAATGGCTTTTTTTTTTTTTTTTTTTAACCCTGTTCAAGTTATTTAAAGTTTGTGTACATTTTAAGTGGACATGTGGCTGAGCCATCAATTGAGATGCTTACCATAGTCATACTGCATACATAATGCATGAGAGACATCAGTAGGGTTGTTATCATTCATATAGCCAGCTACTGTAGTAACTGTACAGTGTAACTCATTACAATCCTTGAATAATCTAATATGGGGTTGTGTTGTATGATGAGTTAAGAAACACACCCAAATCATCCCCAAACAACAAGAGACCAACAAGACAGCTATTTACACATGTTAGTGCCCTGCCACCCATCACTCGCTTGTGGTAAATCTCCATTAGAGTGTACAGTCACTGTCACCATGGCATAAGAATTGCATTAGGTGCAATAAAAAAGTGCAAGAGCAGTCATCCCTGAGCATTTATTTAAATACATGTACACATGTAGCATGACTGGTGCAGATACTCATACTGAACACTTATTGTTCTGGCATGCTTGTGCATGTAATGCAGTTGTGACCATTGATACACATGCTGACTAAAGAATAAATTACTACTTGTTTTGATGTTGATTTTAAACTTTAATAGATAGATCTGTATTTTTCTTTTTCATATGCCAAAATGTTTTGACGTCACAAGAGGCCAATGGGGATATTGATGTTTTTGGATGTGTTGGTATTCATTTTTTGGTTTTTCATGTCCAGTATACATGTACACGTATGTAATTGACAGTCCCTCACCCTAAAGTCCTAAACCCTTATACATGTACTTCCTGAATCTTCAGAATACCACAAGTCCACTACAACACTTGATTTCTGATACGTTATGTTAGGCTGTGACAACATGTCATGCCAACTCAGTTTTGTATTCACATTATTCTTAGACAAAATGATTAAAGACATGGACCTAAAGAAGTATAAAGACCCTGGTGGCACATGTCTCTCCTTCCGGCGATTTCCTCAAAATTCCAACAGTTGTAAGTCACACTTAGTTTCTGATTTCCCTATGCACCTGTAGGCAGTCACTCTGAGGAGGCAAAGAGACAGATGGCACAGCCTCCGAAGAAAGCCAAGTCTGAGGAGCCATCAGAGCTCTCATCACCACGGCAACACATTCTGATTGGGTGCACTGGGAGTGTAGCCGCCATGAAGATCCCTCAGCTGGTCAGGGAACTGAGAGAGCACAGCCAGGTAAGATGACCCAGCTACGACTCTTGGATCAGGCTTTGCACAAGCCACCCCCCTGCAAAGAATTCAGTGCTATATGATACCAGTGCTATATGATACCACCGGTATCAGGAGCATACTTGAGATTCATATAGCTGTCAACACAACAACAGGCATATCCAAGGAGGGGTTGAAACACCATGTAAAGGAAATAGCTGAGGTCAGTCATCCTGGAATCCACGGTTAACTGGAGCCCTTGCAGGGGTCAACCTGGTTGTAACATGCTTGTCAGTGGCATCAGATACACATGGTTACTGCTGTATTGTTAATCCCTTCATGTGAATAATTTGATGTTACATACATTTGATTATTGAATGTAATTATTGAAAATGATTGAATGTACATGTAGACCTTCATCATCTGTGCAGCTATTCCATAGGTTGGTGAATATTTCTTATGTTTTTTTCCATCATCCCACATGAAGCTGATCCCTGAAGATGTACCTACCATACAAGGTCTATAAATAATGTCTGTAACTTTTAAGAAAAAATAGATATCACTGTTGATGTCACTATGACTGCTCAATCTAATTGCAATGAAATATATCATATAATTGCTCCATCTATTTTTCATTTATGATTTAGTTGTGTACCGAACATGTATGTACAAGGTTGTTTGATTTAAATCACTGGGGAAAAAAAAAACACTCAGAAAAATCACTTCTTGTTTTTTCTTCCTTTTTCCAAGCAAAACAGTATGTTACTGCAAGAACTTTCAAAAGACTTTACTTTGCACATAAACAACTGTCATGACTATGCTATACAATTTCCAAGCCAGTGATTTGGCCACATATATGTACATGAGGCCCACCCATATGTAGGCCTAAGCATTTCACCAGCAAGGGAGCAGTACACTTGTGGTACAGGTATGCTTGTATGTTAACTGTTGGCAGTCAGCAACATTTCCATGGATTGTTGAGAGCGAACGTGGGGTGTTTATAGCAAGTGGTCATGATGATAAAATGTTTTTATAAAAGAAAAAAAATATGATTTAATCAAATCAATCCATTTTTGTTTTTTTATTATTATTTTTTTTAATCCCGATTTATATACCCTGGTACATGTACTTGAACACGTCCCAAACTCTGAGAGTGAGATCCATAAAAGACCCCCTCCTTAGGTTGCATGTAAATACATGCGTGTATTAGATTGAACATCTCTAGCAGGGCAGGGGTTTGGGTTTGGGATGGGCCGATGGGGCTTGTTAAGCCAACTTATCCATGCTGTGACACATCCCCTATATCAGATTAGCATAGGCAATACCACACAAGCTTTGCACTCCCGTTGCTGATGCTTAACATGAACATGTACTGCTGTGTGTATATATGCATGTGTGATGAAACTCCCAGCCAATGCATAGATCTCCTGAAGATTTTTCATGCAAGTATTAAAGCTGTGGGAATATCTCATGTTTTTTAGTCACATAGCTAAGCTAGAATTTGGCTTTACCAGCAACGTTTGCTGTGCAAACAAGGGAATCACGATGATAGCCAGGCCCAAGGCCCAATTGATTTACAACCCACAATCTCAGTAAAGACCAGGAATCATTTTATGCATTAAACCTAATTGTTTTCCAATTAATTTGGCACCCTCATTTTTATATCGTTGACATGCATGCTACCCGGCCACATTACCACTTAACACCTATTTAAAAACTGAGTAAAACTCAGGGTGGTGCAAGGGTGGTGGCTCTCAAAATTTAAATACCTGTGAAATGTCATACCTGTGAAATAAGTAAAGGTCGATAAATCGATAACAACACATGGAATGGTACATGTACTTTGATATGTGCATTCTAATAGGCAAGCACATAATTTCTGCACTCTGCAGTCAGTGCTAATGAACATTGTACACCATGGGCATGCTGTGAATTATCGGTATGTGTATGTATATGTACACCACAAAAACATGAAATGACAAAAAGCACTTTCTTTGGTCCTGCGAGTATTTTTATAGGCCTATACGCCGAAGGATCTGGAAGCAGGTACAATATTTTTGTACTGATGGAAAGCCCTTGTTAAACTGGATTGTTCGTCGTGAATGCTCTGGTGTATAAATTTAAAGGTTATATTCATTAGTAACATGTAGTAAATAAGGTACCTAAAAAGATTACACACAAAGTGGCATTGAAGCCTCAGTTTGAATTCAGGAGAGTATATAGGCCTATATATGTTCACTGCTCACGTAACTAATTTGAAGTTTCTATTTTGAAGATATTGTTTCCTTGTTTTGAGCAATATTCACGAACCTGCTTCTATCTGAAAATTTTGACAAGAAACCCTGCAATATAAAAGAAATACTTTTATTTGCTGAAATTAACATAAAACGCTATTTTTAAAGCCACAACAAATATTTTTTAGGAGGCGGACAGAAAATAGCCTATATAAATTAATTAGCGGGGGGGGGGGGGGGCTTATTCATGCAGTTTTGCACGGGTAGTTTTCCCCTAGATGGCCGTCGGCGGCTAATACATGCATCTTGTTTTAAGCGGACGAGGCTCCAGTGTGTTCGTGCTTGAATTGTAAACAAGGGGAAGGCAGCCATTAACTGGTGCTGTGCCGCGAGAGAATTGACACGCATTATAAGAGCACAAAACACGCCCCGAATTCAGCCCCGACCGTGCTTGGAAAGAAGACAAAAGCAACAACACGCTGATGAAACAGACCTTGTGGAAATTATACTTTTAAGGTTTGCATGTGCAGTTGTGCACCAAAAGGCCGAATATCGTAGCACTGTACATGTCATCTCTACATTTCATTAGAAATTGCCTGAAGTCTCAAGCCTCAAACTCCACCGCACGAAATAGTGAGGGAAGAAATTAGAACTGCTTCATAGTATAAACGCCGACCCATTGCGGGTGTGATTTCTGCAGGCTTTGTGGGGGCAGTCCGCGGGCATAATGCGCTGGGCTTGGAGTGTTATCGTTGCTTCCGTGGTACGTTCGCGGACGCTGATGGCTTCACTGATTAATTGGCTGGCAGACTCTCAAGGTCTATTACGGGCACATTATGCATTTTGCTATTTCCACCACACTGGCTGCTCTTAACCTTGCTGAAACTCTTCCAGAGGGAGAGTCGGCATGTGTGTGCTTCCCATTACGTCCATGCTATTCAAATTTGACAATAGGAGGACCCTAGTACATCAGGGAATGACATTGGGGTTTTGTTTCTGTTTTTTGTTCCCGTTTTCTAATTAGCAGCCATGGCAAAAATTCATTTCATTCTCTTTGGAAAATCGTCCATGAGTCTTAAAATCTTAAAATTGCAATTTAAAAAGGAACCATAAGCTAACGTGAATTAAAATTCCTAATAGTAAGTGAGAAGATAATTTCTTTATTATACCATGCCAACTAGTTGAAAGGAAACTATGATTTTGAATGTATCTGTATGGTATTTTGTTTTTCAGTTCATCGCAAAATGGAACAAAGATCATAATGGGATAATACAATAATAATTTATTTTCTTTTATGGTCAGTGCTATTTAAGTGAAAGATTGTTTAGGTTTGAAGTTGAATGTATTTGTTTTTATTGTAATTACATATAATTATTGCATCAACCACCAGCACCAATCCATTTATTGTCGGCAGCATAAGTACACTCCCTCCCACGACATGTACCACCAGTCACTCTTCCATCTCCTATTCCCAATTTCGATGACCTATAGGGGGCTATTGTTTGTTTAAACGATCGGGGGACCATCCTTGCCATAAGGAATACGGACGGGCATCGGGTAAATACATCTTTGGAGATTTCCATAGACCGATCTTCCTCGGGAAATGTACATCTCGTCGGCATCCGGTCAGCACAGGTGTTCCAGTACTGAGTTGTTCGGCATTGCCTTCTCCAAATAGCCTAGCATGAATACTGCAAGCGTATAGTCTGAGACTGAAACAGCGCGCAGGTGCGCCTGTAACTAAAATATGCAGAAAAAACCATTGGTTGTAGGCTACCATCGGTATTTGCTAGTCTTAATGGATTGTCAGCCCGAAGTGAAAAACTGTGGAATACACTTGAATGTGATGGTTACTAAGTGAGAGACAAAGACACTGCACGTTCTATAATCAAATTCATACACCGGCTGTTCGTCATTCCTCTCTATGCCTTTGCAGACATTTCCAAAAAACCACCAAGTAGGATCGATGAACTGCCATCTTCTATAGTATTTGAACATTGCAGGCTGTTTTTGCAGCGGAGTGAATTTTAAGCAAAGTGGATAGCACATGACATTAATACTTATAATATAGTTATAACCGAGCTGAATGATAGTCATTTGGGTTGTCAAGTCCACTTCAGTCATACTCATAGGATTTTCAAGGCCCGAGCAATCAGCGTTCGGTCCCCGTACCCTTTGATATGAATTTTCAAGATGTCATGCACAATTGCACATGCAGGCGACTCAATACGCGGCCCCTCGGTAGCATCAATGTCAAGTTGAACGTGTTGTTACAGTGAGCGCCGAAAATATTACATTCGCCTTAAAACACTTCCATAAAGCTTACCATAGTACATTGTAATACAGTTCAAAACTTGACTGACCTCCCAACTTTTATAGCATTAGGCCTTAGAAGTATCTCTGAGGGTTCTCTCATAGGCCTAGTAGTATACGTCATGTCTTAACTCATTCCGTGAACGTCATAACTGCATGCCGTGCCTGCATGGGGTTGAGGTGACGCGAACATCGTGATTAAACAGAAGGCTGACAGGGTAACATTTACAGAGGTAACTGCATGTATGGATTGCCAGTGTAGTATTCTATATAGACGCACCGAAGACATGGCACAAATGTTGACTTCCATGTGTTGAAGCCGAATTACCAGTGGCCACAAACGGTTGCCCATATTCTTAACAGTTGCATTTCCGATTGTTTTATTTGATTGACAGTTGACATAATTGGCGCGCACAGCAGGAGTTGGGCAAACCGCTGACCTATTTACTGTTTAAGCGACACTTTATTATACCGGCACCATTTGTCACCAGTCTGAAGGAGATGACTTCCTCAATGTATTTGTTTCACATTCAGCATCATTTTATGTCTCACAGCCTTTACGAACTTTCAAGAATATTTTCATCATGTCGTCAACGCTACTGCCATAGAGCGAAAGGCAATTATTTGGTCAACCGAGTGTTTGCCTGAGAATCCCCATGCAGAGTGTATTTCTCTACACGGCCCACGGGTCGTTACAACCTCTTCATGCTAGTCACCGTTCATGTGAATGCCTGCCATCCTTCTCATATGATCTATGAACGTGTCGTCTCTCAACATCTGGCAACGAGGAATTCCAACCATCCGCCTGGTAGGAAAAAACGAACGAATAAAGAAACACTACCGTCGTGAACGCTATTCACTAAGTGCATTTTAAGGGTCTCGATGACCAGTCTCTGACTTCCTCTCGTGCTGCTCGTGTAGAGTCTTCAGCACACATGTCCACACCAATCTGCATCTCGCAAGCGATTGGTATTGCATATTTACTCGCACGGCCTGCCAAATTGATTTTTCTCCCCTATGTGTACAGCGGCAACCCTGCATGGGTTGCATGGGTTTTTATCAACAGGTTCGAGGGCTGACGTTGTAGCGACCTGGCGTCGATGATACAGCTGTTGGGAAGGGCAGATGCGGTACGGTGCAAAGAATCATTAGCTACAGGGATGTTGCGATGGGCCATGCCAGGTGTTGTACATAATATGAGGCCAGTCACCATGCACGACCCTCTTGGTAGTCGTGGACCCAACTCGTGGGGAGAGCAGGCAAGAAGGAGTGCTACTGGGTCATCCGTGGACGTGTGTATCAGTAGGGTGTTCACGTTTATAGCGTTCAACTTGTGGACTATTCCCGCCCAGGGAGTTTCAGTAACGTGATGCGCCTATTCACGAAGGAAGACGACGTGTTTTGTAATTCGATGCATTGTGGTCAATGATCAGAAGACACAAACTGTAGCTGAAATGAAGATGACAAACGTTGGTCGGAGTATTGAGCTTCATAACCATCAGATAGCACTGGCAATTTATACGCTACACCTGCTGTGTGGCAAGGGCTAGCAATATTGGTCAGGTCAAAACAACATGAACACCAGTGTCCGCTATAGTGTTTTGCTAATACGCACACGCTGGCAAAATATTTGTCTGTAATCTGCGAGACATAGTCACTTTAAATGCATATTGCCGTCAGGTGTTGCAGGGGTGTACATGGCATTGTACCGTGGGAAAATATCCTAATGTAGGTCTATGCAACACTGGCATTAACCGAATATTATGTAGCTCCCGCATTGCTGCCAAGCCCAATTTTTGAATAGCGAGCCCTGTGCATACCCCTATGCTGTAGCCCAGTGGTATCTATAAATTCAGATGCACTGCATGCATAGGGCAATTAAAGTTCGTTTCATGAGTATTTTATGTTTGATTTATTATATGGGCATGTCCAGTCCTGTACTCGTCAGTTATTTAATTGCATCCATCCTAATAATAAACAGACTGTTGGGTAGGGACCATGGAGCCTTCTGAAAGGCAGTCCAGCATTATAGCATTGTATACGCAGAAAAACACCGAAGATAATCACATCATGCTTAGTCAATCACATGTACTTTTACTCAAGATTGAGAACAAATTGCAAGGAAATGTACCTAATGAACGTCGTACCACGGACTAATTTCCCACAAGATTTCAATCTAAAATTGCCATGACAACAAACCATTGCGGAGAAAGGCGTAATGCAGGTTGAATGGCCCCCACTTCTGGAGAGTGAATGAGACGCAAGTACAATGTACATGTATAGTCGATTTCATATCAGTTTTATCGCGTGCAATCCTTTCTTATGTGGCACGGTGTGGCAGCCGTCTCATAAACATATCCTGTAGGCGTATATTGTTAATATGTAGGCTACGGTACATGTCGGTGACTAACGCGTCACCATTGTACATACTGTAGATGGTAGTTAGTAAACTAAACAACCCCAAACGGTAATCGGTACCGGTACGTGGGCAATGGGGGCATTGGCCTAATGGTTGTAAGATGGCTCTGAAATACCTCAAGATATATTGAACTCACTTGCAGGATGTTTGCAATAATTGGCAAACGGTATAGTCCTCTCTTTACATTGCACGGAACTCCCATCCATTTAAATAGAAATGTGTACGTCGCACCCAAACACTAGTGCTGGCAGCCATTCGGGTCCTCAAAGGCTGCTACATGTATACTTACGGGTTGTTTTTGTCTTGTGACCTCTTTCCCCAATTTTTTTCAGTGACATGGGCTCGAATTTGTAACTTAACAATAAACGCAATCGGGTTTGGGGGGTTTACTTTCGATGCATAATTATTTCTCAAGCCGTGTAAGAATTACCATTATGGGCCTGCATGGACATCTCGGTGTAGCCCGATATTGGGCGTGCGCGCTAGCGTGACCAACTAGGTCACTGCACTGACGAGTGAGATGGAATGGGGTGGGCTCACCGTGTTCATTACTGCTCATTGGTAATCGTCACACATCGTTGAGAGGGCCAATGACCGCCCGACATGCATCTTGCCACATCATACACCTACCTAGCTGCCTAATCTATCGCCCAGGACAGAGCGCATGGTACACATCAGCATGGCATGTCTGCATAATGTTCAGTCTACATAGCCATGACTTTGTTTTGAGACCGTTGTACTCAAAGTTATCAGCTAATAAACTGCGAAAGTGGATTGTCATCCGTGAATAAGTTTACCAATAAAAAAATGATAATAAGTTTGCCAAATATACGGCCAATCCTATTGTATAGACCTACACGTAGGTTATTGCAGGTGCTATCTTCACTAAGTTTACGTCAAACGTATGATGGTGTTTATCATTATTGAATCGTTTGAAATTTGGATAAAAGTAAGTTATTCTTGGCTGGTTTGGGCGCACTAAGACTTGCGCTGGCAGGATCGCTTTAACCTTGCATATGATTACAAGTGAACAACGGAACTGCATTCATGTAGGGCTATAGGGGGAATAAATTTGAACCCTCCCCATATGTTTCATTAAATCCGAATTTGTTGTCTGAGAAAAAACCGTGTCAGGTCGAAAGTCTATAAACAATACCGAGTTCTCCCTGCATTTAATGCCGCACAAAACAAGTACAGTAATTATTTAATGCTTCTGTAAAGCCCTCCACATGTATATTCACTAGGCCTATTCATGGATGTGTACCATACCCAGATCCACATCTCTGCGTTAATGGCTCCAAACACTCACGGAGAACACCCAGTCTCAGAACAGTACAGTATTTAATACCGAGTCCCAACTTCCTTCCAACTTTTATAACAGCTCTTGAAAGGCTTGTTGTCATGATTTTGAGCAGTAGCAGCCAAAGGCAGAAATTTTACTAAAGTGGAAACATCAGAAAATATTATAATAGAACAAAAACGAATGCGGCAAACAGGAGAATGAAAGAATTATTCAATTGATTGAGTTAGGGCTTACGTTTGATATTGAAGTTCGAGACACGACGATAATAAATCGTAACAAAAGATATTGAACAAGTCTCTTCATATTTATTATAAGTCCATGTGGATCTTTTTCCATAATTATGTTTATTCCATTTTAAACATAATTATAGGATGATCCGATGAACTCCAATTGTATCCTTTTCAGATATACATGTACCTGGCAGCTGTTTAGAATGAAGAATGAAGAATGTCCACCCTATAATATTTACCGACAATTCGGATGATTGATAGGCCTATCTAGTTTTAAATCATACGATCCACAATGTATTATCTGATACTCTGAATCTACATGGGACATTCGTTACACTACGTTTATATGAGGAGACAAATTTATGTTTTCGTGTGCTGGATGGGGTTACTCTGCTGATTTATAGCCGATGTTGCCCAAGCCTGGTGCTGCCGGCAATATGTAGGCCTATGAATTCTCAAGTAACATTTCGGACGAATTGAGCCACAGCCGATCGTGTGACTGCAATTCCAAATTTTCTAACGAGGAACATATAGTTCCTCCACATTTCCTTTGTTTTCCTTGTCATGTTTATTTCAAACTAAACAAGCTTCGCTGCAACTAAAAGGAATGCGGACGCCTAACCTCAATACCTAAACCGTAAACGGGAATTCAAAATAATGAAATTTTGCATACTCAAAACTCAAAGGAGGTTCTAACCAATTAATTAATCTACAGACGTCGAGAAAGGATGTGGGCGTTAAGCCACTTTATCTACCCTCGATGGCTGTCGCAGGCTGTGGAATTAATCTGAACATGAATGTTGGAACAGTTGGATGTGGTTCGATATCCTCCTCCCAGAATCCATTGCTGCGCATTACTACGGCCCTCCCCTGGTTATGGGTTGAAGAAAAGCAAAAAAAGTAAATTTTCATTTTAGACTCGGAAGAGGATAAAGACACCCACCCACACACACACGCACACTATACCGTCAGTCCCTCACTTCCCTATACTATAGAATGATTGTGCCAAATCAATATTCATCCTTCGCGTGGCCTTGGTGGCCTTTGGAGAATGCGGGGTACCCCCAGGGAATAAGGCAAAGCGAGTTGAAAGCAATATCTGCACTGAAGTAATGCGCTCTATAAATGGAATAAATCAACATTTCCAAATTGGCAATATTAATCATTATGTGATTAGTTAAAAACCCTTTCAAATTGCACACCGAGCAAGTTATACGATGTAGTTTTGCAATCAGTAGAAGTCAGGCGCAGTATATATATGGCGCGAAATTTTTCTGCGGTTTGTAAGTATAGGCCTACACTGTGTAGACATTAACACGTGTCCATGTAAAATTTCGTATCAGAAAAAAACCGCCAACAAACCAATGCCGGGTTGTCTGTTTGGGTGACAGACAAACATTGAGCGGGAACAAAGCTATGATTTGATTCATAAATTATATACCGGGAAATAAAGTCAACATTTAGATAACAGGACTAACAGGACTTTACTAACGTAAAGCTGTAGCAGGACTGACATGTACACATTATATTATTGTATAATTTATAGGATGGCAAAGCCTCACTGTCACACCAGCTCAGATTCTTGGCTTAATGCTAAGCGTATATACGGAACTATTGTTGATGAATGATGATAATTATCAACAAGTTTGACCTGTTCCCATGAACCCATGGCACCACACTTTACCGATTGCTACGTACCTCCAGTGGAATGATAACCATATAGCCAATAGGGGTTTTCCTGGCATCATTGTCCAAATGTGTTCACAGAAAAGTAAATGCCTTTCAGCTAATGATGCGATAACTTATGACATACGATAAACGTTTTTGATCCCCCATTGCTTGCAGTCATTCCCTGATTTCGTTGGAATAATAATTCATAATTCTCCAGTAAAGTCCTGTTATTTCTTAGTATTTCTAGACGAACGAGCTTCAGTTTCACAATTCTCACCCAGTTTTATTACATTGTTATTGTTTTCACTGCGTGCTTGGTGATTTCTTGTCAAAGGTCTGTTGAATAGCTTCATCTCTTCGCCAACAAATTTGAAGCAATCGGTATACTTTTTCAATTGAGCATTTGTAATAATGGTCCGCCTTCCCTGCAGTTCTGATCTATTTCATGAGGGTTTATTTCAGTCTGTCGGTCGGAAAGTCTTTTGCACAATGTGAAAATGCTCGTCTTATTTTTTTTTTTTCCTTTTTACCTTAAACCTTACCCATATCCCTGTAAGGTAGTCACTCGTCGGCTCCCTACTAAGAATGTGCATGACATTTGCGTCGCGAGCACGTGATTATTGATAGAAAATTTAATTCAACTTTGTAATTCAAAAACAAAAACATCAATTGACATAGGCCTCACACTCCTGTCATCTCCAACAATTTATGTCCAGAAAGTTTGAAACCCAAATCTTCATGCATTTTCGTTTTGGTCAACAAAATCTCAGATTTGTCGGTAGATAACTAGATATTCATTGTTATCTGCACACATCTGTCTACATTGTAATTGCAAGTCATCAGTGTTCGATCGTTGTCGATGAGACAGATTTCTGAGGAATAACGGCGTGTTGCTCACTTTCATTCTAAGTGCATGTTCATTTCACAGCGTCGACAGTGAATATCTCGAGCGCTTCAATGTTTCAGCTTTCAATTCTGGATCACATTATTCCGTAGGCTATAGTCCTATGCATTCACACAACTTCGGCACAAGAAAAGTCAAATTGGACAACTGTTATTTTCCCTGGCGATGTAGTAGCTGTTACTCTTTGTTTATACATCCCTGTATGGCAATCTAAGTAGGGAAACCGAACTACTATATTACGCAACATTTTTGTCTGGAAAAAAGCAGCAATGAAGTGATTAAGAGTTATTTTAGGCCACTCATGGTCAACTCTAAATTAATTTAGCAATCACCTCGGGGTGTAAATGCATAGATGCTGCTTCTTCAAGGGGGATTTACAAACATGAAAATGTTTCAAATATTTTTTTTATTTGAGCATACAATGATGTCATTGCATATAGCTCGTTAAATATTATTTTTTATTATAGGCCATAGTGGAATTTCTACTGTAACAACAACTATTTTAAAATCCATGCTCTGAAACCCAAAATTTATGTTATATATAACACATTCTTACCTCTTTTTCATGGGTTGGTAATGCGTTTATTTCCTTTTCCTTTCTTTCAATTTCTGCAACCGACCATAAAAACTCCCTGAACTCCCAGGTACAGGTTTCGGTGGTTGCCACAGACAAGGCCTGTCACTTTTTCAACCCGTCCGATCTGCCCGGCGATGTGATGGTGTACAGGGATGCCGATGAATGGACGGTGAGTGCCAGAGATAGAAGGCGACCAGAAGTGGTAGCATGCGGCGTCCGACGCGCCCGATTCACTAGCCTCCTTTGACTGCTGGTCAGACGGCGATATTCCGTACGCGACTGCCACGATGTGCATGATTCGGCCCCTTATATTTCTCTGCAGAGCGGCCACACAGTACCTACGCGCATGCACCACCAGTGTAGCTGCGTGCTTTCTGGCCGTCCGTGTACTGTACGTTCTGTATGATACGCTGGGTCCGCGTTGCACCGTGTATCTCATCCATGCCCCGTCTCCATCGCTGATGAGGTCACAAAGCACAATGCATCGTTGTCATTATCGACCACTTCCAGTGTTGCTCTCACCTCAACGCATTGAGGGCAATGGAGAATGGATAGGAAAAGGCGACCCTTTTCTCAGATTGTCTGAGATCATGGCATGGCTATAATATATAAACAAAATGCGCGATCTTTTTTTGCGCGATCTTTCTTTGTGTAGGTTGTGGAAGGGTGTACATCTCACTGTGCGATATAATTATTGGGTGTATTTAGGCTCCTTGTATTGAGTATTGAAGTACGAGTATTGAAGTGACTCGTATTTTTTGGTGCAATGCGGGTTACCGCTCTTGTCTTCATTATCTCATGTACTGTACATTTCAGTCATGCATAATTTCCAAGTCTTGATGAGATACGATGGTTTAGATAGAGCCCCTGGATATGCATTTCTTCTGTCGCCTGGTCCGAAATTGAATAAAAATACCCCGAGGTTTGAAGAAGTCGGTGAATGTCAAGATATATCTCGTCTGGCGACAGCTTCTGTTGCCTGTGAAAATCAATCAGCGAAGAGGCAAGCGGCCGCACGTGGTTCACGGTGAATTTCCCAGCAAGCAAGGCTACAATACTACATGTCCATCTTCCTATCTGCTATTATTTCCTCCATAGTCAAAGAATAAACGAAGTCGATAATATTTTCAGTCCGCTTCCCAATATTTCACGGCCTGTGTCCACCCGCCCTGTCCAAACATGCTGCCTATGGGTCAGCTAATCCATAACCGTGGGCCGAACAGTTAGCTCTTAAATCACCGTGACACAGTATTTATGAATATTCGATTAATAAGAGAGGTGGCGACCCGTGCTTAATGCATACATGGGTAGACATGTGGTTCTGCCGTAGAACAGTACTATGTATCATATTATGGGAGAATTATGGGAGAATCTGATTCTTGCATTTATGTGGTCATTTTTTTCTTGGGCCACGCTGCGGTGCAAACACTGAAGAGCTGAAGCGGATGAAATCATAATGACTGTTGATCTTAAAAGACTGAATGTAATGTGCCCATGTTTGGGAAACATTGATCTGTGAAAGAGGCGAACCATTGGGGATCCTTGACATTGGCCTGCAGGGGATGGAATCCCAGTTGGAACTCCAATCCTATCCTGCCTGATGAGGGTGCACGGATCATCTGCTTGCCCCCGTAACAGTGCGATTTGTATTCCAGCGCTACCGTATTTGTTCTTCATTATTTTCCCATTGCAAATGGACCGATTTTATATTGATAGGATATAGGCTTAGTTGACATGTTTACGAAGTGATTGTTAAGTTATGAAGTGATTGTTAAGTTAGAAACGAAGGGATGGGGGTCCAATCTCTGAAGGGAGGGAGGAGTTGGGATTAATATTAAGGTGAGGCTCGAATAATTCACGCAGACTACGAATGACCATATACATGTATGTAAGTCAGTAACAACGCATAATTGCCTTACTCACGGATAAGGCATCGATGTTTAGATCGCACATGGAAAGTATATGTGTATAGAGTAGACGCGGCATGGCTGAGGCCAAGTGTTGTAGATACATGTAGCAGTATATCGCAGAGCAAATGCGTTCAAGGGGCCGCCACGTTCGTGCAAGAGGTGCCATGGCACCGGTGTGTACATAATGGTTGGCCTGCCCGGGTTCTGATCGTTTTGAAATTAGAGCAACGCATCAGTGGGCTCGAGTTTGGCGACAACATCTGCCAGGCCACGCCCCCGTGTCTTGATACAGGCCTGCCCTTTTGAGTGCCGAGGAGGTAATTTCAAACCCACGCTTGCCAGCTGCAGTCAAGGGATTCAGCCAAGCAGCGGTTCTTGGCGTGCGTGACGCCGACAGTACGCCCTGACCCATGGCAGTGTCGATGAGATCAGACTAAGTTTCAGATGAGATAGACTGATAGAGTGCCTTACTGCTCTGTCTGGAGGAAACTCTTAACGCTACAGTGCACATAATCACTAAGGATGTCGTAAACACACGTTGATTTTAACTCCATAGCGGAATATGCTCTTTCCTGCCATCCACATTTTTTCCAAGGGGGAATTATTTCTAAAACTGAAGCATACTACATGTATTACTTCATGTATTACATTTGATTTTCGAAAGGTATCTAAAGGTCAAACATAATGAAACTATTTAGGCAGTATTCATTCCCTGCAGCTATTAGTAAATGACTGTTGACAAAAGAATTCAAGGCATAAATTAAATCACTTTTAGAAAAAATGCAAATGATTGAATTGTTTGTTGTGTTAGGATGTCGGTTTTTCATTTTTAATGTTTGTTTTTCTTTTCTACAGACCTTTGAAAGACCTTCCCAAATTAGATCATAGATACGTCAGAGAAAATTAAATGAGAATTCGAGGCATAAACATCATGAATGGCATTGAGTTTAGCAGTATTACAAAGCAGCATGATCACTTAGCACAACGATGATGTTAATTGTGTGGAGGTGAGGGTGGTTTTGAGAAGTAGGAGCTTTATTATATTATAATTATCATTATATTTACAATTTTACAGTGATATTAGATATTATAGAAGCAATGCGCAGATAATACGTCTGTTGCCTGCCTGCATGGTACATGTATGTACTGATATTATATAAGCACGACATCCTAACGTGGGAATTGGGCAACATCCGTTCTGTAAAATAAGCCCTAACGTTGTTACATTGTATTGTCTTTACACATCGTTGCATAAATTAAAGTTAAATGTGTCAAGGCCTATGTCAAGAACATGCAAAATATATATGTGTAAGGTGGCGCTATCGATGTACCCCAATAATGTCTGGAATAATGTTCAGGCATAAGTGGTTACCAATCGGCGGTCATTGGTTTAATTGAAAATATGAAAGGAACAGAATGCAATATCACCGTTATATTGATATATATATATAATTTATATATATATATATATATAAATACAGGCCTAAATTAATTTCATAAGGATATAAGGATACGACTTATGTTATTTTTGTTGGTAAAAATTAAAACCAATTAAATGTGAAACGTTACGATGTTATGTCAATACGTGACATCCATTAATTGAATTCAGTAATATCCTTGAAGATTCGAGTAGAGGATTTTTCTTAATATGTGCGCATGGTGTTACTTCCCAGTTAGAAATATCTTGGGTGAACATAGGAAATACAATAATTGCGGAGCATATTTTAGTGCACACGCAAAACGTTTGGAAGCAATACTTCGGTAGGATTTAAATTATAGGGCATGTCTTCCTTCTTTATGAAATCACGATCAGATCAACCAACGGGAAATCTTTCCGCATTGAGTTGATGTCAGAAATATGAATCGTCGTGGTAATATAATTAAGATGAGGAATAAGAGCTATATGGTGGAGAAGGGGACAGAATTGTAAGCTTTTCGGGGCCTGAAATTAGACATCTTTCTCGATGTGCTGAATGTAGTTGCAGAGCTATTGCTCCATGATGAAATTAGTGCGATGTAGACCTATTACCAAATTCTACCGTCGTCAATTAAGAAGAGTCAATAAATTATTACAGTGCAGGTCATGAAAAGAGATACTCCAAGCGTAACGGGCGTGCGTCATGCTGATTCGGAGACGTGCGGGCGGCCATGCGTAACCAAAGTCGCCTCCAGTGGAGGTATCCGTTCATATAAGATATCGGATAGCTTATTAGATATTGTGTTTTTTAAATTATGTTTCTGTGTATTAGGTCTTTCGCATTCACCATTAATGTAGCCGTGTGAATGGCGGGTCAACGTAGTAGCCGTTTTGTCTTTTCTTTCTGCGTGTTTTAATGATATTGTTCTGGATGATGTCAACCCTGTACCCTGTAACCACTCACGTTCGTGTTATGATGCCTCGGCATTTGATTTTTAATCAGCACTGTTCAATATTATTTACATCGAAGGTAATATTAGAATTTTGCTTTCTTTCCAGTTAAGGTGATGTCGGGTCAGGTCAGGACCAAATTTCCCAACCCCCATTTTGCAGTACCCCTGGGTTGGTGTACACTTTCTTTATGGTTTGCCTCAGAGTATAAGCCATTGGTCTTGTGTTTTGGCCCTTGACCTGTTCAATTTGAAACATTGTCTCTTTGGCAGCACTTAGGCTTTGAAGGAACCAGAGTTATTTACGGCATTAAGGCCTGTTGACAATGTACCAAAGGACATATGAAGTAAACATTCCTCAGAGGGGAATAGGGGATAAATACACATTATCAGTGCATGCTGATAAATTACATGCACCTTCCCAACCAGAGGCCTATATACTTTCTCCCAGAATAGAACGGTCAAGATTGCCTGCAGGGCAAATATTGTTTCGGGTGTTTTTTCGGCGGGACACTCGTACGAGTAAAAGGGCTACGATTACACTGGTCTCCACGGCCGGCGCTCAATTCAATTTCTTGTGTGAGTTTAAGTTACTGCAGAATCATGAAGATCATAGGATTGGTTTGTACAGTAGGCCGTTTGCTTTCACTCTTAATGGAAGATGAGCTTTGGCTTCGGCAATTGTTACCCCGCAACTTGCTGTTGACTCATGAACCCGACTTACCCGAGGCAATTTTTTAATAGGCTTACACAGATAAATGCCCATTTTTGGTCAAATCAAGAAGTAAATCAATGGCTGTAAAATGAATTATGGGACTAATCGAGGTTATCATTATGCCTTTTTATGTCATAGTTTCTATCAGCCCATTACACTACCTTACAGTATAATATAGTGCAGCCCTAAACCAAGAGAAAGCATGGCCAGAAATACAATATATTCACCCCAATCCTTCAACAATGCATGTATGTAGAGTGCGGATTTCACGAGAAAATTAAGATATACTCATTACGATTTGAAGACGTTTTATTTCGCCTTCGCTGTGCATAATTACACATTTGACGCAAACTCGAGATTGAATAATAAGCTTTGAGAGTTTGAGAAATAAAGTGTAGAGAAAACAATTTAATGACATCAATATAATTTCGTTCAAATTCGCCGTATTAACGGTTGGTAGCTAGTAGCTACGCTCTCATATGTCGTCTCACCAAAGGTTACTTTTACCTTGTTTACCGGACACGCAGAGTTCGATGTAAGCTAACATACATACCTTCCATTATAGGTCGACCTTTTGGTGCGTAAAATGTTTGACCCTAGTTCCATTTGATCGATTACTGACCAGACAAAGTCAATGTTTTTAATGCCGATCACTGAACAAACTACAAATGTCTGCATTGGCTAGACACATGGTTCTCATTTGCCAATGCTGATTTCGTTAAGTGCATTATCGCATTGGGTATCGATCATGCCAGCTAGTGTGATTAAGTGATTAGATTAATGTATATACTTGTAATGCATCCTGTGTTGGGAATCGTGCATACTCCGTAGCGCTTTGCCTTACTACATTAACCACTTCGCGCCGGGGGGTTTTTCAGCGCCGATGACCGCCATACGGGGGTTTTTGAACAATGCATCATTTTAAAATCTTGCTAAAACAATCGGAACAATATATTTCTGTGAAATAAATCAATAAGGGTATACTATGGGTACAAGAGAGTAAAACCTGGCACAATTCGGACGTCGTTGTGGCCTTTGTCAAGAGATTATCCGTTCGAAAAAGGGCCCTTTGTGCGTCGTCAATGGACCGTAACGGACGTGTGTGTGTGGGTGCGTGTACGCTGCTGACAATCCCTGACCGCAGACTCCAGCCTCCACCCCAGGCAGTCAAATCTTCGAGTTGGTCGGCCACAAACGAGCGTACAGATTACGGTAAAGAATGTGGGGGGAATTCCAATGCCAGACCGACGACCATTGGGCTGTGTGGCATGCAAAGACAATGTGCCCCGCGTGCTTTCAGCTGCAGCGCAGTATCCCTCGATCCTCCACAGTAAAAGTCCCACAATTGCACAATTACTGCTTCTAATCTTGCAATTCATGTGGCAACGTGCGTCAAAAAGGGTCTTTGTACTGATTCATATTGCTTTGTTCTTAGCTGAAAAGAGTCTTTGTTTAGAATGTGGACAATAGTGGTGCCCGGATTCGGAGGGCCCCGTTGCAAAGGAAATCCAATTGACCTCCGGATTCGGAGGTCCCGGCGCGAAGTGGTTAAGAAGTAGACGGTCTTATCTGATTGCTGCTGATGAAAGAGATACCAAGGTATGTCATGTTGTGTGCACTGCATTACATTATTTCCTCGAGTCGAGACTTGGGTTTAAGGAAACCCTTTTAGGAGTGCCTGCCCATCCCAATTCAGAGAGTTGGCTACTTTTTTTTCTTTCGTGGCGATGCCTGGCCTCAATTCTCTTACTGATGAATTTGATTACATCCAACCCGCTCGGACGCACTGCTACTGAATTATTAATTGCTGGTTTTACCCAACCGTCATTGATCTGACGGTCCTGCATAATGCGCTGCACAAAATAGTGTCCGTGCTGCTCAATAGTGCTCAGTTCATATCCACGCCCAGACCTACCCCAAAGGACAATAAATTAGTTTCTTGTGTCCATTCCCAGTGTATACCTTTTCTGAACTGAATCAAATTCATCGTATATCCTATGAATATGTAAGTCGCGTTGATGCAATACATAAGGGATGGTCACAACATACCCAATAGTGACAAGATAGTTATGTGCCGTAAGTTGTCAAATGTAGTAGAGATGAGTCACACCAAAATGTTGCAATGTGCAGGGTTGAGCCCATACAGACCGTCTGGACCTGGGTCCAGGGTTCTGCCATTCATTGTCGTCGCATAACATCCCACAGTATAGTCCCTTACCTGATTCTAGTATAGCATGAATGGAGTGGGACCGCTGATTTGCCAGCTATAATAGATAACTTTTCATCCACAAATGCATATTTGCTCATTGGCAACCTCTTCCGCTTTTAAAATGGGGGTTATTGCACTTAAAAGTGTAGAGAGAAGGGAAATGACACCAGCACGTATGTATTTATGTCCCCTGGTTGTCTGCGAATTTAACTATAGGCCTATAACCTACAATCATAATACTTGAATAGTTCTTTCAGTCCCATCAAAGATGCATAGCATCTGAGATAATAAGATACATAGTATTCAAATAGGCCTACCTAATTGAATGAAATAAATATTAACAAGATATAAAGCAATAGTGTCAAGCAACAAACGCTACTTTACAGCATTTTACCCAATCAATATTTACAACTACTACCTTAAAACACACAAGAAGTCCACAACAAACACCTGTCATCATTTACATGGTTTTGTTTTAATGAGTTAACCACTTAATATGGCCGGCTATGAAGAGGTACCTGCACAATAATAATCATATGCAGTGGCTGTATTACAATTCACATTGGAGTTGGTATAGTCGAAAGCCCTTGAACGTAATAAAAGCTCTAAGCCTGTAGAATTAAGACTACCTCTTGCGAGAAGAGCGCTGCAGAATGTTTGCCGTAGCTAAGTCTATAAGTCTACGACATGTATTTCTGCTATATATTTGTTTACGTATACAAGTACGCGTAACGGTGTACAGTTATATGCCTACAGTATTCAGTGTCTTCCGTGTTGAAGCTGTTTGCAAATACATTGTATTGAGAAAGGCATGTGTGACATCACTGGCTTTTTAAATCCTGTTTGAGTTGGGCTTTAAAAGAATGAATGAGTGTTGAATTATTGTGGCTTGAGATGCGTGCTCCCATAGAAGTTACCGTTTGACGGATAGCCAATTACTGCAGGCTGGCGATGGATTTGCCATTTGCACCGGCCTGTCCGCCCAATGGGGAAAACGAAACAAGCAGAACAATTGGCAGTTCAAATTAACAAACTGGAAACAAGAAAAATGGTAATGTTGCTTCTAATCTATATTCCATGGAGCTGTAGACCCTTTACGGGTCGCAATATTGGTTTGTCTTTCGTTCCCTGGGGCTGAGGCGGCCTGTGGCGGTCTGTGGCTTGATTAAAATGGATTCGCTCTGCCCGTTCCGTCGGGACCAGTTGTGCTTGCGATTTGGGATGTCTATATTGTATTATGAGTTATGACCGTGTGTCCACACCATATACCTGTGTACCCTTTGAACGGTGTCAGGTTTGGATAATATTCTGTACCAATGTGACCCCTGCCAAAATCTGCGGGAGTGCCATACTGGGAGCCTCGGCTGGGCTGAGCAATCAGATGCGATAGTTAGAAAAGTCTGCAGCGTTTATAATGACCGTATAAGCACCGAATAATTTGTCAAGGTAATTCGCCATATGCATCAGCAAACGTTTATGATACCATGTTATAAAATTGTTCAAAATGGCGGTCGGCTTATTAGGAAGATCACACCAGTAAATAAGGTATTAATTTGCAAATTGAGCCAATCCATCACGGAATCATTTCAATTAAAGTCGAAACTAGCTTTTTCGAATTCGATTGGAAACGGAATTAATGTTAATGCATTTGATACCATTACAATAAAGAATAAATTCTTATACATTATCGGTTAATATGTAGCCGAAATGATTAAGTATTTCACATCCCTACCCCTGCTTTATTTCCGGAAGATGGTGGTGTGTTTCAATCGCAAAAGGTGGACTTGTTTCGTCGTAAGAGTGCCTCGAGCGCTAGGTAGCCCAGATAATTGAAAAGGACCGGAGACTCTGAGAATGACAAGGAGGACGAGACCTCCATCAGGATCCAGTCTTCCGTTTCCCATCTGTCTCTCAACCACTTCAATCCCTGCCCGGGATTTCCTTATGTGTCATCTTATTTGGTCAGCTTTCCATTTCCACGCACCCCTTTTGATGGTTAAAGGTATATATGGTTACTCTCGCACATTGCGCGCATTTGCAGCCCGTGTTTTACTTTGACATTGTGCAAGATATTGTAAAAATATCGGTTGTAACAAGATGTCGAATCTGTGTGATGTGCAATTATAAGGCATATGGGTCAAATATCCCGGATGATGTAAACCTGGCCGTCATGCCACACATTTATTCACGCAAAATTATTGAATAAGAAGTGCACTGCCTTGCTGATGTGTATTCCAGGTTGATCGCAATATATGCGTACACATTATTGGGGTAAGGGTACTGTTACCATGCCTCGGAGCTGGTAAACTTTGGGGAGAAATGTCAAAGAAAGGTGCGAAGATTTACGTATTGAAAGTGCATCAAAGTGTGCTTCTGTTTCAATTTCAAAGGGGAAAAACATGACAAGTTCATCCAATCAATGTGCATGTACATGTAGATGGAACATTTTCCTATAGCGACAGCCACGGGCGCAAAAATATGGGTCACAGTAGGATACTGTTTCCATCGCCACGGAAACTGTTCCTTCCTATCCGAGTTACCCGGGGCTGGCTGTATGGTTTACCTGGCAAGACTGCCTGCGTTGCCTTCACGGCCTCGTGTAAGTAGAGTCTTAATGTCCTCCGGGAACTCCATTAAATTGTGTAGGCGCAGGTCAAGATTCCCCCACGATTGGTATGTACCGCTGTGATCTGAAAGGATGTATATCAGCCGGCCATAGGGCAGCGTGCAACTAGAAAGAAATGCATGCTTATATAAACCCGAATGTCTCTTATGGCGTCAACGCCTGTTCCCCTTGATGCCACTTAAGGGCATGGATTAGGCGGTGGTCTCACCGCCACCTAGAGATTTTAAGTCGGCCTCTAATTCCCTGAATTATATGTGGATGGGAAAATCTTGTCCCGTCCCTGCCACGCACAAATGCATCTACTCTTTTTATTTAGTTCCTGACGTCAAGTATTTAATACTCATCTGTAAATACGAAGCATCATCCCCTTACAGCCATGCCTTTCAACCGATCATGAGTCTGTAATCTTCCCCGAGGTATTTTCCCCTGAATTATGTTGATAAGAACCCACGTCCACCCGCACAGATCATAGCGGTACGTTGGGTACGTATGTGTTGTCCTTGTCTCACTCTGCTGGGCCTCCTGTCTTTCGTCAGCCACATTTCATCGGTAACCTTTCACTTGTCGCTCCATTTGCTCTGATTTGTATTGATCAAGATTTTAAACTGTGCCAGCGCCCTTGCCCTATCTTGCCAAGAGTTCCACGCAACATTATAAAACAAAACAGGAGAAAATACAAGGTGAAGTACGTAAGTAAGGTAAGATACGGTAAGGTTTGCTGGATAGACCTATACATGTACGTGCGTAAAGACCACCTTTGCCCATAACATGCACGTGCCTTTTTGATTGAACGTTGTATGCAGCGAGGAAGACACAAATGGTCAAATAAGCAGTAAATGCTACTTTACTCCTTTTACAAAATCTATTAAATCTTGCAAATAATACTCCTTTTCAGTTTTTAATCAATGGTGGTTGATAAACGATAAACATGATACGTTTTTGTTATTCATTTACACTTGTTTCAAATGAAATATTTTGTTACCCACTTGACGCACGTATCTTTCTGCTTGCACTACGGTATTACTTATTTTTATGCACGGTAAAAAGCCAAATATATTACTTTGATGGACAGATCCACAATAGCATAGGCCCCCTATGTACATTTTGATAGCATCACGGAAATGAGTTTAGATGAATGTTTCAGCAAAAGACAAAAATACAAGCTGCCAAATGAATATGATAGTGTATATTTTGTGTTTCCGTATGCGGGTCATATACATGTACCTGAGAACACACATACGCATCGCAGCTTGCTTGGTTATCAGGCTGATTGGTTAGATGGTATGGATTATTCCCTCGAAAAGGCCATTCAACCATGTAGCGGCTGTAGCCTGATGTACCTTTCAATGTTGACTTGTATATGATATATTCAAACCACCACGTTGGCTTCGATGCTTACACTGCGACATACCAGATCTTTGTTTCTTAGAACTCTGATTGCAAACTGTAGGCCTAATGCCGCCCACTGTGCTTACGCGTATGTAACATTCTATTGTTATGTACATGGTACACCCCTCTCGTCCAAGGAAGAATTTTTAATATTGGATGGCACACGTTTGCGTGCGGTGCAAAAATAATCCTCGAGTCTCGAGACCCAGCCATCCTCAACTCTGGTTATTCACCACATACTGTATATCCATACCATCCGTGGAAGTTTTGGCTGGGGCCTTTGTTCTTCTTTTCAGTGATTCAGAACGATATGCAGATGAATATTCATAACTGAACTTTTCAAAAGAGAGAACAGGCAGACCATAACATAAACGTGGACGGTTCTCAATCGTTGTAATGTATTGCATTGTTTGGTAGATACAATCGTAGGCTGGTTCTGCTGACAGCAAAAGCCTCTGTATGCTCTGTTCTCTGCATCTTTCTTAAGGTATTTCCCTGCTCCCATCAACGATCGGGGAAGACTGGCGTTTGTGTAACCAGCCATGCTTGATATACCCTTACCTTTATGCAAATATGATAGGGCACAGTAAGTGCTGTTAAAAAGGCAGTCTACCAAATACGTTCCACTGTTGGTGTCGAGTGTTGACACAACGTGCCTATTGGAAAGTCTATTTCTGGATCTCGAAGAGTGGACGATACCAAATGAAGGGCATGACTGATTTAAGTCAGCCGAACGCGAATGTGTACATGGACACGTCGGCGTCTTATTTCGACATTTGTTCAAGTCATACACAAGACACGCATACATCTCTACAGGCTATAGAATGTCAAAGAGAAAGATTCGAACGTAGCCGGTGTCGGCACGTTCTGAATCTCAGTCTCTAATCAACTTAAAGAACCATAACATAAAAGCATGCTCATAATTTCTTCACCCAACACTTCTTTCAACTTCAAGCATTACTAGTACTACGTTCAGCTGAATACGGCGCCTAACAGCCAGGGATTGTAACCGATAGGCCTACTGAACAATGTTATAGAGAACTCCCCCACTCACCGTCTCTCCACCGTGAAGAAAACCTAGGGTGCATGACAACCGTTATTTGCGCGCTGGTAATGCATAGGCCTATTAGCGATTCCAAGTAGCTAGTAATTCCTAGGGTCATGGGTGGATAGCTTACTCGATTAGCTATTAGTCACACCAGGTCCATCTATTTTCTTCCATCGTAATCATTTGGCATCAGCACTCACTGTAGACAAAGGGAACATCCCTTATCGTGTACATGTATACTCCTATCTCTTCTTCCGAAGCTGCCAATAAAGGGGTGATTCAACGAATACGAATTAGAGCCTCTGTACCTTTAGTCATCGGTCAACAGATTACGTGGACTTCTTCCAAGTGTTTGTCCGACTTGACGGTTGACGCCTCCCAAATGTGTTTTCTTGTCTCATTACGCTGTGCAAGCCTCGAAGCCAACCCTTAAGGGCAATTTATCGCAGTGTCACTGTCTTATAGCACTCTATCGCCATCTACAGCAGTCCTGTAGGCATGCACAGATCGCTGTCTTTCGATCTCAGCCAAATGATCAGGGTAGTCACTTCGCAGTCAAAGTTCTGTATTTCCTAGGCCTATATATAATTTTTTTCAACCTTTTAACGCGTTTTAAATGAGCAAACGTACCGAATTTCGTTTTCAATTATTTGTTTCTTCGATTTTTGTCGCCATCACAGCAAGCTTGCTGGAATTATTTTTTTTTTTTCTTCTTTTTCCCCCCCGCTTTTTTGTTTGAGAGGGGGCGACCATGTAAACATGTGCCGCTTGGTAAGGCCCTTATTTGTTCAGTGGTTTGATGTAAAGTGGCCGGGTTTTCACCATGGCCTACGCATCGATCCACTTATCACGCCACTGGTAACGGCACCAGACCGCCAACAAACCGTCACTGGCCGTCTGCCAACCGCCATCTGCACGTAGCCAGAGATGTTTGACTGCCTAATGGGGTTAATACTACAGAGTACAGAACATTAGCAGATCATGAGAATCAAGTGAAGCCGTGTGCAACCAGGCAACATGACATCTCGTTTGGCATATCTTTTTTGAAAGGACCTTGTTATGATATAATGATTGAGCTTGAGTGAAGTTGAGTCTGATGGTAGTATAAGTGTAGGAAGTTTAAAATGTTCTCCTGATGACTGCCAGAGCATACTGGTCGAAACGTGGAGTTACCACTCGGGTTCTTTTCAGAACCACACCTCTTCTTTAATTAAGAGACCTTATACATGGTGTCACCGCAAACCTTCCTATATTGTAGGGAGTTTTGCATGTACATGTAGTTGATTCGAGTCTAGCTGGGGCCTTCCGTGGGCGTCTGCAACGTCAAGAGCCCAAATGAAGTGCTTTTCCGTGAAGAGGAAACCAAACAGACGGTCCCTTTGAAATTCAATGTGGAATTAAATAGGCTAATCTTCATTTCACTTGAACAAAAGGAAATGACACAAAATGCATTCAATTTCATTGTATTTTCTGGAGTTTCCACAATATTTGCATTATTGTGTATACCTGGGCACACGCAGGCATGCAATACTGACTTACCAGTCGCAAAGCATAGGGTGCATCATCGATCACAGCATTCCAAGTGCTAACATCTCCCCCAGCGGATTTGATATGTCTGGACTCTTGAGATGTACTTAAATGCTGCTGACAACAGCTTGCCATCTTGTTAGCAGTTAACAGGTTCACCCCAACAGGCTCGCCAATACTCGAAGCATTTTATCTGTATGATATCCCCATACATACAAATTATACGTACATCCCTCTACAATAGTCGTACACAGTCAGTGTCGGCATGTCAGCCCGGGATTCGTAATTGGGAATTCCGACATGGGCGCCGTGGGAGTCTGGTAATCTGTGACGTACATCGTGACATGCAATACGGATGCGGTGATTTTGTGTTGTGTTCATGACGTGGATTTAATGGTAATGACTTTCAAACACCTTTATGAACATGTACATGTCAATATTACAATCTAATGTAGATGCAAGATCTCGCTTCAATTAATCTAGAGCCTCATGATAATTATGTGTCAGTTTTCAACATTCTGTCAATCATTTTTTCCAAACCTTTTGACGGTTACATTTTTCCTTAATACGCAACATGATGTTGACCCCTGTGGTCCAGTTTTCTCCTCTTTCCACTGACATAGCGAAAGGGTCAAATTGAATGCCTGCTGTGACAATTCTAAATATTTTGGGGTAGGCTATACTTTCTGATAATTGATGGTGCCGTTTTATACCTTTTTGGACCAGATGATCCTACCTGCATGGATTCATATATTTGTAAAAAGATAATGAAACTGCTCTGTATACGGCCTAGTGCTCGTGCTCGGTTCTAGATCTATAATTCAAATACTGCATCACACCTGTGTTGAAGATATTTAGTTTTATTTTCACCTCTGTCATCTTGTTGTACAGACATGGAGTACTAGGGAGGATCCAGTCTTGCACATAGAGTTGCGACGTCAAGCCAGTCTCCTTGTTATTGCCCCCCTGGACGCCAACACACTGGCCAAACTCGCCAACGGGATCTGCGACAACCTTTTGGTATGTACATACATGTCGATGTTGTATTGATCTGATAATGGTAGCGGTGATGGCGCGTTTGTGGTCTTTGAATATTGTATTAGCATTGAATATTAATGAAGTCGGGTTGGCTTGAAGGAACACATTCTAGATTCGTCTGGGTAACCCTGTTCGCCCATACCAAAGGTTCTGTCTGTATCTGAGATGAACGGTCTGCATAAAGAATGCATGTGTAATCGTGAAGACATCACATAAATGGCACACATTTCAGGAGTACTTTCTTGGACAAAGCTTGGGAAAAAATCTGTGACATAAATGTTAAGATGAAAAATAATGAAACAGATCGTATTTTGTCATGACAATGACAACAACGCAAAAGAATCAAGAATCACTATTCGATGATTATGATTATACAAGTGTCCAGTTTTAGAAGTAGGTAAAAAACCTGGATGGATAATTATTTTCAGGTAACTCGTGGAATCAGGTGATAACATGATACTCAAGCTCACGTGTCATTTCGTTCCCCGGTCGCATGGGATGCAGGCCCACCTGTGCTGAACCAACTTGATACACCTGCATAATTATTATAATGCACTTGCCATCACGGGGATTGCAAAGGACGTGAATGGAGACCTACCCAAAGCACTCAGTGGCAGTGAATGTCAGTTTCAAAGGGTAGTTGCATGTATAGTTGTTGCAGAATGGTTGAAGTTATGACACACAAGAATAATATTAAACATACAACTCGTTCGACGAATAATCAAGTGATGTTTCAGTTGTCCAGCTTCCCTTGTCGAGCTGCCCTAACTTGCTGCAAAACGTAAAACCATAATGCGATCATTCCTTTAATGAAAATGCAGCACATCGTATGCATGCCTTTAAGGACTCGAGCACTTCAAGAGACAATAATAACAGTGAAAGGTTTGCATGCTTTTTGATAAAATACGGAAGTGGGGATTGAGTAACATGCAGGGTGTTGGGATGAAGGCTATAACGAGCTATTTCATGTTAGTTTGGCATCGTGTAACCTTTTGCAGTGTTAGGTCGTTTTTCCTCCTCGCTGCCAGCAGAAGAAGCGGACTTTATACCATGCAAAGTACTTACTGACTTTCTGGGTCCTCAAATTGTTTGGATTGCTTCCGCTTAAGTAAGTACTTGGCCGTCTCCCATCCACCAACGTGCATTGCTTGAGGCTTGAGACACTCGGCATGCCCTGTGCATGTGGTCAGTTGAGAGAGCATGGTGGTTGCTCTACACCGCAGTGTACTCACTTGACTCCGCGATTACTAAGGCGTGCCTAGAACTGACTCTTCCAAGTTCAATCAACGTTTAACCATTCTCATGTTCTTGAAACGAAATTAACGAATATTATACTTCGGGGTTTGGAAAAAAATGGGATGTGAATTTGTTCTTTAAAGTCTTTGATGTGTGCAGTAGACCTAAGTAGACTATCTTCATTATTGACTGACGCCGATCATTTTTTATAGTTTGTACATTAAGGCAGTTAAACTCAATCCATGTGCAAATGTATCCCCAAAACGTTATAAGCAGGGGATGTATATATATTAATCATTATTCAAACTAATTCAATAAAATCTGTCGTTAATATCAGTCGTTGATATAAATTCTTCCGAAAATGGTCGAAAAATAGTTGCTCTTTAATTACAAGCTGAACTTATGGATTTGATAGATTGGACAGATTTTGTGAACGACAAGCGTGCAACCGTTGTTTGTCCAAGGCGCTTGTTTTCCCATTACTTTGCCGAACTACCATGCATGCATGCTGATTCCTTGCTCCTCCGTCGAACTTGATTTGCCCAACTCATCAGGAAATAAATCAGGTGTGGAAAGGCAGAAACCTGGAGAGACACTGGGACGTGAGAGGAGATGGATTGTTTCGTCTCATTGAATGATAGTTGACAAGTAATTTTGTAGCATTTAGAAAATACACTGACTCATACACTCTAAAACATGATGTGTCCCATATGACTTGCCTTGATTAGTTATTGTGGATATTGGTGACAAATATAATTTCACGTAGTTAAGAATCTAGAAGAAAGCTTATTGAGTTGTATGACCAGCGGTCGATTTCACCAAACCCATCGTAACTGACGATCAATCGCAAGACGATAAACGTTGCAATTAGACCATACGGTGTATCACATCTTACGATGCATCATAAAGCTTTGTGAAATCCACCCCTGGAGGCGATCATGTCTGATACGACTAATGCCTAGTTAGTCAAGTGACTTTTTGCACTTGTAATTTTGACTAATGTTGCAATAGTCCTGTGATTCGACTACAATTATTTGTCATTTCAACTAGGCCTATCTGACACTCTAGAATTAGTCTGAACAAGTCAAGTAAGCATCAAGTAACTAGGCATGTGTAACATGGGTTATGTTTATTAATTCAAAACGCCAACGTTATAACTTGTTATTCATTTGTACATATGTAAGTTCATATGTACATCAGTGCAATCAAGTTATTGTTCAAAAGCATTGCTGGTAAATGTTTGGGTTGTTTACAACTGTGTACATCTAATGAAATATTAGTTGGCTGTTGAAAACAAGTAATGCACCAGAGTCTGTGGTATAAATGTTTAATGCAATATGGCCTTACACAAACGTACGTTTCGAGTCTACCAGCCTGATCGTAATGAAAGACAAATGACAGTGGATCTACGTGAACGTACATGCTGGCCATCCTCCTAATGGGTAACGTCTACTCACCGTCATCCGTTTAATAGTGCGCATCCACAGAGCTAGGAGTACACGTGTGTATGTCGGGAGTCATATCGTTGCCTTATAGTGCTGCACCTGCGGCCAAACAGACACTGTTTTTTGGAAAAGATGTCCGTGTAAACAGATTCCCGACCGTTGTCGTGGTGCTCCTTATTTGATTAAAGAGAAACATGGATGAGGCAAATCCAAGAAGTTTAAAAGCACCCCATGGATTTTGAAACGGCTCCGCCCTTCGATTATATTAGATTTCTTTTCGAAATTATGCCGATAGTATTGTTTCTGTGAAATTCAATCGTATCCTTTAATACGATCAGAGAGACAGAGAGAGATAAGACTTATGAGCTAGCACTTTCACTTTTGTAACCATTATAATTATTTGCCTTTTGAAATTTCCAGCAAATATATAGGCCCTATATAATGGTTCAATTCAACGCTTTTACTTATCTTAAAATGGACAGATTTGGATAACGTATAGACCTACATGTAGATGCCCTTTATACGGAAATGAGGAAAACAATTATGCCAATATGAGGCCTTGCAGTGAATTTTCATTCCACTATCAGTCTGATGATGTACATTATTCACACGGTCACACCCAGTTGTGTAGGTATTGAATTCAGTTTTCTAAGAAACTGGTTTCGACATGTTTTATGACACAATTAAATGGCAATCTGTAGTATTAGAATCCAGTTTTTGAAACTGATATGCTGTCTTCTGAGTTCTAGGTCTTTCAGTGTGTATTGTTGTAGGCCTATATATCCCAAAAATATCCGAAAATCTCTGTTGCTTTCCAATGTCATCAACTCATTCTCGTGGGTGTCAATATGCTTGACACCATTTTCTCTTCAATTGTTTCCTAGGTTGTGGGAGGGTTTGCCATAGAGTGTCAAGGACACTTTTGTTCTCCGTCTTTCATTTGTAATTTAGGCCTTTACCTTGAGTCAATTTGAATTTGCTATTATTATTAAAACCTTATAATGTTGATGAATTTTAACAAAAGCAACGTACATCTGGGATTAGTTTTGTATTTTGTATTCTAAATAATTGTGATTTGGTTCGCATTTTGAAAGTCCTACGTGTGCCGTTAATTTGGTGTACTGTCGAGAAAGGCTTAGGCCTATTATTACTAGTACATGTAACTTGTTTCCATTTTTGTTCATGTTTGCATTTGTGTTATATATGTTCCTTTTGGGAAATACCGGTAATAAATAAATGAAATTCGGTAAATCAGTAAGAAAACAATTCGCGAGAACTACGACTTGAATGACTGTGTGTCTAGGCTTGGAGTAAATTAGCTCATGAATAAGAGTTCATGCCGCGATCGGAATGCAGCATAATGTTACATTGGAGAAAGGGCTTTTCAGAGAGCTTGAAGTGTCGACAGTGGTCAGGTAGACATGCATGTACTGTGAACAGATCGTATGTTTGGCCCCGTGTGTACTGTGTGGGCTTTCCAGAGACATAATCTAGTAATCCAATAGGAATAGAATGTCACTCAATACATTTGTAACCTTTCGCTTTCGGCACGGACTTTTTCTTTGATGTCTTCGATGTCGAAAATCGTGCGTGTGCATTGCCAGGAGCCTGAGCTTGGCGTGTTCCTGGCCATGGAAGCAGAGGACAGGAGGCGAGATGACGTGTGAAGGAGTCAACGGCAGGCGTCCTAGGGACGTCTACCAGATGCGCCATTTGGCTGGCGCTCCTTCCTCACAAAAACACAGGCCTCACTCATTGGGTCATGGCTGCGGGCCAGCGTTGTCTTGACTGCCCTCCCCCCTCTATCTCTTTCCCTCGCCCATTACAGAGCTATAGCCGGTCTGTGTTCTCACCGGAGGTGTCGTGCCTTTGCAGCGTGCACTTTGATATCTGAAAACATAGGCGACAGAAGACGGATATGGGGGTGGAACTGTGGCAGTCTCCAGGGTGTGCGAAATAATCCATGGGATGAGCAAAGAGTCAAATTTCCTGTGCATGATAATGGAGAGTGTGAGTGATCCAGCAGCCCTGACCTGAATGACAAAGACAAATTCCCAAGTTGCTCCCTATGTGCCGGTCATTTAAATGAGCTAGCTATGTACGTGTAGGCCCATAACATTTATTAAAATTGCCTAGGCCTTTTATCAGAGTAATTATGGTGGTGAATAAACAACCCCATTTGACGCCATTTACCCTGAACATATAAGGGCCGTTTCCACTATACCAAATAATCGCGATTATTTGGATCGCGATTTGAATCGCGATTCAAAGTTTTTCAAACTCCACTCTTTTTGCGTGTGGGGACACAATAAACGCGATTATTAGTGGGATTTGAATCGCGATTCGGACTCCACTAAGAGTGAGACTTTTTCAAATAATTGCGTTGATTTGCGACGCGATGTGTGTGGGAACGCTCCGCTCAAATCGCACCGGTTTTTTTAAGCCCACGATGCATTGTCCAAGCATGGCATTTCCTGCCAGCAGCTTACTGTCAGCAAGTGCAGCACATGGTTTGTTTACTTTCGTCAGCGAGTCCCGCCATTCCCGCTTGCGCAGCGCAACCACATGCTAACCGCAATCGGCTCGCGTTTATTTGCGATTAATTGGCCTGTGTGAACACGACCAAAAAAAACCGGTTTTTGAATCGTGATTCAAATCGCGATTATTTTCGTAGTGGGAACGGCTCTATTTACGAGCTATGTAAGTGACTCCGTAGACATTTCAGTCATACACTGGAAGTATATTTTTATATCATTTTTACAAATGACAGTAGATTTGTGTCATTCGCCTTTGAGAATCAGGCCTACTTTTTTGGCGAACGAAACGTTGTTTTCATTCAGTATTTTTGGAAATAAAAATGCTGCACTGGGGCGACATTATCATCATGTTGATGGTAAATGTGATTCAGGCAAGCAACGTGCGCAGAAACCAATTCAGTTGCCTATGGTTCCCTGCATCAAGTATGGCCATAATGCCTTCAAGGTTGACACACCTCACATGGCATTCTCCCATAGGCAACGCACATATTGAAGCGTGAATGTGCCTACCCTTGTCAAGAATGTGCAGTATACATGCACATCCACATTCTGCACAATCACTTTTGTAAGAATGTTTGAGAACATTTTGTCATCGTTTTGACCTATACGCTGCGTGGTCAAAATATCAACTCGTAACTTTAAAAAGAAATACTCCACCGGGACTTGAACCCGAGACCTTTGGTTTGGCGTACCAGTGCTATCGGATATTGTTGGCAAAAGTATAACTCATGAAAACCGACCAGACACTGTTTGCCTATCGTATCGGATTATAGAGAGAGAGTTAAATATTATATGACTATAATTTTCTGTTATTATTTGTCTTGCTGGTAAATTTCCTTTTCGAGCCCACGAGTTCCCCATTGGCATCATCAGTCCTTTGCCATATGTCACCTTCTAGCCTTACCTTGGCCCACTGAGCAAATAGTCCTACCACCTTCCTGCCCACCTATGTATGCTTGTTTGATTTATCACCTGCTAGTGCACGCAATCGTCTGTTTGCTCAGACACGGTTTGGAAAAGCAACTCGGACCCCAAAGATTCTCTATAGGCCCCACAGTCTCCGAAAACCCGTCTTTTATATAGTATATTGATTCATCTGAAAAGTAAGGAAATAAAATTCTCAATGTGTGTGTAATATGCGGTGGTGTGTAAGGCAGTAATAAGTTACAGTTTTTACCATTATGGCGCAGTCTTACGGTGTGTTTTTTTCTGCTGACACTTCGTTGGGAAAGTGAGCATCGCAGTACCCGTGTCGTTTCGCCTTGCCAAAACAAAGCTGGTGAGGGCAAAATAAGCGTCTCTGCTATCGGGTTTCACTTGCTGCTTTAAATGTCGAAATGTCGGGGAGGAAAAAAACTGAGAGCTCAGGTTCGCTATATGTTCATCTAGAGTGCTGTAGCCTATAGGGGCTAGGGGCGAATTGACGGGACTGTGTGGGAGTGTCCCTTGTGGACGCCTGGACGGTACGCCATGCCCATTCTGATTAGGAAAGCAACTACCGACATAGGCGGAAAGGCACTCTGAAATCTCAGCAAGGGCTTTATTTTTTTTTCGCCTTTTTGGTATAGTTCGCCGCCCGTGTGGATCTTTCCCCTTAGTGGTGATTCGATATGCCAACCATTTTGCGTTTTCATTGCTTCGATTGAAATCGGATGCTGAAAAAATGCGATGGCACCGCCCACATTGCGGTGCGAGCCGGTCGTCCCAGTGACCGCTTAGTAAATTTGGCAGATTGGGAACGGCGGGCAGCACGGGGCTGAATGCGAGGCCGCATCTCCATGTACCGTACGGGGTCGATGGAGGCTCTTGACCCGCTGCCTGCCTCGTGCACAACCCCACGCTGACCATTTCGTCAGAATCGAGCCTCCACGGGGGAACCGGGTCGATTTTGGCCCGTACTTATTGCAACAGCGCAAGGGAAGAAATGTTTGTGACATTTTAAGGGCAGAGGAGTTGGGACGGTGTGTAGGAGGAAGGCGTGGGTATAAATGCCATCTGTCAGTGCTCCGTGCGCCAGACTATGAGTTGAGATTGAGTGGATTTTTTCCCCAGCAAGATGCACGCCCGTGCCGCTTAGCACGCCAGTCCGTATTGGCTCGTGCATCAGTCATCCTGGCTCTAGGTAGGCCCCATCCGTCATCCGTCTCGAACCTCACCAACCAGTTAGGCCTATGGCGGGTACCGCCATGCAATGCCCCTTACCCACCATATAGACCTACCCGCCTAAAAAAACATGAAGATTCGAGCACGGTGCTTCTCGACCACAAAAAGTCATCTGGATTACCCGGCAGAACTCTTTCATTTGATAAAGGACAGCTACAAGAGGCCCACAGTGGATGGTATACCAGCTCACCTGCACTTTGTACTCTTAATGTGCACTAGTAGTATATATACTGGTTATTCAGTATAATACGCACTCCACCCGATTGTATGATTAAAAATAAAGGTTATTTTTGGACGGATGAGAATAACATGATCAGCCGGTTTCAGATTGATCAAATACAGATACTCCAAAGAACGCCAAGAAAATTGTCAGTTTTCAATGTGATGAGAATATGAATCTTGTATGACAACATATCATGGAGTTGTCGATTATACATTGATTTGTACTGTTCGAAGGCAACATTTTATTTGAGTCTTACATATTTTGTTGGTTCAGTCTGGCAGGGTGGGGGGGGGGCAGCAGTAAAGATATATGTCAATGTTACCAACCATTGATGATCTGTTATAAATGATGACAAGTCGATCCGTCCGAAGTTGTGCTCCTTGAATAATATGTTATGCATAATCGTAATTACAGTGCAATCACAGTAGTAATTTTTGGGATTGAATGATTTTCACGCGGAAATTGTGTTTAGTTTTATCGTGATTTAATTAGTAACTTGCCTATGCATTCATTGATAAATTGTAAAGAATAGGCCTATGTAAACCTCTGTTATGTAGTATTCTTTTAAATCAAATATCAATCATTTTAAATGTGCGTAATGACGGTAAAACTGCCTCTCTGTAAATGTGTCCCTGTCTGTTCGAGTAGTCTTGGTAGGTATACGCAAAAGCGCAACAGACGCAGAACGGACTTTAAAACGCTTTTGTGGCAAGTCAGCTTTGTGGCTGCATATGCGTGCAAACGTACTGGGCTACTGGCGCTTTCATGTGGAAACCATTGTACTTTGAGAGGTGTTTGCACTGACACCACGATTGCACCTGCACAGGCTGCGTGGGTTTTCTGAGCTAAAGGAAGCACTCACTATCAGGTCGTCGGCACGATGTGCCCTCGGCCACTCGCATCCATTTATTCCGTCATCTTCCTCAATTTCATAGAGCTCCTTTTTAATTGCTCTCTCCACGAGAAAGTGCCTGCCACTGGCCCGCCTGAACCCTTATCGACGAGTGACAGGTGAAATACCTAGCGTTGAATCTGAGCATCATCTTATACAAAGCTATATATTACATTAAATTGATGTCGATGACACTGAACGTCTACATGTTGAAAATGATATCAATGTATTTTAGGCATAGGTAGACACTTCTATACAGACAGCCCTTGTGTAGTCAGACCCTCAACGATGCTGCTTCCTCGAGCCACAGGCGTTATTTGAATACGTCCCCTGTCTATATATATCGACAGGTTTGTTTCAATCCATTGGAAAACATACAAGTCTGCAGCTGGATACGACTCGCGATAAGGTCAAAAGAAAGTGGGCGTGTTGTGTGTTGAACTGAGTGCACACTACATGTACTCATGTTCACCAATACTGATTGTTGTCGTCTTTTACTTGAATCCCGTATATAGACGCATCGTTGGAAATTATCCTTCTGTTTACCACAGCTCTAGAATATAGTGCCGTCTGGATGGCTTATGCGTACTGTTAAACAGACAGCGCAGAATGGTACTTTGAAATTACAACGCATATGGCTCGTCGACAGCCACAATTGGTCAGTTTCATTCGGTGCCATTTTGAGTTTCTTCATAATATCGATTTACTCTTTGTTTAATAATTGCTCCTATACCAGCCCCAATTTATAATTGCACGAACCCATTGTACTTGAATCGAACCGCTTGAGTGGTCAACTATACCGTATGGGCCACAAAGTGCAAACCTATTATAGTGCCTGCCCTCCTTTCGCCCTCCCTGCGAAGGCTGCGATATTGCTGCTCTGCTGGAACAGCTCAGCGTTGGTCCTGCTTCTTCGGGAGTTGAGTGTGGACGTGGAGGGCATGAGCCTTCCTGCTGCACGTAGTGTCTGGTGCTGTAGTAACTGCATCCCAAGTTAACGTCATCTGCTTCCACATCACACCGATGGCAGCTTGGATCATCGTACAGATGTCCCGCCGTGCTGTTCAGTCTATAGGCACTAGGTGGATGTTTTTTTAACCCCGCTGTGATGATTTATTTCCGCCCAATTTAATTCGCCCGCTGTTTTATTTCACGGTCTTTCTAAATCTGCCTAGTGATTCTGAGCTATTCATTTGGCATTATAATATGTCTGTTCTGCCGTGGTCTTATGTGAATTTATTTCATTGTTTGCTTGGTTAAAATTTAGTTTCAAGCCCCAAACTGACAGTCTTGTTCGAGCTGCTTTATATACTTTGAAATATCTTTAAATCGAATTAATTTTTTAAACAACACTTGATTCTAAAAGAACTAACACTCGCTTTTATCCGAAACGTTGAGAGTTGTGTGATTTATATGGATGAATACAATCCAACAGCTATCGATGTTACCGGTTGAGGTTGACAGCTTATTTAATCAACGTTGATCCAAATGTTGGTTCACACTGCCACATGTTTGACATTTAGATTGCGATATCGGTTGTATATTTGGGCACGTGTAAATGTTTGGTTTGCCCCTCGCTAAATTTGCTTGCTTTTAATCATTGTTTCGGGGGATTTTTGTCAATCTTTCTTGTCAATTTATTGTGTCTTCTACTCTTCTTTGTGTATTCCACCAGACGTGCGTGGTCCGGGCATGGGATCTGTCCAGGCCCCTTCTCTTCTGCCCTGCCATGAACACCCACATGTGGAACCATCCCATCACAGCCACCCAGGTCTCTACGCTCAAGCAGTTCGGCTATCGAGAGCTGCCTTGCGTGGAGAAGAAATTGGCCTGCGGAGATCAAGGTAATGAGAGTGATGGAGACGCCCGGCCGATGGGGAGGGGGCGCAAGTGTGAAATTGGCCTCCCCAGACAGTTGACCTGAATGAGTTGAACTGTCGGCTGGTGATAAGAAAATGGAGTCCAGGGTGTCTGGAGCCTCGTGGGTTAGCGCAGCTGTTCTCTGTTATATATTGTACGGAAGTGTGTATATACCCGTAGGTATACCGATTGTGTATTTCTTCACGCAATGATGTTACATCTCTCCCCTACATCCAAAAGATGCACTCTTCCAAGTTGCACCCACTTTTATATACATGTATTCACCACGTGCTCATGTTAAACATGTACGTGTATCCACTTCAACCCTCCCGTAAATGCCAATTCTGAGTCCTCAGTGATTTATTATAGATACATTGTACATGTATAACATGTTTATCTATGGCATTTATTGTGCCTCTTATTAACAATTATCCGCTTTCGGGTCCCTCATAGACGTCATCGCAGTGATCGCCAATGGGGATATCCGAACACCGGTCTCCAGCTCTCTATTTTCAGATTGTGTTTAAGCCCCAGGCAACGTCATCACTTGTTGGTTGGCGTGTGCCGTTAAATGCGGAACTAATTAACACTGACAATCCAAGATGATAGCCCTATATGCTGATGTCATTGAAGTCTGCCTGCCTCGATTTGAATGCTTGAAATTGCTCCATGGTTTGTCTGGATGACATGGAGCCAACATGATATCATGCGTATTGTAGCTGAAGGCTGAAACCCAGAAGCAAACATAATAGTTTATGAATCTATCCGATGACAGCCCAACCTACATTTGATTTCTTGAGACTCTTTTGTCGTTTGGCTTGTTTCCCATTGCACAAGACAATTGAATCCACCCCGTGTATTACGCTGCATAATGATTGGATACAGCCAGCCCTCGTGTTGCTTCAAGATGCAGTAGACGAGGTCACCTACGCAGACGTTGCCTAAATGAAGTTGCAAGAAGCATATGAAAAAGCAAGTCTAAACACCCAACGTTTAAGGTGGTGTATTGTGATGATATATAAACACAGGAAGTCAAGTACATTATTTGTCTTTTATGTAGTTGAAGGAATAGTAAATTGAGATCGATTTCTCGAAAGCTCGACGTTTCGCTTTGAAGGCTCGGGAGCATCTTCTTTTTAAATATAAATAAAAGATAGGTCGACTGTCATGCCCAATATACATCTGCTTGTAGACAGGAAGATGTGCCTCCTTGAAACCTGCTTCTACCCATCAGTGCCGACCAGCCTGATGGTGATTCAGTAGTCTCTGGCCCAGAACCGTCAGGAGAATTGAAGATGAGGTTATTCATGGCGAGGCATGGGCTCGTAAATGAACCTTTAGACGCAGGACACGCCCCGTTCTGAGCGAGGGGAAAAATCGAATGAAGGAGTGATTATTGCCAATGGGAAATATTAGACTTGCTGCGGGTAAGGCAGTGATGGGAATGTTCCCTATGGGCATTGTCGAGAATGTTTGAATGCAGAGGCCTTTGGTGAATGGCTGCACATTTTCCTAGAGCTTTTTATTTATGTGTATGGGGGCCCAGTTACTTAAAAAAGCTATGACAACAATATCGCCCTGCGATAGATTGAATCGTTTTTATGATATGGGGTTGCAAACCTAAGTCTCTGTATAGGGTCAATTGCATATTTTGTCCTAACTTATGGAAATATGTGTTCATATCTATAGCGTGTATAGGAAGCGACCGACGTGCATTGTCTGATTGGAATAATGAGCTTCTCGTATTCATATTACAATGGAATAAACAATTTTTTTGGGAGGATTTATTTATACGGATTATACCACCATCGTTATACACCAAGAATATCCGCCTGTCCTAATGGAGTGTTCATTGAAGAGACTCGGTTCGTTTCTATCAAATATGATAAGGACATGACTAGAAAACATAAAAAGTAACTCTCTTTTCAAGCAGGTGTTTCCCTCGATGAGAAATCAAAACACATTGATTCATTCCTCGTGTATGCTTATTGCTGTTTTTAACGTCGGATAATGGAGAACGCACTAGCAGCGTGTACATCCTCTGACAGGTTTTCATGCAATTAGGCTTATAAGCCATCTGCATGTCCCTTTGTCACTTATTGTTACCCGTTCTATAGAGACACTGTAACAAATCATCACCGTCTATTCTTCCGGGGAAATATTGAATGGTCAAGTTTGATGCAGATCGCGTTGCTCCGATAGCCAGCCGTAGTTACTCTCTCTCTCTCTCTCTCTGGCATATAGAGTAAACGGGACAGGAGGGGCTGGGCGCAGTGAATGCCCGTAATGTGATTACCGGAGAAGCCAGCCATCTGAAGGCAAACAAACAGGTATTGAACGCCAAGGAAAGTGTTATCGGTGTGCAAATGTCAACTGCGAATTGTATAAATAATTGCGGTCGGCGTTAATACTTGAGGGGAAAAAGGTTGGCTATAAATCCCTGATTTCGTGACGCACACTGAAAATGCTGCTGATATAAGTTGATTATTCCATCTTATATTTACATGCAGTGATAAGATGACCCCGTACCTCTTTTCTTTCTGATGAATATTTTTGTCGGCGAAATTGAAGATCACATCCATAGTTGTCATGGCAACCTTTTTTCAATCCGTTGCCAGGGTAATCGTGCTCCTACACCCTGTACTCTTGCCGTTGCTACAGGTTTGTGATATCAATAGCAAGTGAGCCGCGTACGATTTTGTTAAAATAAAATCGTCGCTCTCATTATTTAAAAAAAAATCAAATAATTTCATCTGTTGTGATTTTTCGAGATAAATATAAGCTTTGTTGTGATGTGAGATATATTGCGCTGGAAAATGATTATGTGTTTGTGAGGTCAGCTGCCGAGATCGCCGGGTGAATTTTATCCTGTCGTTGCCCATGCAGCCAACCTAATTATGGCTATCCATTCCACGCCATACAAAAGGAGAGTAGTATGATGTTTGCGCTTGAACGACAAATGTCAGTTTTGCGCACCATCACGCTCGGTGCGCGGGGTATCCTAGTGACGATAGGTGTCCTGAATATCAAAGGTGATCGCTCCATTCCTTTAGGCTGTTCCTTTCTATCCGAGGAATCTTTCCACCGCGTATGGTCCACGAAAACACAAACCTTGGAGCGCTATCCGCACGTACATATACTGCTGCAAGTCGTCATTGACTCCAGTCGAGACTTGTAGCATCAATTATCAGGCCGTCTGCAGCATGCCCTTTGCATCATAAACTTTGTATAATCTTGACCAGGACAACCAGTTATACGGCATATAGCTATGACTAAGGTTAAAATAAGTAAAATTCTAAAACACCAAACGAAAAAAAAAATCCTTTGTAGCCTACATAACAAGCTCTTTTGGGGAGGCTATTCGTTATGTAAAATTCTCGTATTAAAATTCTATTCAAACAAATGAAGGAAAGACTGACTGGGAACTCTTATACAAATTGAAAAATGGCCAAGAAAACTTGTTGACTATTTGGGAAGGCTACCATCTAAGGGCTGGATAGCTCTGATGGTAAGAGCACTGGTACGCAAAACCAGAGGTCTCGGGTTCTTGGCCATATTTCGATTGACTTGCATCGTCGATACTGAATGTAGAAAGACTAGTATCGACGATGCAAGTCAATCGATATAATATTATTATACCCAAAGGAAATGTACAACGAGTGGTGAAAAGCATGGTTACAGATAAGACAGGGGCAACTTGCGTCGGAGATGTCTGTAATTAGCTTATGTGATGTATCTCCGTTCATAAACACAATTTGGATATGTTAGATCATTTTTTAAAGAGGACCTCTACTGGTTTAAATTTTTGATATACAAAAATGTTGCAAACTGCTTACTGACTAAAATTACCAATATTTAGTGGGCCTGACGTTTCGACCCTATATAGCAGGACCATTCTCAAAGGCAGAGTGACAAGGACAAAACAGATACATGTACACGAAGGAAGGGCGAAGAGAGTGAATAGGACACGGATGAGAAACAAAGGACAAAGAGTAAAGCTGGTACTTTGTCACTCTGCCTTTGAGAAAGGTCCTGCTAGGATCGAAACGTCAGGCCCACTAAATTTTGAGGTTTAATTTTTGCCATTTAGGTACTTATGGATAGATTGGTCATCTGCAGACCCAAACAGAATGGTTTCATGGGTTCCAAATGGCTGTGGGGGAATAAGAGGCATTTTCTTTCAACTCCGATTGATGCTGATTTCCGGAACGTGAGATAAACTCTTGCGTTTACTTCGGGGTTGTGACGTCAGCCAGAGACAGCTAGTCATGAACAAAATACATGTAGATCTTACTGTACACCGCATAGTGCCACGGTGCGTGCGAAGCAACCGCGCACTACGGACATGTTAGACGGCCGCCCCTCTCCGATCGGTACAACAATCAATATCGAACATTTTTGGAAAGGTATAGTAAAAGGGATGCTATCCAAGTTCCTGAGTACATTTTGGCGCATTTCACCAGCGAGCGATGCAACAGCGTGAATTTCCGAGCATGGTCGTACAAGAGCCAGCCTACAGTAAGTGCATATACTGTACATGTACATATAGGCCCTACATGTACATTATTTTGTTTGTACCCACCCGTACATGTGTGTACTCGGACCTATCTGACACGTTCGACTGTACTGTATGCCAGGAAACGAACAGTAAATCCAAGGCGTATGATATAGGTTAGAGTTAGAGTTCTACTGGTTTAAAAATAAATTCCTTCCAAGCCTTCCGGTATATGGGTCATTGCGGATGTCTCTCACAAAGAGAAATTTTAGGCCATTTTTTTGGGGGGGGGGGGGTTGGGAACTGTGGAGCACGTGAGCATATTTAAGCGTAACAATTGGTCAGTTGACCTTACCATTAGGCCTAGGTGGAAAGTGTGACGCACGGAGTGTCCTACCTTAGGACTTTCAACATGCATGCATCTTCTACACCTTACAGATACTGGATATCTAAATGCTGGGATAAAAGAAAAATAATACGATAGTTTCTATAAACTGGTGACCCCTTCGGCATAATGGTACGGTCCAATGACTCGGGGACAAGGGTCTTTACGTGATGCACACAGTGCTCCCTCGAAACATGACCGACAATATCTCTTTTGCAGTTTTGGTGAGATAATTAGGAAACCCACCAAATCAACAGTCAACTGGAAAGATGGAACAATGGAGGAAAGGTGACACGAGTACAGATTCCACACCAAGCTTTCGCCATGTGTCATGGACAGTGTGTTCATTTCCTGCCCAGTGTTATACACATTGTGCTTCTCTCAATGACGTATCGGGGTCATTAGCATATCTTGAATATATAATGAGCGTTTCTAAAATCGGGGAAATAGGGTTTCGCGGAAGCCCATGTTTTGGGCATTTTTTATACCATAAATGGCATACATGTTTCCATGTTGATTTTGTCATATCAACTATTGTTTAAAGCTTAAAACTGGGAAGGGAATTTTCTTGGGAGTAGCTCTTTAAGGTCCCACTGGCAAAGTTTTCTGTAGTGTTGGCGTACTCCGCTCTTACTGTACATGTAATTGGAAAAGTCATCCAATGCTATTCCACCAATAGAGGGCAGTATTGTCAAAGGAAAGTTTGTTTGGAACAGTTAGCTCAACTGTAACAAGAAATTCCTTTCAGGTTTGTACCGGATAATATCAATTTGTGAGATCATGTTCTCTTCGTAAGATCGTAACTTGTACTCCACATAGGTCCATAGCCTGTGACAATAAAAAAAAGTCTGAGGAGTGCTTTTACGAGATGGTTAAGGAAAGCAAAAGCATGGGTAGAGGCTGACAAGATCATTCGAGTTAACAGCCCAATTCGAACAGAGCAAAGGTCAGCCCAATGGAAGTAGAGAGATCATATCATGTTAAAGGCACCTTGAGTTGATGGTTTTCCTCAAGGAAATACCCCCTCCGGGCTTCCCCTCAAACAAAGAGAAGTTAATACAAACAGTCGAGAGGTAGCCCTGCGCAGAGGCAACGGCGTCTTTGAGGGACGTCGTATTTGCTAATTTATAAAATAAGCTGAACAATTTGGATGGCCTGACGTTTCGATCCTAGCAGGACCTTTGTCAAAGGCAGAAAGCTAACCTTAAGACTTGTATATTTCAGATCTTTGCAGTCAGTAACCAGTTCGTGTACAGGTGTACATACTTGTATGCTTTTAAAAGTATAGTGCAACCATTCCGATCTGAGGGTCTCGTATACGGAGCTAGGTATTGAACGTGAAGTCACGTAGATTTGCCATATGATTTGATGTAACCCCGCAATCTCGTATGCTATGCATTAAACTGTACTTAGACGAGATGGGTTTCCTGTAGTTGGTGCCAGGTTACAAGGGAAACTGAGCAGACAAGTGAGCGGTATGATCCCGCCTCCCATCTTCCAGTGCCATTACCCTGATTACACTTTCAACTCCCCTGTCATAGGTTACTGAAAAATCGAACTGAATAGAGTCACAGTCGTACATTGCACCTTCAGTGCACGGGATCCTGTTTCAATAAACGTTCGTCTATGCACAGTGTTATGAGATCCTACAATAGTGCACGATTAATAAGCATTTTATCTTTGTATTGACAATCAACAAAATAATGTGATCATGTGTACGATAGTGAGTAAGTTGATTAATTCACCCGTTCTGTCTATAACATTGAAAAATCAGTGTTTAACTTACAACTTTCTATTACATATGCCGACGCATTCGAGGATTGTTTTTTTTCTTTGATCATTGCAGTCGTTTATTCAACAGTGAAATACATGCCAATAGTTCCCTCTATAACCTGATAATAGTGTGCTGTATTAGTTAATATTTTGGTTCATTTTCTATGACAGGTTTGGGTGCCATGGCTGAGGTTTCTACCATCGTCCAAGCAGTTCTCGAGACACTGGATAGGTAACATAAGCGACGTTCTCGCAAGATGCATCACCGTGCCTGGCTGTGTTCACTGATTGACCAGCGATTTGGTCGACCCACACCAGCCGCCAGTCGTCACAGGAGCACTGAGACAAAAGCGTCCGCCTGTAGATGACTCGAAGAATATCGCCAGGTGTGAGGTAACTCCCGGCCAATGTGTGCCTAGATCCAACGGTTGTGGTTGTATTTCAGTTAACTTTAAGACATTCAATTGCAAAGGTTTTAATCGGAATGGACTGATGAGATGAAAATATAAACTTGTTAGAAAATAGAAAATTTTGAATATATTGGTCAGAATTGGGGGGTTATTTAGTCCTTTTTTAGGGCTACATCTACATTGTGTGACGTACTCTGAGAGCCGTCTGATATTTTAGTGAAAGACCTATATGAGAAGCAGAAGACTTTTCAAAGTTAAGATATGCGGAAGACTTTTCAAACCTACGTCTAAGATATGCTGGTTTTATTTAGAATCTAGTCATCCTGTCTTCTTTCTTGCTGTGAAAGCCCCATTGGGTGTGCTCAGTGTCGTCTGTGAACCAGAGCCTCAATTTTCCCCTGTTCAGGGGATTTTTTTTACAATGCCACTACATGCACCGGTATACATGTATGTACATGTACTTGGTTGGAGTTGCGGGTTCATATTACTATTACTAACCCCATTCCTATCGACAATATGCGATGTGCTGCTTTTAATGTCTACAACGGATTCATGGTCATAGTCTACCCATCAGGCATTGGGATCATTAACTGCTGTTTATTCATTCTTTATAGAAACGGGATTTGATTTCACTATACATGTACACGTGCTGTTCCACTTACTGGTGCATTCAATTAGTTATGCCTGTTTATGCGTTGGGGAAGGATAACTTGGACGGTAATTTAGACACCCATGTTATCTTGACTGCTTTCGTTATTCGTAAGCTAATCTCCCAGTATGTGGCGTGTCCCGTTTCAAACCGCAATCCAATCCCAGTCAGATCGTATGTTCTTTGAATCCCAATGCTATTTCCGTCCCAACATTTTATTCTTTAGAATATTACATTTCTTTAGCATGTTTTTGTTTTACATTTAAGACATGCAATTGATACCATTATTGCCATCACAATATTCACCAATATTGACCTCACAGTAGTATTTATATATATGCATATCCCTACACTCACAGTACAGGCTTCTCCCCTGCATGGTCATGATGATGTGTAAGAATTATTTCTCTTGGGTCTCCTCCTTTGTCCTCAAGTGTTGAACAATAACTCAATGATACCTTCATTAATCTATGTATGATGCAGCAGAGTGTCTTCCTTTGCTCACGTTTGTGTTTGGGCGCGTCTATATGCCACTTCTGCTAGCCGTTGTGTTATTACGATTAGCATAACCCTTACCGCTTTTGTTTCTATATCTTAAAGGATTTCTTTTCCCCTGTACTAAGCCTTAATAGGTAGCAGACATTCTCAAATTAGCGCCGCTATCAGTAGAAGGCGTTGTCATCACGACTTAAATGAGAAGCAGTCATGGTTTTCATTTTATTTTTCTTGACCTAGTGGCTTCTTGTGGCTCTTTCTTCGACTTCCGAACTAACGCAAACCTTTCAACTTGTTACATTTATCTCATCAAGCTTTCTATCGGACTATCGATATATGGTTGCATTAAAAACAACCAATTATCCTCTAATCCCCCAAACACACACTAACCCGTGATTGCTGATGGGAAGCCTCCCTTGTGGTGTGGATGCTGTAGTCTCAGTGTAATGGCACCCGTCCATTATGTGCCACTAACCTGTGCCTACACCTCAACGCTTTGATAGGCTGTGTACCCTGGAGATTCACCAGGCAATATAAAAATACACTATATTATTTTAGCCACGTTTTCCCAATCTCATAGCCAGTATAGATAACCACGTGACGTTTCAAACATCCCTGCGACACGATTCAGATATCAAATTTTGACAGGTCTCGGAAAACCCCAATTGCATTTCTGGATTTCCAGATAAACCGTGGAATAGATTGTCCAAAGACGGCAGGTTAACAGTCTCTAGGGTCCCCCAAGCTAGCAGCGGTGCAACCTAAACCAACTTGTTCTTCAATCGAATGTGGAGGGATGACCTCACAGAAAAGGTCCTTTCACCAATTTCAATTCCACTATCCTCATCAGCGGGTCTCACTGACTTGTACAATGGTTACACTAACCAGTCAGACCGGTTTGTCCACAAATTCTGCATTAATGTGCCTTACTTATCATTTCGAACTTTGACCTATAGCCTAGGCCCTAGGCCAAGTTCATTGAACTTTGCATTGCTAGAACGAAGCAACATCAAAGTATTGTTCTGAAAACAAATCTCGACATTCGCACTCGGGCTATTTTTCCCACTTTGACTAAGCTACTTGTTCGCCATGGCGACCCATCACGATGACCCGACCGTATTCACACGCACTTTAATGTGTACTACTACATGTACTGCAATATACCGTGGTATAAAATTACAAATAATGTTGTGAAGGCAATCTAAAGGATCCCATTCGGTCTCGCTGGGTCTTTGTATCATCACTACACTTTTTCATCTACCTGACCTTCCCATACACATCTAATCTTGCTTCTTGCATTAGCCTGGACATCAGCCCATGGAATACCTTCTTCAAAGAAGAGAGAACAAAACCTTACAAAGAAAACTATTTAACTCATGGGAACTTCAATAACTAAACTATTTCGATATGTGGTATTGTGGTATAAGTTTCTGCATTTCCATGGCAACCATACAAGTCATTTAACACCTTGGTCCTTGTTTGAATAAGGTTCATGTGAGATGCATCATGCATGAACATTAGTAACAGCCTTCTTCGACGAACAGCATCCTTTGGAAAATGCTTAAGCCACTGAAGGAAGAGTTCTTTTCTTAGTTGTATTAGGTGTATGTCCGATTGTCCGGCATCCACAGGGTAAATCATCGCTGTACTTTTGTTGCGAAAACGTTTCCCTTTCATTATAACATGATATTATTTAAAGGCCCTACCGGTATCAGACGAAATTTTCAAAGTCTTGTCACGGTTTTTGTGAACAATCTCGGAAACTATCGGGCGGGGTGTCGACACTATACGTTAGATCAGTGCAGGGATGATGTTTGAAACAACAGATGGCGCTATTACGAAATTGCTCATAACTCATGGCATGCCGCATGCAGTCCATGCTTCGGCATGGTGGTCCTGTATTCCCTACGGTCTCATTCCCAACACCTACCTTAAGTTGTGAGGATGGTTTTCCCCCCATAGTACAAGTAGTATAATAAGATCAATTGAACCCCCCTTTGAGGAGAGTGGAGTTCGGTGGAGATGGGATGGGAGGTGGGTGCGTTTTGTTTTGTCGTGTTTGTGATGCAGTTAGGTGATAAGCAAAATGAGCGGGAAATGAGCAGCGGAATGAGCAAAGTGAGCGTTTTTTTCCTTATAAAATCGAGAAAAGGGACATCTAAGTTGTTGTACCATTCAAAAAAGTCTTGAAATTTGTTCATATTGTTTTCGGTCCAAACCGACTGACAGTGTCTACACGTATATTCTTGCGTAATGTTTTGTCCCTTGAATTTCCTGTGACATGCTTCATGTGGCGGCAATTATTCGTTATCAATTACCCTCTTTTGGTAAATTGACATATTCAGTTGATCGATTTTGAGGAAGGTCAATAGAATTTCTATCTCTATAGATCATAATTTTAATACCGTTTGTAACACATACTGATAAGCAATTGAAACATGTTGTCCTGAAGTGTCAATGTTCACAGATATCAAGAATGTGATCCAGTCTTTTATGCCTTTCAATTTGAATTCATCAATCCATCAATTCATCAATTCATCCATTCTTCCATTCATTAATTCATCCATTCAACATTCTCTGCCTTCAGAAATTTTTCATCCCCAGCTCTGACTATGGAAACAGCTTCTCGATGCTCTCTCTGATTTGTCTCCTCGTCTGTCTCTTCAACTGATATACCGTTCGCTGCCCTATCTCCTATTATTCTCCTTCACCCGTTACATCAGGGTGTTAATACGGTCTCGGTCCGCTCTTGTATCCACTTTCAACACGTGTCCTCATGGCCTAGGCCACCGTCCTCCATGCCTTTCCCCTCTCGGGAGTCCTTACCTGGTAGGGCCTTGTCAGTATCACCTCACCGATTAGGATGAGGTCCTTGTCATTATCCCAGATCATGCTGAATGAAATGACAAAAAAATCTACATTTCAACTCTGGTGAATTAACAAGACCGAGAAGTCTTAAAATTTAGTGGGCCTGACGTTTCGATCCTAGCAGGACCTTTCTCAAAGGCAGAGTGACAAGGACAACACAGATACATGTACACGGAGGAAGGGGGGGAGTGAATAGGACACGGATGAAAAACAAAGGACAAAGAGTGAAGCTGGTAGAGAGATCAAAGGGAAGGGCAAGCAGTGGGGTAGGGATTAGTGAGAGGAGGGGGAAAGATCAAAGAGAAGGGCAAGGAGTAGGGTAGGGATTAGTGACAAGAGGGGGAAAGATCAAAGAGAGAAGTGTGAAGGACTGAAGACAAAAGAAGAATTATCAGAAAGCTGCATGGTGTTAGTCATTACCCTCCTGGATGTTGAGACCATGTGGTTGAATAGTCCGAAGACGCTTCATCCACATTTTCTCACGGCTAAGACGGACAGCATTACTACGGTGACCAAGTGATTCTATGCCCAGTACACTCATATCTGATATCGAATGATCAGGGAGATTGAAGTGATACCCAACAGGGGTGTCCATTTTATCGGTTTTGATAGTAGACCTATGGCCATAGATCCGTTTTTTGAGGGTGTTTTTGGTCTCGCCAAACTCTACAAACTCTACAAGAGATGAGGTATATGATGTTTGAGGTAGTGCACGTGATAGAGCCATAGGTCGTGTGGGTAGTTCCAGAAGAATGACCATTGAAAGAGTCTATTTCCTTGACATGTGTCTTGCAAACAATGCATTTCGAGGTACACTTAAATGTACCAAATTTGGTTGGAGGGGAAGAGTCCAAAAGGGGGAACCTCTGCTCGGACAAATTAAGTCACGCAGGTTACGGGGGCGCCTGAAAGCCAAAACAGGCGAATTAGGAATGGCTTCAGCCAGACGATCTGAAGTGTGGAGAATATGGTGGTTTTCAAGACCGAGAAGTGTTGAAACAGGCCAATGCAACTGCAAGGGGAAATTGTCCACGGGGCACTCTGTTTGTTGTCATCTGCAACCCGGTCTTGAAATATCCTACTGCATTCTGATGTGCATGTGCTCCAGATCTCTAATTCAGCTGACTTTGGTTATCATACATCCTTTTTACATCCAAAAAATACCAGAAACAGATAAATATTTTATAAAATCTTGCAAAAAGCAATACGTTTTTATTGACACCTGATCCGTAACCTTATCACGGAAGCATTTCAATCCTGAAAATATTTCAATCATCAAAAATCATCAGTTTCATCATGAACATAGTGAATCACTTACCGATGACATAGCGTTGGTTGCCGTAGACCCCAGCACCGATGTAAATCTGCAGCATCTTGTATAATTTTATGATATGCAGTGATAAGGAACAAAGACACTAATTCCTAGCATTTGACAGATAATAATGTCGTCAGTGGGGCACCCGGTCGAACTTTCTTGCCTCGTTTCAGCTCATGTCCGTGGTGTTCCTTGAGTTCGATCAAGGACTCGTCCATCACGATCTCCTATCTGTTGACTCTTCTCTGGCATCAGGCAGATTCTTGAGCACCTCTCCCTGGTTGAAAGAGCTCATACCTGCTTGTCGGAACCCCGACTTAAGATTCTGGGCCACCTTTGGTTGCATCTTCTGCTCCGTCCATAGTCGAGATGACAAGGATGGGAAGACTTCCTTGGGAATGGTACCCTGACGCTGTGTTGATCTTCGCCAGTTGTCTAGGATGTCACGCCAGATGATCTTCATTTGGCGGAATACAGCGACATCCAAAGGCTGGGTTATGTGGGTAGAATTAGGAGGTACGGCCGTGAAATAGATGTTGTTGGCAATTGCTGCAGTGACAACATCGGGGCCAAGTTATCGCCGATAAGAACTTCCTCTCCCACTGCCTTGGTGGCATGAGGAAGGAAAACCTCAAAAAACCAACGATAGAATGTGTGCATGTCAAACCAGCCGCTTTTACTGGCATCATACATGGCACCAGTAGGGCCATTCTTCGCCCATCCCTGGTTTCTTTTTCTTTTCGAAACTTCTGGAATAATTCTTCCTCCCCTACGCATTGGTAGGCTTGTTTATCTTTCGTGGATCTTGCGCTCTAGCGGTACCATCTCCGGATGGATATGTCTGGCAAACTTCATACAGAATCCTTTGTAAGAAAGAATATTGAGAGGGAGAACTATATCTATTGCATAAAATCTCAAATTAAGTTACATACATATTCTTTGGAAAAAATTGATATGTTTTAGTGCAACGAAAACAAGTCGTAGAATGTGTGTACTCTCGCTGTCACTAGCATCATGGGAGGCAGATTGGCAGGATTCTGTATGTTCACGGATTACACTGAGTGCAACAGACTCCCCCACAGTGTAAACATTGTCCTTGGGCACTGGGTGACCTGGTGTTGACATCTATTATTTTACTCGGAAACTTCATGGCAACGTCCAAAGGTAGTTCCTCTGCTTTTTTTTATTATCTTCGGCAACCTTTGATATACATATTTGAGATAGTGCTTAATGACACTCAACATCTTTCATTGTTGTCATTTGCAATTGGGCCCTCACAGCATCTGTCAGAATAAAGATTTTAAGGAATCGTAAGCTACATTCAAAAACACAGAAAATTAACCGAGTATGTGTACGGTGAAACTGAAAACAAAATTAAGAGGTAAATTAAACTATCAAAGGAGAACGAATCTGGGTTACCGGAACGAATTAAATGACAGATAATATTCAATTTAAATCCTTACAAGCACATAAATCAATCCAATGAAATCACAATTTACAATCATTTACGGGGACACGCGATATGGCGCACTTGGTGGAGAATGACTCCATCATTACAGGGTCACTTTCTTGCACATTCGGGGTTGGTGGGAAGACTACATAATAAATGGCTACATAAAGATGGTTTCGCAATAGGAACGAAACACACACAATGCGGACATGAACTCAAATGAGCTCCACACACAGCCCATGGCCGAGGTACCCTGGCACACTCAACGAGAACGCCGTACCTATCTAGGGTATTCAATAGAGATCCATTGTTCACAATAATGCCTAATGGGGGAATGGATGGGTGGAATGAAGCGCGCCCTCAACTGAACAAAAACATCCTGACGCGATGACATTATGTGTGTAACAAACAGAACATATCTAAAATTTGCATTCAACCACTCAGAAATGCAGGTCATACTTACGAGTATATTGTCCCTCACTTCATCAACATCAGCATCAACAGGAAATGACACTGACCGTTCCCCCAAGCCGCACTGCCTTAGCCGGACTTTCCCCCCAGGGAGAGGTATCAGGTCGCCATCCTTATCTGCCAAGCAGACCAAGTTTCTTGAAAATGTTCGACGCCTGGTTGATCCTAAATCGTAATGTGCGAACAAGCGTATAGGAGGACAATAATGTAGAATTGTAAAAAGGAGGGAAAATAGCATTGTGAAACTTACTATTTACTAGGTCCTGCAAAAGTTTATGTACTTCCTTCACATTGTGCGGAGGGATACGTCTATATGGCAGACGAATTGGTTTGTCACAGGTCAACGCAATCTCGTACACAAAGGGTACACTTTCCTAAATCTAAAGGACCCATGGAAAAAGCAGCCTCATGCTCCCTTATCGGCTCAGCGATTAACACCGCCTCATGTTCATCGAACTCTATAGTAAGTATTTATAGGAAGAAAGGGGCATAACGCATTTCATATTATTATGTGAGGTAAAGAGATTGCACTGAAGGAATGGAGTCACTCTTTTGTTCATTTTGCCAAACCAAGTCATTTTTCAAAATCAGAAATATATCTGGGGTAGGCCCCTGCATAGAGCTGAACAATTTAATATAATGCACAAATGAAAAACGACATTGTAAATGACAAGATAAACAATTAGCAGTCTTCATTGTCTGCCGCGGAGGCTCAATCATTTTGGGATCGACCTTGGATTTCACAGCATTCACGTTTGAACTTGAAGTAGGCCGACTACGACTACGAGAACGACTACTAGTAGTAGGACTAGTAGTACTAGCAGTACTACTAGTACGTGTACTAGGAGTAGGAGTAGGACCAGTTTCGGGCGTTTGATGAGATGATGTTAAACTGCTGGCAGCACTCAAATCACTGGCTGGTGCGGCGGCAAAGACACATTCGTTGAACAGCTCAACCAGTTCTAGTGGCACATGGAGTCCCTGGCTGATCACTTCTGCAGGGAACTCCTTCAGGTGTTGCTGCTGGTTGTCGTTGGCTAGTACTACCTGATTCTCGAAGCCAAACCTAAAAACAAGTACATGTATTCCTTTCTTTAAATCGTCCGTGACTTGGGCGGAGGCATGAATACTGGCACTACAGGAGAACAAGTTTGACAGAGAAGCTTCAATCGCTCGAATACTGCCAGATGTTTCGCATCTTCTCTTAAACTAGCGTTGATGTTCAATTTCCTTTTTACAGGCTTAGGCATTGTTGTGGACAAACTTCAATTAGACGGATTCCTCGCTTCCAGCACAGCAGATGTTTGTGTGTGTGTGTGTGTGTGAAGAACCGCCTTGCCTCTTCCTCTTATTATGGCTTCAAGCTTCATGATAGTCTTAAGGCCCGTTTACACAGGCGAGCGGTAACGGCAAGCGGCAGCGGAGAGCGGTGGTGCCGCTCGGTATTTTGCGTTTACACAGGAGCGATAAGCCGCTCGGTATCTATGCAAATGACATTCCCCAAATACACTGGAGCGGAAGTCCATTTGATATGTATGCAAATAACTTTCCCCCAAAACAATGGCGCCGCTCCGAAAAAATCGCAAGCAAGAAGAAGCTTTCTCACTTCTGATATTAGCGAGAAGACTGCGTGACAAGCGAAAGAGAAAAAGAAGAATTTTGGGTACATGAAACTCTTCAGAAACGTCACGAATTTGGAGAATATCACACACTAGTACGAGAGTTAGATAGCCACGAAGATCGTTTCTTTGGTTACTTCAGAATGTCTCAAGGTCAGTTCGCAGAAATTCTTGCTCTCGTCCAACCCTAAATAATAAAGACAACCCACTGGAGACAGCCCATTTCCCCAGCTGAAAGGCTTGTAGTGTGCCTACGGTACGTATCGTTTCTTAGCGGAAGGTTGATCCTATCTATTTTTTGTTTACTTTTGGGCTCCATGTCCCGCTTTTTTAATAGATTGGCATGCTCTATGTTTTTTTTAAACCCAGAACAATAAGCTAGGATGATTCATCCAACATATTTGCGTCGGACCGCTTTCCAGTGTCATTGACCGTCCAAGTCGTTTTCAAAACTCGTTATATGTACACTGTACACAAGTTGCAAGCTGCTGACTGATTGAATAACTGCCTAAAAAATATTTTATTCATATATCGGGTGTTTATTTTTTTTTATCAAAAACATTAAAATTCATCACACAATTTTCCTAGAATGATCAAAATGAAAGTCAAAATTAAGAGGGTCTGACGTTTAGAAATGAGCAAGACCTTTCTCGAGAGAAAGGACCTTAATTTTTAAGAGTATATTTTTGATAAGAGTTCATCAGTAGCGCTCCAAATTTTATGACCAGGCATGAAGTGGTTGAACAGGAATGGGGTATTTCCAGAAAATCGAGGCAACATCAATTCAACACATCAGAAAAATATAATTTTTCAGTACTTGAAATAAGTTTTATTATCCATTGTCCAAGTGTGACAAATTAAGGAAGTTTTACCGGAGTGAAATGCAAAAAGGCTTAAAACTTATTAAAATTGCCAGACTTCAAGAAATGTGCCTAGAGTCGAAATCCAAATGTCGCTCCTCAGCCTCAAAAAGAATCTTGTGTATTTGGAATTTGACTCTAGACTTCTCAGAGTCGGGCAACTTTCGGCAGGCTGCTGCCATGTATCTAAATAGATCTCATCGGCGTCCTCTGTTGCCTCCTCTCGTCCCGCTGTCAGGTATTTTAAAATACCCTCTTCCAGCTGGGACTGGGAGGAAGACCCCCGCTTCCTCTTCCTGGAGGGTGGAGCAGCTCTACTCGTGCTGGTGCTGGCACAAGTACTAGCACTATGTGTGCTAGCCACATCCTGGTCACTGCTGTCTCCTCGTTCGTCTGTGTGCTGTTGAAAAATTTAAAACAAAGGCAACATATTTCCACTTAATATCTCGTAAAATGGGAGTTGATAGCACGTTGCAGTAATATACTGTGCATTTATTCATGCATGTACGTACCGGTATGTCTACGCACATACACAAACATGTATGTATACATACACACACCCACACTTACACACAGCCACAAATCTGGGTCTCAGCTTCAAGCCACTTTCCAGTAACAGTTTCCTTTGCCTTTTCCAAAATTTCATTTTTAAAATGTAACGTTCCTACCTTCTTGCTTTTATATATGGCAGCAAGAACTCCAGGATGTGCTCGTACTTGTATGGTTTAATATTCTTTGCTGCCTGGCCACTCGTCTTTTTTCTTTTGATTCTTGACTTCACAAAAGCGTCTCTAACATCTTTCCACTTCCGTGCAGCCTGTGTAAATGGGCCTTAAGTGGTCGTACGCGGATCGTGGCAATTAAGGCTAGACCTATACTCGACTTTGTGAGGTAAAACATGAAAACCACCTTCAGCTTTGTCACTAAGATAACATTTTACAATATTCACCGGACCCGGAGCCGCGTCCCGTTTACGTTACGAGTTCAGCCCGTACATGCCTTATGCCCAGCAAAGGCTGGCCTGACGAGTAACGTTACTCATGGCCGGGTGCCCTGCGATTGAGCTAAAAAACAACGGTCAAACTTACCCTGATATTTTCGCGTTTGGCGATCGGTTGGAGACAATTGAAGACTCACACAATCCTTGGTAGTTAAACTGCACGTAGCAGCAACACACCAAGTTGGCATGACCAAAAAACTGTAGTTATGGGCCAAAAAGTCACGGAGTTCGTGCGCCTACTTTTGTACACAAATAATATGGCTTTTTGCACGTTGCGCAATGCATCAAGGCAAACATGTGCCTTGATGTATTTCATGTCCCCCGCGGAGATTTATGCTAATTAGGGTCAAAATCCACCGGCGGAGCGACCTGTAAACTCGTTTTTCTCGTACTTGACAAAGAAATCAAACATCGAATCACAAAAATTATCAATCACTATTTCACACTTGGTTTATACATGAATAATGCGAACTAAATCCTATTTCATGCTGCCTTTAATGTCTGGGAAAAAATGCAAATACTCTTCTGTTTAAAGGCAAGCGATCTATTTTCAACCGATCTATTTTCTAATGTTTTGCCCTGATACACGTCAAGAACTATACTCAGTACAAACAAACCAGTTCATATCACCCCGCCATTGGGTACAGTTCTCGTGGTACCATTGCATGCAACCCCATTGCATGCCACCCATGGCTCGAAGGCCATCCAAGGTGCATTGCATTTTGCAAAGAAAGTGGCATCTTCCTCATCCACACTGTCCGAGTCCTCATCTTAAACCCTAGGAGGACACTGTCCATTTCCTTGCGTTTTTTTCTCTTACTCTTTTCTTTTCTTCGTCTATTTTCTTCTTCTCATTCGCTTTTTTACCCGTTCTCTTTTTTTGTTCTTTTTCTTGAGCTTGCTGCTCCTCTTGCGCCTGCTTTGTTTTCATTTCCCTAATCATTTTCGTCTGCAGTGAGGACGCGAAATGTTGTTGTTTGCCTGCGCTTTTTTTTAGCTGCGTACTTGGTCAATCCCTCGTAGCAGTTCTGAGCCTTGTACACGACGAATGGAGGCAATAGATCACCTGTAGCATTTCCACAAGCCTTGATGGATATCGCCATTTTTTGGTGTTCTTGAACCCTCTAAAAAAGGGGGGATACCTCTTGGTACAAGAACCTTCTTGGCACCAGGATCATCGGTTACATTTGTCTCATCATAGTTGTAGACATTACGCACCTCCGTTGATAGCAAAGCACTGGTTGTATTGTAAGGATCATGTCTTCTTTGATGGCGTCATTGTGCTCATCCTCACTGCCAATTTTGAACAATTCGTTTAGGCCTTCTTTCAAAACATCTTGGCTTTCTAACAGTCGCGGGCTCAACGGTTGCAGACCCACTGCGCACACGGAACCGTCAGAATGCTATTTATAGAAAAAAAGATGGCCGCCTCCTTGTTTTGGCTGTCGCACGGGCGAAACGAAACACCTTCTCGATCAACTGATGGTATTTTTTGCCTTTTTTCCAAAACGTGAGTAAAGCAAATGACCAGTATTAGAATCCTTGATTCTCACTGAATCCAAGAATGGGCACGTAGGACGGTGATACGGGTGTTTTCGGCGGTAAATCTGGGGGTTTGTGTCGGGTAGTTTTTTTCGGTCGAAATGGTTTTTGGCGGTTTGTACATATAATCAGCTTTAGGACACTGATTTTCTTGGACCCTACAGTGACCCGAAACTCAAAATTTCAAAATTCGATAAAAAAAAGGGTGACTTGTCGGGTCCAAGTTACTCAGACTAAGCCAGGGCCAGGTGCCTAGACTTATTTTTTGTATGGCAGAAAGTCGATACGCAGGTAGTTTAGCTTGCCGCTCACCTGTGCTTGTGAAAACTCGATCGATATGAAGAATACGTGAATCGTGAATCACGCCACCAATGGTGATAAGGAATATCAAATTTGTCGAACGAGAGGAACAACCCTTTTTTCAGCGTGAACACACGAGTTGAACACAAGATGGCTGCGCCCATGAACGAGTCAAGTAAACACGTCAATAGAGGGCGCTGTAACACAACTGGCGTTGTGTCACCCATGGCCACTATTATTGCTGTGGTTATCGCCTTTTCGCCGTCAGTTACTTTGACCCAAAGAAAAAAGAAATCCTTTTAACTCTCGATATAAATAAAGCAAAAAACTCCCAAATTGGTGTGGCTGCGTGCTGCTGCAACCGGTGTCATGATTGTAAGTGTGTGGCCGTGCTAAAATGGGTGGGTGACGTCACCACCCATCTGAGCACGTACCGACGACTTGCACTGCTGAAATGGGCGGCGTGCTAAGATGGGTGGGTGAACTGAGTGCTTGCGGGCGCCCTTTACGCCAATATTGTTTCTCGTTGCAGAACACTCATTCGAGCTCCCATTATAGCACTGTACAAAACACTCTAGGTCTTGTAAATGTACTCTCATTTTTTAATTCTTAAATTTTGGACTTTTTGGTGTCATTTGCAGTTTAGATTTTTGGCTAATTTCCACCAGAAAAAAAAATACCCCTGAAATTTGTAGCCGTCGACGTCCAAGCCAAATTTCTGCAAGGATATTTGGAAGGGCCCCTCCACTTCCAGTTCTTGTCAATAAAGTGAATTAGGGCGACATTTCTCAAGGCAGTAGATATTTTGCAAATTTTATTCGAAATTGAACAGTAATTAATTTCAATTGTAAAACGTTGCTATCTAAGTTTCATCCATTATGTTTAATCCATAATATTTTATTGAACCATAAATAAACTGTATAGGCCTACAATTATACACAAAGGTGGATAATTTTTATAATTTTTTTTTTTTTTTGCCCTTATTTGCGCTAAAACTGGCAGGAATTCGGTCCAATGGCAGTTTGTCATTGCCAAAAATTACACTGAGCGGTTAGAGCGGAAGCAGACAAGCGTTTTTTAAATAATCACAGGCAAACAAAACTAGCCAAAAACCACACAGACGTCCAATTGCTCAAGGTTTTATTTGCTTGTACATTATACGTGATGTACAAACTGGCAATGTTATTATTATTGAGAGCACAGGTTAGGTTAAACTTAACAAAGTGGCAGTCTTAAGCACAATTCCTCAAGTTGTACATAATAAAATATCAGTAATAATTATGGCTGTCTTTGGCACAATGTTTAGATAATAAAATAAAAAAATCTTTGGCACAAATTCCTCTCAGGTTATACATAATGAAATATCAGTCATGTTGCTGTCTTTGGCACAAGGTTTGCATAACAAAATACTGCACTTGCCAGCCTTTGGCACTCTAAAGTGTCCTGGTGCAAAGTTGCTCATCTTGGCAAACTTAGAGGCTCTTCTTCCATCAGACGCTGTGCAGTATATTTGCGGTAATGGTCCACGTGGCACTGTCGAAGTATACACGGTGGTAACCCATTCAGGAGCTACTGTTAAATATAAGAAGTTACATGTACAACACAGGAATCATGCATTGACTAGGTGAATTTCACTATAGATGCACATGATTCAGTCCATTTTCACTTTCCTCTAGATGCTGAGTTCTGCAGTAACTTTTTCATTAAACGTACACAGTTTTGCTTTCAGAGTTTTATTGTACTTTGGACAAATAGAAAGTCCATGTAACTCGATTATCGAATTAGTATTCTCTCAGACCACATTACCTTTCAACTGACCCCACTTTAATGACAACTTCTGTTCAATTGTTTGCAATTGCCTTTTCTTAAATTCTTTCTGTTTTTCAAACACAAGATTAAAAGACTTAAAGAAGAATGAAACCCAGAGAAAATAGTTGGCTTATCTCTTTGATTGATAAAACCAACCTACAATTACCCATGTGCAACTCACCTACGAGTTTCATAAAGAGGGAAAAATCATGGAATTCGGTGGTCGAATTCGCGTTCCCTCAACCCGCCATGCTTTCGAAATTTCCGGAAGGTCACTGCGGGGGTATGACATCACGGCGGAGACGACCCTGTCTGATTGGTCAGTTAGGCTTGTTCAATCATTTTAATTTAAACTACAAATATTAATCACCATTTAAAAAAAAATTATACCTCAATGTGTGAGAAAATAATCTTATAATCCTTTGCAGATTTATTGTTTTTCGCTTTGGTCATTATTTGAATTATTCTTGTGGATTGCGTATAGTCTTGATCTACAAACACTTTCACGGCTTCCTGATTGCATACGTTGCACGGACTGTACATGTACATGTACATGTACAGTGCACGTACAATGTACACGTTGTGTACTACATGTAATGTACAGTACATGTACACACTACTACTGTACTGTACACGTGTACAATGTACACGTTGTGTCCTACTTGTAATGTACTACTGTACACGTGTACATTACGTTGGTATCTGTAACAAAATAAACGCTGCGCAATTTTGGTTCTCTGTTTTCTTGATCTTCGCCGAATGGCGACCTGTTATAACAGCTGAACAAGTAGGCCTAAAATAACTTATACACCAGGGGCTGAGTTTAATAAAGGTCCGACAACTATGACTGGGAGCCCACTGTGTCCGGCTTTTGTTTCAGCTCGCGTAATTTTAATAGGAAAATACGAGAAATGATTCAAGAGATGGTCGATGTTTTGGTGAGATTTCAGTTGTACCATGGAGGAATTTGTACACGTTAGCGAAGCTGTGTGGAGTTTAGTGGGGGTCAGGGGTCATGCACACAATAGCGCTGGGTGACAGGAGTTGCGGTCAGCGACCAGGGAATAAACAGTGTGGGCGACTGGAGTCGCGTTCCGATAACGTGTAAATTAGGCCTAGCTCCATGTTCTTGTTGCAGCACAAATAAAAATACGGCACGGTACGTATATCCTCCCTTCTTCCTCCATGGTAATTGGTACAATACATGTATATATCCATGGAGTTTACCCTCCATGAGTTACAGATAAGCGGTCTGCGAGAAAGACTAGGCAGAACGTGCATGTGAGAAAAATCACGCCAGGACCGAAACGAAAACATACATCAAAAGTCGATCGTATCATACAGGAAAAACATCAAAATTAACTCAGCTTTCTGGATTCCAATGCGGCAATTCGTGAAGCTGTCGATGAACGTGATGCCACCGCTGGTCGATGTGAAAATACTGAAGGAACGGCATGTTCTTTCAGTATATTTCTCGGCTTCGAGCCGGTGAGTTTGGCCCGCAAGTCAACCTCGATCCCAACTCCTCCTCCGTCAAGTGATCGCTACAAATCACGTCATTTCGACTATATTTGTAGCCGACATTGAGAAATTTTTCTACTTGTATGGCCGCAGCCCACTTCCCAAACAAGTCAGGTCTCTTGGCCTTGTTAGGAACTGCATGGACAGATTTCCCTAGCTTTTTTTCCGCTGGCATTGTTACAACCAAAAGCCTGGCAGTACACTCGCGAGTGTATATAAACTGCACGCAGTATACATGTGTTGTGTACACACATGTTGTAGGGATACGTCCGGGCCCATGCGGGGGTAGCCCGTCATTATATCATACCCCCCGCAGTGACCTGCCGGGAATTTCGAAAACATGGCGGGTACAGGGAACGCGAATTCGACCACCGAATTCCATCATTTTTCCCTCTTTATGAAACTCGTAGGTGAGTTGCACATGGGTAATTGTAGGTTGGTTTTATCAACCAAAGAGATAAGCCAACTATTTTCTCTGGGTTTCATTCTTCTTTAAAGATTTATATGGATGCTGTGTTGACGGCCAGATACGAAAACCCACGCAGAAGTGTTTCGAGCATTGAATCAAAGACAATGTATTTCTTCTCCGTACATGTTCCATTTCAGTCTCGATGTTATCAATACTAGTCTCTGATGAGGATTCTGATGATTGCCTATAATCAGAAAATACCTGGTCTTCTTCATCAACACAACCCTCATCATGACAATCCGATCAAATTCATGGTAATCATGTGTCTATAGGCCTATCAGTGACTGAATTGACGGCAGGTTGCTGTAAAGTGAGTGCGACATTTTCCGGAAACTTGTGATTCATTTGACCTACAATACTATGGTCAGGATAGTTCCTGGTGTTAAAGTGCTTACCAGACACTTCGACATCGTTTCTCCGTTGCACACTGAAGTGAATGAGACATCCGTCTGGCAGGGCTAGACTGATGTTTGTGCCCGTGCCTATTCAGGTAGACAAATGAACGAGCTCTATGTAGCTATTGATGTGGGTAAAAATAATAGTAATAGGCCTATGCAAAAAATGTTTCAAACTGCTTACTGACCACAGTAACAGGACTGCCGGTACGAACCATTATGAAACCAGTATCGGGCCGATAGTGTCGTGGTTGCTGGGTAGTTATTCTCTCTTCCTATTAGTTTGCGGTGCATTGTTTTCCCCTCCGCTTCTGCCGTCCTCCGTCTCGATCTTCAGCATAGCGTACGCGTAGCCAGTCTGCTGTGATCACTTCTGTGTCGCTGCTGGTCGCATCATGGCCGGCTGAATTGTAACGGGTGGCCTCTATACACAAAGATCAATATGCTTTAGTTCTGGTGGTGTGCACTGTACATACGCCTCAACACATATATAAGTATAAAAGCACATCCTACATAAGCATCCAAACAACCATTCATGAACTTGTTGTCATTAACAAGCGTATAGTTTCATCGCAATATTTTGTTCTCAATTGTATGAAGTTGGTGAAGACTGTAGAGACTGGAGAGAAATAAAGAAAAGATTGCAGAAATTTGCCTTAACATATAGACGATAGAGTACATGTTTGAAACTCATGGTAAGGTAGTTACAGAGACGGACAACCTCGGGCGGGCGACCTCTGGCGTGTGGGACGAGTGTCCAGTAGTGGGTGAAGTCCAGAGTTGAATCTGGGAGCAGTCTGTGAAGCAGTGTATGAAGTAGTGTGAGGGATGGCTATATGGCCGGGCAGGTGATGAATATAATCTGTGTTCTATGAATCGCTCGGGCATGGTAAATGATACACCAATCATCTCGCATATTTCTCTCAATGCTTCTTTCAAATCAGGCGACCATTTGAAATCGTTATGAAGATCACTGAATAACCTTTCAACAAAATTATCAAATGGACGGCAGAACTTCTTTGTCGCATAATGGATGTGATGACAAATATCTCCGTCAATGTCCATCAGCTGAGATGCCTTATTGTCTCGTATCCGCTTCTCCAATCCTGTTTTGTTTCCACGCATCACTGCACATGAATCCATCAACAGAGACACAAGATTCGTCCATGGTATGTCAAGGTCCTCAAAAACTTGCACCAACACATTGTAGAGCGATTCTGAATTAACTACAACCACTTCCAGTGATTGGAGGTGCTCTACAACGACACGCTTGTCTTCCTCTGAGTAGTAGCTGACTAGTATGGATAGCACTTTCTTGTTGCCACTACAAGTGGTTTCATCTATGTTGAGGGAGAATGGACCATTCTTGATGTTGTGCAATGTTTTCTCCTCGACAATTTTCTTTAATACATACTTCATCTTGTACGAAGCGGTAGTTCTGTCCATTGAGAGGTCATCAAGGATATGTTTATCCTTTGCAAGTTCTTTAGCGGTGTTGATTAAACAGGTGCCATCGTGAAGGGAAGGCAATATCATTGCCTGTTAATAAAAACACAATACACATGCATACTGTCTATGGGGGGGGGGAAAGGCAAAGGAAATGCTGTGAAGTGTCTACATTTCCCAGAACTGAAGGAAATCATCAAAATAGTATTTCACAGATACATTTAGGCTTTCCAAGTCTCTTACCTGGAAATGCCTTTTCCACAGCATTTATCTCTGCATGCCTCACAGTGGTCCATCAGAAAATATGATAGATTCCAATCAGGATTCCACTTCTTCATGGTATGGAGAGCAGAGGTGATTGTTCTGCTATCCTCAAACTGGCATGCGAAATCAGCAACCACAGCGTAATCTGTGTTGGTTTTTACACACACACAAAACAGTGGGAGGGCATACTTGGTTGTTCGGTATGTTGCATCTAGCAGACATAGCTCTCCACAATACCGCTTGAGGAGATGCCTCTGCCACTCAGACTGGAAGACGAAAAGTGACCCTGTCTTATGTGAAGGATTATCAGTGAAGGTACATGTTACACCCATGGTTACACTGACTGGGTCAAAGTGCATCAGGTCTCCATTGCACTCCTACTTCCACTCTTCCATTGTGGCCAAGGTTGTCCTGGTCAAACGCTGACTTCAGGGTTTTCAACCGAGCTGAGTAGACCATATTCCGAATATCTTGTTGGGTGGGGAAGAACCTTCTGTTATGTCTGGAAGGGCACTGCTCATTGACAAACAGCCCCTTCACTACGTAATCTTCCAGCAGGAAGCGGATTATCGAGGTGGAGATGAAGCCTTCGGAGACATACTCCTTAACTTTCAACTTCACCTGGGGGTCAATGTTTATTGACATGTCTTCGATCTAGAATTACAAAAAGAGAAAACACATTCAGTTAAAAGTTCAAAGCCAGCAATCTCAGCAACAAATATTATGGGCAGGAATGCACAAACACAAATAGACAATTTAGGAGAAAACTAGCTTTCTTCGACTAATTTTTTACCCTCGGACTATTTGCAAAATAGTCATTACTACATGCATCTCAACCAGGAATTATGCAGCAGTACTAAGAAATAAATTTCAGTCTGACATACATGTACAGGGAATTTTTAATCTCAGATGCCAGAAAATGATCCAATTAGGAGTCCATGTATGATATTTCACAGATGAGCATGCATGTGGCATACATGCCAATGGGAAGTTGCTAAATCTCAGTTCATGATTATTGTGACAATTTTAGGAATGCAATTTTGAAGCCACTGTTGAAAAACAAATCTCTGATAAGGAAACCACAATAACATTTGGACACCATAAAAAAATCTTACAATGCCTTGCCAATGAAAATCGTGATCATTGGCTGAAGGCAGCTTCACAGGTATCCTCCGTTCATATGCAACATTACTTCCACCATCTGCGAGCCCTGCTTTGATGCTCTTGGAAGTCTTCTGTCGTTGCCACTTCGAGACTCTTGAATTCTGCAAAGTAAAATTCCCACAAACTTGAATTTCACAATCAAGATGAAAAGTTTAATCTGAGATTAACAAGAGAAAAAGGATAAACTAACTCTAATTTTGCAGATCACTTCCTGTGCCTAAAAGCTGAAAAGAGACAATGCTATCAACGCCATAAATAAGATAATACCAGTAATTGAATATCAAGGTCATATTGCAAGATATGTTGATAAGATGAGTTGATCAATCTGATTAGTGGACATGGTTGAAACACATTAATATGAGATTACATGCATAAGGACATTGTCCGCACTCTTTTAATCAGAGAGTATGAAATTACACCTCAATAGGCTAAAGTCTGATTGTGGAATGTACATGATTTTAAAACAGACGTTGAAATGCCCGGGCAGGTGATGAATAGATGGGTGATGGTACCCTCGTCACCGCACCAACCGCACTGCCGGGGGATGTCGGGGTCGATGTGGTGCAAAACTTGAAGAGACGGCAGGATGTTGTGGAGGGGCCTGTAGTAGTAGTACTGGGCATCTCCTTCTCGTTTGGAAGTTGGAAGTTGGTATACGTTCTTCCATTGCACGCGTTTATCTTCCGGAATGTGCCCAGTCCGTTGCAGATAAATGGGAGTAGTGGGCGGCAAGGAGTTGATGGTACCATTGAAGGCTTCGTAAACGGTTTTGACACCAAGCGGGATGGACTTGATTGGGGACATCATTTTACAGATGCCCGACATTTTGCTGATGAGAGAAGAGTTAGGTATTTCAGGATAAACATTTGAGAAAACCAGCCGAATTGATGGTTTGACAAGGGAAGTCACCTTGACATAAGCTTCGTTGAACTCAAACCCATTTAAGATGGCGGTTTCAACGGATTGCCGCGTGCCTAGGTAGAAAGCCATGCGTCCGTTAGGAATGCGGGAGGCATGCGTATACAGTATGCAGATCAGGGAGGCTGCGGGCAAAAGCGTTAACGTACTTCTCTATGGGAAACTCACTCAAGTCAAGGAATGAAACGCCATTCTTACGAGTCGTTTGTCATGAATAGAATCATGGGCTTTGTATCGCCTCGTGCGGGGTCAGCCATGGCGGCCTGACAGCCAACCCGTAAAAAAGGAAATCCAAAGAAGCACTCTTTTAACAGCAAATTAAACCCCCCCAAAATACACAACATTAATCTATGAACAAAATTACACAAGATGTGGCACTGGCACGATCTGAGAGGGTCTAGAACCGGGTGAAAAAATCGTTAATTCCGGAGCTCGATGCGAACACTTACCTACGCAATGAGGCAGGCAGGCAGGATAGAAAACAATGTGGCCATTGGGAATGCGCGAGGCGTGCTAGTATGGTATAATTTGCAAGTCAGGCAGGCTGTGGTTAAACGCCTGCAAGTAGTCGTTCAATGGGATCTCACTCCGTGCAGGAAAAGCACCTCCGTTCTTACGGATCGGGTTTTCAAGAGTCAGGGTGCTTTGTACCGCCTCGTGTATGGCCAGCCATGGTGGCCAGACGTACTGAGGAAAAGCCAACTGGTGAAAAATTAACTGGGAATATTGAGGACAGAGAAAGCATCCTGGTCCTGAGCAAACTGGATCGCGTCTGACGAGACAGATTGGCAATCAGTATATGATCTTGCTCGTCCATAGGGCTGTATGGAGGGGAAGACGGTATCTGTTGTGAAAGAGGGGTGGCGAACTGTGTATTGTTGACAAAATGTTGGAGTATAGTTATTTTAAGGTTGGAAACAGCAAACAAATGAATGGAAGCATGACAAAGTGATTCACGGTTGAATACAAATGTTTTTTTGGTTTTATTCTCTCTTCCTATTAGTTTGCGGTGCATTGTTTTCCCCTCCGCTTCTGCCGTCCTCCGTCTCGATCTTTGGCATAGCGTAGGCGTAGCCAGTCTGCTGTGGCCACTTCTGTGTCGCTGCTGGTCGCGTCATGGTCGGCTGAATTGTTACGGGTGGCCATCAATATGCCTTAGTTCTGGTGGTGTACACGCACCTCAACACGAACTTTTCAAATTAAAAACTACATAAAGATGTACACTATACGGGCATCCAAACAACCATAACAGGCATATAGTATTAAGTCATCTTAGTTGTACAGGGACATACGTCGGGACCAAATCTATGTGGCTATCTAAGTATCACTTAGATAAAAACTTACTTTTCAAAAGACCATCGAGTTGAAGGGCCATGAAAGTCCTCTCCCCCTCTTCCCACGCAAGCTGAACATCTCTGCCAGCGGGTTGAAAAAAAATGACAGCCATCGCCCTCCGTACACACTCGTTGGTTGTCACACACTCGTTGGTGGTCCTCCCACCATGTGCGGCCAGATGAGCTACCAGTAAGATAAATCATTAATGACAACTTTGACGAAGTATCGGATGGTTCAAATCGCACTTCTTCCATTTGCAAACTCTACTTCGTTTCCTCTCACTCACTCACTCACCAATTGTTTCTTCAGCGTTGCGTCGCTGGAGAGCTCCTCTTCCAGGGAATCCATCACTGCCTCCAGAGAAAGCAGTGGAAGTTCCATATCCCCTGGATGATCGCAATCCCCCTCAGCGCTCATCTCCAGCCGGTTCAGTATTTGCTGAAGCAGGCGGTCGTGGCTGGAAAACTTGGCCTTGATGACCGCCAGCCCAGTCAATATTTGCCTTCCAATAGCTGCAAAGTTAAATGAAGTGAATTTTAACGCACACACGTATATGTAATTTAAGCTTTAAACTCGACTGAACTAAACATTTAAAACGAAAATTGTAGAATACTACAGGCCTTAATATGATCGAACGATTTTTCTGTTCTTCCGAACTTACTTTCCTAAGTCTTTCCTAAATAATACTTCATTACTTACGTGAAGGTGGCAGCTGCGACAATCGAACTTGCTGGTGAGGAGTGTTGTCCAAAAGGGCGGCTCTTGTTCCAAGACCAGATGAACTGGTCGAGGCACGGCTTGACAAAATGGAAGAGGCTCTTGAAGGGGCACTGGGTGTGGCAAGGTTGATTAAATGAACTGTTAAGCGATAGCATTATAAAAATGCATGAAACTAAAATAATGATGGTTTCGGATGCAATTATGACGAGGCCTGCTTCTAATCGTGATGTGATTCATACATATATTTACATTTCCCGACGTTTGGCTGGCTGCTCGTCCCCTGAAGACTCCATTGCTTGGAGGTCGAACGTGTCTTCAGCGAGTCGACACTTTTGTCGTGCCTTTGAATACGAGTCTGGAGAAAGAAGAGCTGTTTAGTTTTAGAATTCTAAGTTTCAAACATTTTAAATTGTTTGAAATAGATTGTTATCGTAAAGCCAAATGCAGCAAAATAGCCCGTAAACGGTAAACCCGAGGAAGGACTTCTAACTCCCTGGCTCTATGAGGGACTGACCACGTTTTGACAGCCTCACGTGGCCGATACACTTTGTTAGTGATTGGAAACATCTGCACTTGGTAGGGCTCACCTTCAGCCCATACTGACGGAGACGGTCGAGGGTCTGAAGCCGAAGACGGCTCTCATGCTCTTCTTTGGTCCTGGCATATATGTAGGAAGAGGGCTGGGGGCTGGCTGGTTGTAAGCATGCTGTGGACTCCTGGGGACGGGACTAGCAGGGCCGCTGGTGCAGAAACTCTGGGAGACTGTGCGTTAAAGGGGCCTAGTGGTCAGGGGAGGGGACGGCACACAGGTTCTGACGGAGAGGGACGACTGCCAATATCGGGGGTTGTCGAGGTTTAATCATACAGATGGTCCTGTGAGCGGGATATGGCAGGCGTCGGTTTTAACAATTATCTCCATTATAATGCCCGCTCAAGAAAGCACATATTTATTACAATGGTCAACAATTCTTGTAGTTGTAGATTCCCAGTCATGTAACAATCTCTGTCCCATTAACCCCTCCCGAAACACGCACGCCTATCGCACATACCACACTCTATGCAGTGTGGACGATACATACAGTTGCCTTTAATACCACGTTGGTTTCATTCACAAAACACAGCCTTGAAACAATACCTCCCAAAACACCCACAAAACCTCTAAACCCCACACTAAAACATATACCAGGTGAATCTATGACAGATTGCGAAAAAAGTTATGATACAATGGATTTCCAATTTAGCAGTTAAACCCATGAACATACGGCTTAATGTGGAAGAAGATGGAAATGTTCTTACCTATGAACGGGATATGGCAGGCGTGCCTTATAATGGCACCCTGGACATCAACAGATCCCTACCATATCCCTAGGGCATTACTGAAGGTCGCCCCACCAGACCGCCACCATGGTAACATGAATAGTCTAATGCCTGTCTGTTAGTGGAGCTGACCTCCAGTAATTGGGACTTGCAAGGCAGGCTAGGCAGTACTATCCGGGAGCTATAGGTTTATACATAATAAGTAGTTGGTTATACATGGTTAATACTCCTGGAGGTACCGGTACCCCCTACATATACGACGATATCCTCTCCGATGTTGGTCTAGGTTCTAGACCGTGTTATCGTTTTATCGTTTGGATACGCCACCACAAGAGGGCGTTCTTTCGCAGCCACCCGTCCGCACGCACGTCCGCACCACTAAACGCACGCACGCACGCACGGCTTGGCTTCGATAACATTTCGATATACATTTATGAAGCAGATTTCTGAAAACTGAAGCTACCACTTTAGATAGCCCTTAACAGGACCATGCATGTATCCAGTGAAAAGGAAAATGAACAACTACTGTACAAGGAACGGTTCATAATGAATAATAAATGAACGGTATGTCTGAAGCCATCATGTAGACACAAATTTTACAATTAGGGCAGTGTTTTGTGGCAGCACTCCTTGTTCTAACCAAGTCCAAATAAAATACAACTTGATATTAAAGCATTGCCATTTCTGAGTTTGTTTTCTTTCAGTGCCATTTTCATCATATAGGCCTATACTTATACAGGACGAGGTATACAACAATCTTGTTTCCCAAAGAAGCTCTGCCATCTTAATCACTCTCACTACTGTACATAACCATCTCTGCATATTCACAACTTAAGAAACCCTCTTCTTCTAATTCATCAGGTTCTTCTGATTCATGTGTCATGTCATCAGATAGGTATTCTGAAGCAAGGGCATCAGCTTGTTTATCAAGTGTCGTCTGGACAATATTCCATACTGCAAGTGCAGTGTCTCTACACATAAATTCGTATCTGTTACAAAATTGCTCACAGGTAAATACAATGTGGCATTCAGAAATAATGTCCTGGATAATGCTGATTGGAAGTCCACAAGCAATGTCTCCTCTACTGTACAAATGGCAGCTAGCCCCACTCAAGAGAGTATCTCTGAATTCCTGCAGCCTCTCATTCAGTCTGTCACGTTCTATGTCACTTGCAGAAATTAATGGATGTTCTTCAGAGGTGGAAGGACCATGGACAGTTAGGTCACGCAAGCGCTGCTCAACCAGAGATGGTGTTGCTGGGCGCTTTTCCGCACAAATGTCACAACAATTGTGTTCCAAAATGGTCAGACATGAGGAGTCAAGTGAAGAGGGGAAACTTTCCCTCAGGACCTTTCTTCGACACTTGTCACTATGCAGAAATGTTTTCATGTCATCTGAAGTTTTCAAACCTGTGCCTGCTCCCGAGTAATTCAGCACTTCTGCGACACTTTGGACTCCATCTCGTCCTGCACGCCCACTTAGCTGCATGAGGTCATCTAAGTCAGTTGGATGGCCAAGAATGATGACTGAATGCACTCCTCGTACATCAATGCCCATGCCAAAGGCGATAGTTGCAAACAAGATGCGAATTTTTCCATCCTCTTTGGCGAAACTGTCTATTATTGACCTTTGAACATCGTCTTTAGTGTTGGTATGGTACATATCAAAGTACTGACTACAGTCAGGTGGTAAGACTGAGGAGAACAGGCCATACAGATCGCTGACCCGCTTTCTGGATTGGCAATAAATAATTATCCTGTCAGTAGATGCCTTCTTCTCCGCCAGTTCTTGGCAAAGCCACATAAACATGTCATCCAAATTCTTAGATGGGGATTGAAGGACAGCATATTTAATGTTCTCTCGTCTGGACTCTGTTCTAATTCTATCAGACCGTAGTTCCTCATGGAAAGGCTGTCGACAATGACTCTCCGCACAGTTCTTGTCGCTGTCGCTGTCATTGCAATGACCCTCAACATTTCCAAAATCGATTAAAAAAAAGGGTGACTTGTCGGGTCCAAGTTACTCGGACTACTTAAAACTTACGAAACACATGGTGCTATAGTTCCATGCTTATGCTTAGTTTCTTACTTTTACTTTTAGTTTACTTGACACAACGTATTGTTTCTTTTCCACGTACATGTAGTTGTACACAAAATCTACTACTAAGTACTAGTAGTAGTGACAGTACTAGCTACTGTTAGTACTAGTACTAGTAATAGTACTAGTACTACTACTAGTACTATAGTAGCAGTAGTACTACTGAAGTAGTACTACTACTACTAGTACTACTACTACTGTACTAGTACTTAGTAGTAGTACTAGTAAAGTAGTATTAGTACTAGTACTAGTACTAGTAGTAGTACTGCATGATGCATCTAGTAATACTACAGTACAAGTACTTCTAGTACTAGTACCAGTACTTTAGTACTACTACTAAGTACTAGTACTAGTACTAGTGTCATGGTTCAGGGGCGATGGCCTCCTGTCCGGTGGGGGGCTGTGAAGTCCTCCCGGGGTGAGGGTGAGAACTCATGAAATGATCGAAAGTCGAACCGACATGTACTGTTCCAGAATTTTAATCTTGCTTGGCGACAGAAAATACCCCCAGACCAGCCAGCTCTCTCCTATCCCGCCACTATCCTGCAGTGAACCATGTGCCAAAAAGTTGTGCACCGAGGTCAGCCAACAGTTACCTCAAATGCCAAGGACATGGAGCGGGACAGCTCAAATATTATCAAAACTAAAAACTCACTCAGAGGATTTCAGCCGCAGCTTGCCTCCACTCCATCAGCAGAATTTAGTCAGCTCAGTTCAGTTTCAGTGCACCTCCAGTCCCCGTCAGTAGCAAAGAGAGAGAGAGAGGCTGGGCGGGTCCCCAAAATTTATACCGAATTCCAGTGAAATCACGGGACGAAATATCAATTCGCCCATGACTGGAATAACCACCTTGTTTCAAAATCCAATTGAGCCCAAAACTTATACAATGATAAATGAACAGGGGAAATAATTATCCATCACAATAACCCAAATTTATGAGTTAATATTAATGTAAGGCAAATCATTAATTAAAATAGGTCAGCCCTATGTTTGTAAAGAGGGTAGGGAAACAATGTGCTTGGGAGTGAAGAGTATATGCAAATTAGTATTCAAGCACATAAATCTGCCAGTAGTTACACAAGACAGTGCCATCCCTGGGTCCCATTCCTTGAGTGCCTGGTAGTCTGTTTGGTTGGGCATGTTGCTATGGTTTCCAAGGTGAAACCTAACCCCATGTCTAACCCAATGTTCATCCCTAACACAGTGAGGCCCAAGGCTAAACCCAATGCCCATCCCTAACACTGGAACCTAAACATAAAACCCATTTCCCAACACTAGTACTAGTACTACCACTACCAGTACTAGTTGTAGTACTAAGTAATAGTATTTTAGTAAGTAGTACTAGTAGTAGTACTACTTAGTACTACTACTAGTACTAATTACTAGTAGTACTTACTAGGCAGACAATTGCTCACCATTTGGAGACGCAGTGACTTTCGTCAACAAACAAGGCGAAGCATCTGGACTTGACAGCCTGGAGAAGTTCCCTCCCTCGACCTCCACAAAGCGATTCCGGGCTGGCGAAAATTATAGAGAAGTCTGTCAAATGTTCTAGGACTTCATCTGCGACCTCCGATGTTATGTCTGTCACTTTGTGACCACACTTCCGTACTCGATCAAGCTGGTCAACAACCAGAGCTTTCAGGGGAAGGACAACTATAATGAGAGTTCTTTCTCCCATCGGACGACTGACTATGATTATAGGCGTTGCTAGACGTTGTTATCGAAGTAGTGCGCGGCGTGTGCGTGCGTGCGTGCGTGTGTGCGGGTGGCTCCGGAAGAACGTAGTCAGAGGGTGTAGTGGCGTGGCGTATCCAAACGACAACAACGTCTAGAACCTAGACTACTCCGATGTGGGCATCGGACACGTCGCGTTGTTGCAAACTTCAGTCGTATGTCCGCGATGAAAATCTCATCATGCGCGTTAGCAATGAGGCTCCGTCTGGTACCCAGTCTTCGTGTAGTATGGTTTGTACGTGGCCTCATTGCTAAAGCGCATGATGAGATTTTCATCGCGGACACACGACTGAAGTTTGTAACAACGCGACATGTCCGATGCCCACATCGGAGACATTTTGTCGGATTTGCGGTCCAAAAATAAATCGTAAGTACCGCTGAAGTACCACTTGTTCGTCTGGACATGTGTAGAATCCGTCAGGCGCATTTATTGAATCTTTGGACGCGATTTCGGGCACATTTAAGGCCTTCGGTTGAGAATTAGTGTTTTTGTATATTAAACGCGGTGGGACGCTAGTGCGACAGATAATCTGAAAACTCGTTTAAGGGGAGCTCCTAGCGGCCCAGTATGTGGGACTTAGTCTGTACATGAAGTGCATATGCAAACAAACTTGTTTTCATGTGATACTGATAGTGATACTGAGTACAATTGAAGTTTTCCATTTACATTGACCATTGTACTTAAAAATCAAAACATATTTCAAAGCCGCAGGATTTAATGACTAATGCTAATGACCGTAATTATTCCTACACTCCTACAGTACAGGATGTTGATACACGTACGCACATTCCACATGATGATGTAGACTGTAGTGTAGTGTAGGCCTGTCACATGACGCGAGGGTTCCAGCCTTGTACAGTTGTAGAATGAAGCTGTAGTTACTTGTACTAAGTACTTACGAACTATGAAAACTAAACCCGAAGAAAACTGGTTGAAAACATTTACCTAAAACACAATCCATTTGGTCGAAAAATAAAAAAAGTCTGTCGACCTCGACCGGAGCTGGCGTTGTGCTTTAGCATCTCCCTGTATCGTCTTCGGAGGTATGCCCACTTGTCTTGGCACTTCTCTGCCGCGTGGCCACTGCTGAGTTTCTCGGCGACCTGTTTCCACACTTTGTGATTGTGCACCGTCCCCTCCATTTTCCTCTGAATGTTGATGTCTGCCATAACATTTATGAGTTCGACAGTTTTTTCGAACGACCAACTAGCTCTTCTCTTCGCCATTTGTACTACAGTACAGTACAGTAGTAGTTTTTTCACACGCGCGCTTACTGAGAGCAACACTGGTAAACGTACGTATACCTCCGTGCAAATGATAGCGCAGTACCAGCGATACGAATATAACCTCTGACCTCGCATGCAAATACGGTGAAGCAAGGAACGTTTGCGACCGCGCTGCGTTGTACCGTGTAAATAGCCCGTTGCACACTAGACGAAATCGCCGAGGTCCCTGGCGATGAAATCGCAACCATGTCATGAAATCGCAAATCTGTGGTGTGTGCAAGTGACCCTTGCGAAACAAATCGCCAGGGACCTTGGTTTTTGATCTCCGAGGTCCAGACCTACAAAATTTCGCACCCTTGTCAAAATTGCCGTGATCGTGTGTGTGCAACGTGAACAGTGTTCGTAACCACGGAACCTGGTTTTGGCAGGGACACTGGGCATGCGCACTGCGCGTGTTTATGTTTGGAACGCAATAATCCAGATGGCTGCACTCAGTGAGATCACGCTTATGCTTCTTCTGTGCAGTTTAATGCGAAACAAAAGTCCCTTGAAAACAAAGATGAGTAGCTTTGACCGGATGAAACGGAGCCGTAGAGGACGGGTGTTGCGGTACCGCAGGATGGTGGAAACTCGGCGGAGAATTACATTGATGAGGTCAATGGTTTCCTCATAAGTCCAAGTGGTTTTCGTTTGCCTCTGTGGAGCCTCTGCCTGCTGCGAACCTGGCGTCGACGCAGTCGAATTCATTTCGGCCAAAAAATATTCGAACAGATCGAACAGTGACTACAGTGAAGGACGGACTGTGTAGTGTGTACATGTGTGTACCTGTACGTGTACAATGTACAATACACATCGCGCGCGCGCGGGAATCTCGGTGGTAACCTACAGATGAACGTCATACGGGCAGTTATTACGCGTAGTACCAGTGAAACAGCAAATAAACAATCGCGACCCTTGACCACATCGACGTAAAGTTCCGATAAACGGGGGACGTTGGTGTTTTGGTGACAGCGTTGTGTGTGTATGCTCGCTTCGTGATCGCTAACGACCTAGGTGACAGACAACTGGCGCCTGTAACCAAGGACCCTAGTTTTTCGGTTGTGTGTGAAATGGGCTAATGTCTGCGATCAAAACGACCATTGCGCCAGACATCCGGCGCCAATTTTCGCAGACATGCGTTTTCAGTGCTCGTGTAAAAAGGCCTCAAGTCGACTTCTTCCTTGACGGTGGTGCAAAGTTTAATGTCTAAATGTTTCTCTTGGTTTGTCACAGTTTTGCCATAAGCGGAATTACCGAGTAACTTCATTGTATCTGCGATTATGGCTTTTGTTGGGTAAACATCCCAATCTCTCCGAGCTTTACTCACAGCTTCTCCAAAATGGTTTATAGCAAGGTAAGTGGGCAAATTGTACCACCTGATAGATATGAGTCACCTTAAGTCCATTCATTAGATACCATCTCAACAACTGTGTTGCAAAAGACGCGATGCGAACATGCTACCGATAAGACTGCGTCGTGGTGTTTTCATCATGCCTTCTCGCTCGGCGTACCTTTGCATATGCTCGCCGATATCTTCCCTACTAATGTTCGTGTTCTTAAAGATTGGAGGCATCTCGGCAAAAAAGTCCCTCAATCGTTCGGGTACTTCCAGGTCGCACTCAATCAAACCAAAGATAGATCCATCTAGCACATCATCCAATATACTCTGCTGAGTCATGTTCATGGGGTAATTTTCGAGACTTCACAAAGTCCAAAATGGCTAGATCGGATGTCTTCAGTTGGTTCCATTGACATTCATAAATCTCAACCAAGTGATAGCCCTGTTGACGGATATAGCTAGAAATTTCTTCCGTTTGACGTCTAAGTTCAGCGCGGGTTAATTTCTTCACTTCATTGAACTCATTGGGGTTCAATGAGCATACGTGCCCATGCCAGAAACATCCCTGAAACTGTATCAGCCTTGATACCATGCTTCGATATGACATGTCCCAGATACGTGACCTCTTTCGCAGCAAAGTGACATTTTGGGGGTTTCAGCTTAAGATTTGTACCACAAAGGCGGTCAAAGGGGAATTTGCCAAAATCCAGACGCAAGATCAAGCACAGTAAATATCGTAGCATGTGATTCGCCTATGGTATCATATACATCATCAGGACGAGGTAGAGGGAAAGACATAGGTTTTGTAACTTGATTGAGGCGACGATAATATATAGATAGATAGATAGATAGATAGATACATGGTTTATTAAATCAGCTTGCTCGCAACAAAAAAGCGGAATTGCGTAAAGCTGTAACAATAAGTAGGCCTACACGTTACATTACATTAAAATATATAAAAGGCTTATAGTTTTTTGTTAGAAAACTCTTATGGATTTAGATTTACAATATTATTACAGAGCTATAAACAATAAATACATTGAGTTGAGTTTGATAAAAAAAAATGAAGAAATTAGCTGGATACGATGTCTGTCTGATTCTCCATTCAGCAGGGTTGATATACATTTTATGAACATTCCAAACATGCAAATATCACAGGAGTTTCCTGCCTTATTAGGAATTGCTTAACAGTCACTTACATATTCATATACAATCAAAGGATGTGTTTGGTCCACTATTGGTCTTGGGCAGGGCTAGGCAAATGAGTAAAGGTGGCTTTCCGTGAACTGACTCACTGTGGCCAAGTTCCGGTCCAGCCCAGTGTCCGCATTCCCCGGACAGGTCTCACTTCTAGGAAAGGGGTCTTGCCCCTTCAAGGCCAACTCAGCACAGTTACACATACAGTACATGTACACAAGCATGGTGTTTTATCTTGGTGATAGTATCGGTGAAAGACAATAGAAGGTCCACCCACAATATTCTGCTTTATGGCGTAGTAGAGGTCTTTGTTTGCCTCGTCAATAAGACTAAAGTAGATGTCTTTGGGTAAGGTGAGGAAGAGATAGTGTACTGACAGTCCTGGAACTGACACAGCACACTTAAACATATCCATTTTGCGATGTTTGCAAAACACAAACATCTTATCTAAGGGTGTTACATCTAAATTATCATACCAGACTAAAAAATCTCGAAATGTGCTCATTTTGTTCTGGTTCCAAACCCTACGACAGTGCGCATAATTTTCGGAGGAAATGTTCTCACCCTTTAATTGGCTGTAAAACGCACTATGTGGTGGCAATTCTTTGTACTGCAACTTCTCCAAACTATCTACCCATTCGTACGGGAAATAACCTTTGTTTTGTGGACAGTCATAGGCGTTTAAACATTTCTGGTAAGAATAGCCCGGCGCTAAGTAGTTCATAATATCCAGAAATTTTAGTTTTTCGGTCTTAACAACCATGTAGGACCCACCGCGTAATAATGGCTTTCACAGGATCTGTTTGGGAGAGTTCATTGAACAAATGCTTCTTCACGGCATTTAAGTCGTATTTACCAGAATTAAAACCAATGACTGGCAGTTCACGCAAATAATCTTCTAAATTTTGCAAAAGTGTGGCGGAATGAGCTTTTCTAGGGTGATCGTTCTTTGTTGCTGTGGTTGCCAGTTCTTGCTGCTGACGATCGATGATAATATCTAATCGTTCAAACAATGAACGATATTTTTCCCTAAGAATAGCGTAGACCGCATCACTAACGCGATGAAGGTGTTCCACCATCTGTCTCACAAAGTGAGGCGAGTCTCCCTCGGACACGAAACATGTCGCGAGCTCAACATTTGGAACATTACTCGCAACACTGATGCTTAGGAGTTCGTGGCGGATTTCCCACATAAGCTTGGATTGATCTTGTTGTGGAAGTTTCTCTAAGAAACATTCCATATCGTACGTAGCACGATATGGGAAATACTTCAACTCTTCCTGCACAGAAATCCCTTCTTCCTCCAAAAGCTCAATTATGGTGGGAGGTAACCGGTACGCTCCACCTGCAAATTTATGCTTAACGTTTGTATTGCAGGTGGGTAGGTGGCGTTGAAGATTTAAGTGTTTACTGAAAACTGTTCGGCACTTGCCACACTCGTAAGACCTACTGTATAGTTGCATATTGTGAATGTACGAAAAATGATTTTCGTATAATTTCACGTAGAGTGTATTGGGGTGTTTGCAAGGGGGGCGGCGAATCAGATGAACTGTTGTTCGGGGAACATCATCGGTGGGATCAGTTTCAGGAACGGTAAGGCTGTAAACCTGAACATTTACCTCGAAGCAGGCTTCAGCCGTTGTCAAATCGTCCAAGGTAATCCCTTGGTCGACTTTCTTACCGGTAGCATGTTCAAAAGTGTTCGCTTAATGTCGTGTGCGTCTCTCAAGTGAGGTGGGGTTTCCACCCTGGTGGAGAACCATACATCTTAAAAAAAAAATTTAAACAAAATTGTCGTCGTAAATTCTACCGCTATTAGCATTGTGGGTCAGACTAATGATTCCTCGATTGTTGGTTATGTAAGTTGGTAGATTTACACGCGCACGTATGTAAATTTGTGGCATCTTGTTGACAAAGATTGCCACATTAGTGAGCGACACCACGATCCATTTTGTATCTGGACGTTGTTGGCGCAGGAATTCAACAATATCCACATTTTCAAAGTAGTTGATCAATTCCTCAATATCTTGAAGACAGCCAATAGTGAACGGGGTTTCTCTAAAACTTGCATTGTTTTCACTCGGGTGAAAATATTTTAGTTATTTTGTTTCTATATGGCGTAAAATAAACGCCACACCACACAACAAGGGTCGAAACGCTCTCTATATACTACTTGCGAGCGACTGATGTTGGCTGAACCTTAATCTGAGTGCTGGTCTGCAGTCTTTGAGACTTCACCCTCTGACATATCTTTCTAGCAGCAATGGCAGCACCACTGTTTTTACCAAAACTGTGGAGTGCAGATACAAGGTGACTTTGATTGTGGATTTTTGAAAAGCTTGAAGTAAATGACTGTATTGGAAGTTTGAATACTTCTTATAGCGTGTAGCGTGTCCTCAATCTTCGGTATTGAGTACTGGTCCCTGATGGTGCGCCCGTTCAGTTTCCTTTAGTCAATACATAAGCACATGTCACCATTCTTTTTCCTGACCAGTACGATTGGGGATGCAAACTGGCTCGCCGACTCACGAATTTCTCCTGCAATTCCCTTTTGTGGCTTCGAGCATCTGCATAATCGGCATCCTTCTCGCAACGGGGTCTCGTCTGACAATTTTATGGTATGCTTGATGGCTGACGTGCAACCGATGTCCAAGTCGTTCTTGGAGAACACATCACTGTAAGTCTGGAGAAGACCCGTCATTTTGTCCACACAATCTTTGGGAAGAGGTAAACCTTCAAAGTCAAACCAAACATTCGGCTCTCGGGATGAGACGGAAGGAGACTGAGGGGTCTTCGGGTCAGGGAGTGGCAATTTATCTTGGATCAGAAAATATGCTGTGGCAAGACGACACCGGGCATGAACCATCACGCTCTCACAAGACTTATTAATTAGGAATTGTCCTTGCCTTTGCCATCTTCCGAGCAGGCAATTCAACTAAGCTTGCCCTCACTTCGACATTCGCGGGGAGTCGGGATGAGCTCCCCTTCTCGATGAGGACTTCGCAGTTTGAACAAGGACGATTACGCACAACTGTGGTGCCTCCAATTTTATGTCGACACAGGTTGGTCCGAAGTAGAGTCTGAGGTCCTGCGTCTGTGGTTTGTTCGGAATTTGCTCGGAGAACGAAAATGAATCTTGGCAGACGGCGGTTTCCAGTTGATCTTGCACCTTCCTCAATTGTTATTACTGAATTGAATTAATTTACACAGCGGGTTCACATACAATTATATATTCGAGAAAAAGGGGACTATTTGGAAACTTCGGTGGTTCTTATCCCGAAACTTATAATATCGCAACGACCTAACACAAGTCAATGGAAATACCAGAAATGCATCAGGCAAACGGAAATTCACCACCACCGGAGAATCCAAAAAGTACACAAGAAATACAGAACACAATCAACAAGCTTTGAGTAAATTAAATGAAGGGGGCTTCTTAGCTGAGTTGCAAGTAGTATAATAAGAGCAGCTCGACCCACGTTTGATTGTTTCGGGCTGAGGTGGAGGTGGAGGTGGCGACGGGCGGAGCCATCTGTGGTCGGTAAGCCTGAGCGAAGATGGGCCTCTCGCCAGGAAAACCACGGGCGAACTGAGCAGGAGTGGGGTTCACGAAGTCGGGGCGGCTGGAGGACGAGACTAACGTGCTCCCACCGCTGCTTGAAAACTCGTTCCGGCCGTTGTTTGAATTGTTGAAAACGGTGCCGGAAAAGACGTCGAATTGGTGGTGGATTGTTTCGAGTTTCCGTCGGGGACAGACGTAGTCAAAGTCTGGACGCAAAGGTACGGACGGACGTTCGGATGGGACCACGCTGTCCTGCCATGACACGAACGCAGCCCAGTTTTCGGACGACCAGCCCGAGCAAACGCTACAAGGTTCCTTCTGACTGCAAAGTCGACATCTGTAGCAGTTCAAGTGAGCATCAAAGTCGAAGTGTGATAGTGGGCCTCCACAAGCCCTGCATTTGCTCGCTGGTCTCCTGAACGATCTTTTTCTGGATCGTGAATCGGCCATGATGATCGGGTAGATGTCGGAAATACGGGTTGATTGGGTAGTAGTACGTGTTAGAAAGCTCCGCAAAAAAATACACGTGTTCAGCGTTGCGCGCTGGGAAAAAATGGGGCGAGTTACATAAGGAATCATGGGAGGCGGCCTAGGGGTGCAGTGTGTGGGGTGACGTCATGACCTTTGTTTTTTCAGCGGATATGCTTGCGCATGCGCATTGGAAATGCATTTTGTAGGTATCGAAGGTGAGTATTTCCTTTATAGAATAGGAAATCCCCATGGATTTGGGGAGATTCTAGTGCGTCAAGAAAAGGAACAACATCTAAGTTGTTGTACAATTCTAAAAATTCCTGAAATTTAGACATTATTTTCTGTCTAAACAGACTGACAGCGTCTATATTTTTCTGGTGTAATGTTTTGTCCCTTTAATTTACTATAAAATGCTTCGTGTGGTGGTAATTCCTCTTCAGTTTTTCGAGACAATCCATATCCACTCATATGGAAAAAAAAACCTTTTGTGTGGGGGCAATCGTAAGCCTTTAAGAATTTCTCATATGAATAACCTGGTGCGAGATAATTGCATATATCTAAGAGTTTGAGTTTCTCGGTTTTTATGGCCATGTAAGAACTACCACGCTTGATGATCATTGTGATGGGGTCACTTTCCTGCAGCTCAATATACAGGTGTTTTTTGGATAACATTGAGATCGTACTTGCCAGAGTTAAACCCTATAACAGGCAGTTCGAGCATGTAGCTTTCAAGCGATTGTTTCAATTTCGCGGCGGGAGTTTTTTTTGTCGTGATTAAGTCTATTGTTTTGGTTTTGTTTTTCACGCAGTTCATTCTGTTGTCTCGCGATTAGAGCATCTAAAGTCCTTAACTGGTCCTGGTACTTTTCAGTCATCAAACCAAAAGCGACATCGCTAATTTGATGGAGATCAAATTAGCGATTCGACTTAGCTATACGACTTGGGTTCCCGTCAGACACAAAACATTTGGGTTGTTGAAAACCAGGTACATTGCTCGCAATACTCACACTTAAAAGTTGGTGACGACTCTCCCAATTTAGTTTTGGTAGGTTAGCGTTGTTATCCTGTTGGATATTCTCGAAGTAACATTCGAAATCGAATGTAGCCCGATACGGATAAAACCTTAATTCTTCGTCAACGTGAATTCCCTCTTCTATCAGCTGATCGAACACCGATGGATTTAAGTGGTACCCACCACCTGGGAATTTATGTTTTACATTCACGTTACATGTGGGAATATTCCGCCGAAGATTGAAAGAACGGTTAAATATTGTAAGGTCAGATATATATGAAAAATGATGTTCGTACAAGTTTACATATATTGTATTAGAATAGTTACATAAGGGACGACGGATTAAGTGCACCTTTGATTGAGGAGCATCATCAGTGGGAAAGGTGAGTCCGTAAACTTGGACATTCACCTGGAACAAGGCTTCTGCTTTGGCTAAGTTATCTAGTAAACAGTGCGATATAAATTAACCCATGTCTTTGCTGATGATTCAAATTTATCAATCTCATCCAAAGTTAATTTACTATTCAGTTGACCTGACAATTGTCGAAAAATACTCCACAGGGTTTGAATATCTACCAACTTTAGGTGATCTGGGATACTTGTTGCAAGATATGTGTTTGCTATAATTCGTCTATGCTCAGGGCCAGTAATTGATCGAGCTTCAATTTTCCCTTCAGTCACAACAAATTTCCAGTCTGTAATTCCTACTTTCTTAATGAAATTTTGAAATCTCATTAAATTGTTGCATTTCTCAAGATCTTGTTTTGGATTAAGGCGTCCATTTCGCACATTTAAAAATGTAACGGATCCACAAACTTCAATAAAAATTCGTAGTAGAATTGTAACATTCGAAGTTTCGCGTATTGATAAACGAAAAACCCTATCTGAAAGGGAAGGTTGAGGTCAATTGTTTTTTTGAACATATCGACTTCATAGACTCCATTGCCAATATCGTGCAGGGCTCGTAAATACTTATCGTTGACCAAACATGGGGCACTTTTTTCATCGCATATTTTTACCTTTCTGTGTTTTAGTTGATTTGTAACAGTTTTTCCATAAGCCGAATTGCCCAACAACTTCATTGTATCTGCGAGAATGGAATTGGATTGATCGAAATCTCCCGCTCGCATCGCTCACAGCGTTCCCAAAAGTCCGGAAACAATCATTCTTTTTATACTGGATAATTTCATATGTGTGATCAACAATCAGGCCGTATGATAGGTACCATTTTAGCAAGGGGGTTGCCAGTAAGATGAGATGACCCACCATACTGCATATTAAACTCCTACGTGACTTTTTCAGCAACCCTCCCCTTTCTGCAAACTCGCCCATATGTTCCCCAATATCCTCCCGACTTATCTCAATATTTTTAAATATCGGCGGCATTTCGGCAAATTTTTCTTTTAACGTGTCAGGGATCCTAACGTCACACTCAACGAGGCCGAAAAGCGAACCATCTTCGATGAACCTCAAGACTTGTCGTTGTGACATTTCTTTTTGTCTTGAATGAGGTAGTCGACGTAAGTCCAGAAACCCTCTCAATTCAGGGTCATGTTGTTGGAGAGTTTGCCATTCGCATTCCCGTTAGCCTATTTCCTTAAGCTGATACCCTTGATTTCCAATGTAGGCAGAATTGTTTTCAGTTTTTTTTCTTAAAGTCTCTGAACTAACCTGCCGAACCACGTTATAGTCATTTGGGTTGAGGTGACATATATGCCCATGCCAGTAGCAACCCTGAAATTGCCAAACTGTGTTTGTTTCTCGGCAAAAGCCATCTACCGGTAATCTTCTTGAACCTACTCGTTTTTCTATGCTATTAAATGTATGCTCAATGTGGACATTGTTCATCTTTGACTCCCAATCTAACCATTCAGTCGCCATAACACCATACTTCTGTGCCATGGTGGGTTTAAAATTGTCAACATCCTTCCGCCTAACAAAAGGTGCAGCTTCATGAAAGCCCCCTTTTGGCCCCCTTTTCCAGTGAAATTGTGGAGAAGGGTCAGCTCCTTTGTCCACAGTGTACCCATAATGCCACTGATGACATCCTTTAAGTTCTCTCCCCCAATGGTTCTCATCTTTCTCAACTAAAAAGAAAGAAAAAGAGAATCATTTGATGAACACACATAAAACTTAAACCTGATGGCCACTGGTGGCGCTCATTGCCACTCATATGCCACCAGTGGGCGACCGTTTGTTGCTAGCTGGGCCCCTGCACTCTTGCTTCCCACATCATCAACTCTTCGGCCTCTTCCCACGCAAGCTGAACATCTCTGCCAGCGAGTTGGGCCTCGTAATTTGGTCTCTAAATCTCTTCCGGGCAATTTCTTCTCAGTCTCTATGTACGGGCACCTTTACAGATGTCGGTCATCGACCACTCAAGTGTCATATCCCAAATTTCAGAGCTGAGGCATTTACACCAACAACAAAGACAATCACAAGAACAGGGGCCTACTCCTAAAATTTCATTCAGAAATTGGCACATATTCAGAGCTTTCAGACTTCACAGAAGGTCTGCTCTAAACCCAGTGCAGATTCCATTATGCGAGGGCTACCTGTCTCTTATTGCCCATACAACGCACGAAGGTATAGCACGCCAGTTCCCTGCACCTAGTCGTCCATGCTGCCATAAGATGAACTGTCTGTATGCTGTATGACGGAAACTGTCATTGTTTCTTTGTTCGTTTGCTGCCATCAAATCGGCACGGTACGAGATCGCAATCTCCAAAACATGGCCATCAAGTACAAGGTTGTTGAAGAGACCAGTGTGTGTTATATATACAGTGGTTGGCTCGCAGTTTTCAGCATTTGTTTTCATTGGGTGTGGGCATCTCCCTGCAACTGCCACACTTACACCATCTTGGAACATTTGGGCCAGGTGGCTTGAGCTGGGCGATGGACGGCTCTTCATGTTAGTTCTTGCATGGTTCTTGTTAGCTTCCTGACATGGCTCCACATGGCTCCACAACCGCTACAAGCGAAAGGCGTTTGCGTGTACAGCACACTGTCCTGAGAATGACATCAAGCCAGGAGCAGGGAAGAGAAAGTTAGTTGAGCAACAGTGGTTTCATTTGTTTATTTTTTGCCCAGTATGTAGTTTTTTGGTGCCATTGTGCTGCGTAAAAAGATAAATGAAACTTGCAAATTGGTTCTAGGTCATAGATGACAAATGAGACCAAAAAAAAAGTTTTGCATGCATCTATGATTCAGATGTACATGTATCACTGTATTCAGGAACCTTATCACTTCATGCCATATGTTCTCAGCACTAAATATGACAAGAAGTTTGATTTTCATGATTGTTCCTCACTGACTTCACAGTTTTATTTATCAGATGGCAGGTCAATTAAATCGAAAAGGGCAGAAATTCTCCTTTACTTCTTGCTCAGCTCGAAACTGTAAGTTTGTACTAATACGCAGTCAGGGTCTGACCTTTAGGAGCCTGCTGATGCCACATCCGCTTGTTTCCAGCCACTTCTTCACCTGCTGCCATAAGATGAACTGCCTGTACATGTAAGCTGTATGACGGAACTGTCATCGTTTCTTTGTTCGTTTGCTGCCATCAAATCGGCACGGTACGAGATCGCAATCTCCAAACATGGCCATCAAGTACAAGTGTAACCCAGCGTGTATTCCTTTAGGCGAGGGATACCTGTCTCGTATTGCCCATACAACAAACGAAGGGGGGGGGGAATTCAGGGTAAAACAGATTAATCTTTGACATGCTATACAGTTAATAGTTTGAGAGCAATAGTTAAGTACAATATATGAATATAAAGAGACAAGTATGACCTTCAAAATAAAAAAAATTAATTCAACACTGGTTGCTATGGTAACCACGTAACACCTGATTGGCTAAAAACATTACTTCAACGTAATTCAACGTAATTACCGTTGTCTATTTACAAGTATTTACAAGTAAATGTACAGTGTATTGCATTGCTCTTTGCTAGTTTATGGAGTTTCTGGTCTGGTGAAATTACTGAATGTAAGGAATGGCGGCGTTATGAGAAGATCCCTGACCTCCTGTGCCATTGGTGGCTGTAGGGTGGCGACGACATTATGCATACCTTGTCGTTTCGGATGTTATTCCTCTTGTGAGAAATTGCGCCTCAACCTGGGCAAACCAAATCACAAGATCGTTTGCCCAAAACGGTGGAAGCTTCACAGCAACAGCACTGACTGGCGATGGTGCCTGCTCAGGGCTCAAAGGGCTCGGCCTGAGCGCCATTTTAAGTCACGTCTGGGTCACCACTTTGGAGATTTAATAATTACTGTTGATTCTTTGGGGAATTAGTCCTATAAAAACCACTGCTCGAACACATGTGTCTGTAACGTGTTAGAGAACATACTGTACGTTCCAAACCAGCACACTGCATACATTGGACACACTGCATACATTGCAGGGCACCAGTGAAAGCTGATAAATTGGTGTCCTGTCTGTTCGCAAAATGTTAAAAGAGTGGCTACAAAATCAAACCATAACAACTGATTTATGTACATCATGTGCACATCATTTGTACATGTTCATGTTAAATTAGGGGAAAACAGTCGTAATAATAACAATAATAATGATAATGCAACTCCGGGACCATGGCAATAATGAAATTTTACGAATCAAGAAAATTTTCAACAAATGCTTTTTCAGTGATTTACAGGGACATGTTGCAAAGTGGCGTATCGTCTACAGAGTGCCATTCCTCTCCAGCAATCTTTGCGAGAGGAATGTCATCATCTGAGTCCCATTGATCAGGGTCCACAAGACCGGAGAACAGTGCCCTCCCATACATTTGTCCTGCCTGTTTCTTGGTATCTTCCTCCAACAGTGTTTGTTTGTGGGTGATTGCTTTCCTCATTTTATTTTCTGTTTCTGTTGCTCTATGTAAAGAAGCAGAGAGCCGTTTCCTGTCCTGCGCTGCTGATGCATGCTTGTTGTGGATCCCCTGGGAATCCAGGAAGGTCTAATTCTAGGACAGCTCGCTGTCCCTTCTCGGATCCAATATTCCACTGTAGTACAGCCAGATTTAGAGCAATCTGTATCTGTATTTAGACCACTGCATGGCAGTTCCTTGTCCGAGTCATCAAAATCAATGAACCTCCTGTTGGGTCTAGAAAACAGCAAAATTTATGTCCGACTGATTAAATCAACTGTTAAGCGATAGCATTATAAAAATGCATTAAACTAAAATAATGATGGTTTCGGATGCAATTATGACGAGGCCTGCTTCTAATTGTGATGTGATTCATACATACATTTACATTTCCCGACGTTTGGCTGGCTGCTCGTCCCCTGAAGACTCCATTGCTTGGAGGTCGAACGTGTCTTCAGCGAGTCGCCACTTTTGTCTTGCCTTTGAATATGAGTCTGAGGAAAGAGAACAGCTGTTTAGTTTTAGAATTCCAAGTTTCAAACATTTTACAATTTTCCATTCTTGGGCCTCGTAATTTGGACTCTCTCAATCTCATTGTTTTCTCCTCCGCTTCTGCCGCCCTCCGTCTCGATCTTTAGCATAGCGTACGCGTAGCCAGTCTGCTGTGATCGCTTCAGTGTCGCTGCTGGTCGCATCATAGCCGGCTGAATTGTAACGGGTGGCCTCTATACACAAAGATCATATGCCTTAGTTCTGGCGGTGTACACTCACCTCAACACGAAATTTTCAAATTAAAAACTACATAAAGATGTACACTGTAGACGGGCATCCAAACAACCCTATAAACTTAGTTGTACGGGGACATACTTCGGGACCAAATTTATGTGGCGATCTATAGTATCACTGAATTGCCGTGAAATGAACAAAAAACTTACTTTTCAAAAGATCATCGAATTGAAGGGCCATGAAAGTCCTCTTCGGCCTCTTCCCACGCAAGCTGAACATCTCTGCCAGCTAGTTGGGCCTCGTAATTTGGACTCTCTCAATCTCCTCCAGGCAATTTCTTCTCAGTCTTTGTGTACGGGCACCTTTACAGGTGTCGGTCATTGAAAGATTCATTCTGGTTCTGGGTATATCCATCCAGACATCGTTCCAACAATTGCAGATCCGATAGTCGATGGAAAATGGGCAACAAGACATCAACAAAAGCTGCATGTAGATGATGATTCTTATTGTCCATCTGACCTGTCCGCTTGAATTTGCACCAACTCTCTGCATCATCAGTGCTATCTGGGCAAAACTGATGCCGCTGTTCGTCATCTGGCATCTTCACAGAGTGATGAGTACAGCCATGACAGCAGTTTGCATCTTTTGCACTCCCTGCTTCACCACTTCTTCGTTGTCCAAGCAAACCTTCATCGTATTTTGGCGAATCGCATTGCGATATAAATCGCTCAAGCGGAAGACTGCGACCTGACGTCAAGCGGCCCGAACCGCCACCTACAGTTTTTCCATCCAGAAGTTTGCCCTTTGTGTCCTTTTTCAGGTTGGTGAGGGCGCGAAACATCCTCTTACCAACATGGCCGATGCAATCCAATTTGACAACGTGATTGTCACCATATGTATGGTGCACTTCATTGAAGGCCTTGCTGTCCCCATCGCAAACCATCCACTTGTATATCAAGTTGTGCTTTTGGAGCGACCTGCCCCACATGATGCTTGCGGCACGGGTTTCCATCGCAGGACTACTGCCGTAAAAGTTTTTCTGGCAAACTGGCTTATGCCCTTCCATCCACTCCTTGTGCTCCTTTGTTGAGTGGTCATGACGTGCACGCTTATTGTACGGACCACACACCTCTGACAATGTAACTCTATCGAGTACAGTATTTCACCCGTGTTCATGCTGATTACACTGCGGATTCCATGATTGACTGTAAAGCCATGCTTGAAGTAAGGAGACATGCCGGTCGAAGTATGTTTAGTGCAGTTGTATGCATGCACCAAGGGACCGGCGTAGAGTCTCCACTTCTTCTTCTGCTCATCGTCGAGGGTACCGAGCATGCTCAGCAGTGTCTGGTTGAAACGTTCGCATTGCCCGTAACCCTGAGGATGGTACGGTGTCGTTCTCGTCCTTTTTTAATTTAACTGCTCATCGAATTCCTCTGGGGAGCTGTTGATGTTGAACGTGGTTTTCAGCTCCCCATAGCCTTCATCTCGTCTTTCCCTAGGCGGGGGGGTCTTTCTTGAGACAGACAATCCTTCAGGTCCACAGTGTTGTCTTCTTCTTTGGGGGAATTCCCGTTGAGGCATGAATCGTGACAGAATGGACCCTAAGTAAAGAACACACATACTGTACATCATTATTTGGGTTAATGATATCACTTATTTCTTTTTATAATTCATATGAATGAGCAATTGCATTTGGTGTAGGGTGTTTAGTAAGAAATCCGTGCTGTAAAATGTTATTGAATGCAGTTGTACTCCTGTTTTGAACCACATCTCCTGACATCATGGCCATAATGACATGGAAGTCAGTCCATATTATAGCTCAATAACTTGATCAAACTTTATGTGCCATAAAGTGATTGGAGATTGATCCCTATTTGGATTTTCTGATGTTCGGGTCCTATGAAATCACGGTAAATCATCAATTTGCTGTTTTGGCAGTATTAAATTTCCACTGAAATGACTGAATACCTATTCCTAATGCTGCAAAGAACATTTCAAAATTCTTCCTAATTTGGCATTTAGAAATGTCAACATTCTTTTGATTGTTGTGGATATTGTCTCGAGTTTGAATATCCTTTAAGATGAGTTGACGAATAAGTTGGTCAGAGATTCGTAAATACATGCATGTATACAAAGGGTCCATCACAACATTGCAAACTGGGATTGGTAGCATTGGTATCCGATTGCAGTTCAAGTGTCAGTTTCTTGGGCCTCATTGTTTTCCCCTCCGCTTCTGCCGTCCTCCATCTCGATCTTTAGCATAGCGTACGCGTAGCCAGTCTGCTGTGGCCACTTCTGTGTCACTGCTGGTCGCGTCATGGTCAACTGAATTGTAATGGGTGGCCTCTATACACAAACATCAATATATCTTAGTGCTGGTGGTGTACACGCACCTCAACACGAACTTTTCAAATTAAAAACTACATGTACACTGCATACGGGCATCCAAACAACCCTATAAACTAAGTTATCTTATTAGTTGTACGGGGACATACTTCGGGACCAAATTTATGTGGCGATCTATAGTATCGCTCAATTGCCGTGAAATGAAGAAAAAACTTACTTTTCAAAAGACCATCGAGTTGAAGGTCCATGAAAGTCCTCTTCGGCCTCTTCCTCCCTTGAGTGTGATGAGGTTCCTTATTTGAGCTTACCTCTTCATCAACGTCTCTTGGTTTGTTGGTGGAGGTCCGGGTTGGTATTTCCTGACTGTATGGACACCCTTTTGGGGTGGCTGTATACTACTGCCAACACCCAGGTATCACACACAGTCAAGCTATCTGGGTTCCTGTTTACTGTTGTACTACAAATATATAATAATAACTACCGGGCAAACTACCCTAATGTATCCAGATACTAACTTACTTGTACTAACTAACTGTGCACACAAACTGTCCTAAACTAAGTAGCTGTACTAGGTGTGGCATCTACCAAGGTCTGAGGGAGAGTGGTAGGTATGCCTGCATGCCCTCCTATATGAACTGCATGACTCTACCCATGGTATTGTTATTGTAATTGGGTGCTATTGTAACTTATTTCAAGATGCAGTCAATGCCAATCGGAGGCCGCGCCTAGTGCTAGCAAATTCCTGCATATATTAAATATCTACAAGGGGCTACCCTGCACAGTGAATTCCAGGGAGCTTTGCCTATACAAAAAGAGCTCCACTAATAAGGTGCAGAAACAAAGGAAGTCAAGTGGACACTACAAGTACAACGGTACTTTTGTAACCGAGACTTTCATTTTGGTACTTTCATGATATGACAGTGGGCTTCCAAAAATACCGTGTTTGTGAATAGCAGATTTGCCAGTTTTGGCATTTGGGGACAGGGCTCACAAGTAGGGTTGGGACTTGGGAAAATAATTATTTTCCTTTGAAAACAAAATAAGCCAATCTTTCCAAAATTTAAGACATCCATGGTAAAATTGACAAAGGTTTTTATCTTGATATGGGTCGGTTTAGCTTCTTGAAAGAAATTTCCAATAGAAATATACAATAATATGCATTCAGGGCTGTGAAAAATTATAATCTGTTTTTTTGTTGAGATCCGGCATCGCAATTTTCTAGAATGATTTTGACCATGAGTAGCATGAGGAGCTATGACTTGAATGAATTGTGACTAGGACTAAAGCATATGACTCATTTTATTTACTGTGAGATGACCTACTGACTCACACTACTAGTCTCAACCTGGGTTGATTCACACAAACCAAGCTTATTTCAATCCGGGGACTTCAACCCCGAGATTACCACGAACCTTTCACTTTGCTTGTTCAGCACATTGCGAGCATGTTTACGCATGCGGCAATAATGATAAACAATCCCACGGCACTCAACCGGGAGCAAACTCAACCCGGTTCATTTCACACTAGCAACCCTGGTCCGGAGCAGGGTTGAGTTCAACCCGGGTTGAAATCAATCTTGGGGTTCTTCTTCTTCTTTCGTGTGAGGCAGCTAGGCTATGTCGCTCAGCCGCTGCAGCCAGCTCTCTGCGTCGGGACTCGGGTCATTCAGGTCAAGGGCATTGGGTGGGGGGAAGGTGGGGCACTCGTGGATGATGTGGTGGGCGGTCTGTTCCTCGGCTCTGCATGGACAGGCTGCTGATGGGCGCAGGCCCCAGCGGTGCATGGTGGCGTTGAAACGGCCCACACCCGTCCGTAGCCGGTTTAGTGTTGACCAGTCCTTGCGAGGAAGGTCAGCGCCCGGTGGTAAACTCGTGTTTGGGAATTGACTGAGAGTTGAGGGGGTCGGGGGTCTCCTGCCAGCTGGTTCTCCATACTTCAAGTGTGTTGAAGGGGGTCCACCACCATTGCTGGGTGGCAGGAGAACGGGCGCCGGGAAGGTAGACGCTGGCGACCAAGGTCTTGGGAGTCTGAATCTTGGGGTTGACGCAGGGTGTGGGGTTGAAAATCTTCAGGTGTGAATCGCAGCAATTTTCAACCCAACCCCTGACGCCAACCCCTGACATTTGTCTCGTGTAAAAAGGCCTTAACATAGTTTGTGCCTCCACAAAAATACTGTCAAATAGTTGTCTTTTGGCATTCAAAAATTTACTGCCTGTAGTTACATCGGGTATATTAAATTGACCAATTAATAGTGAATTTAATCTGATACATTCCTCATTTAAAGCTTGCTCATAAATTCTTTGCACTTCACATCATGGTAGCATTATTGAAAATTTGATTGTGATTCAAACATTAATTAATATTTTACTACTTAGAGGACCAATGCAGTCTGCTACATTAAAAAAGACAGTGAAACGGATTTGTTGTACTTAATGTTAAGGAAAGTTTTTCGTCATATTTATTTCAGATGTCAAATAATCAACAAGAAAATGATATGATAAAGATGATAATAAATTTTAAAAAAATTAACAAATTAATAAAAATGTAACAAATTAAGTAAATGTAACAAATTAATCATTAAAACCCCACGTTTTCAGATTTCAGCTCAAATACATTGGCAGACAAGAATCACAGAAATGCAGGTAAAACAGAGAGCAATTCTCCGGTACCTGTCTAACACATTTGTGGCAGTGTAAGTTTTTGACATTAACATTTCGTCAAGCATATACTGCAGTGAAGTAAACAATGCTTTCATATTAACAGTGAATAATGTACAGATAAATTTTACAAACTAACAAAAGAACACAGTTATTCATTTTACCCAAAGTTGTTTTTAAGTGATAAGGAAATTAGGCTAAGGGTAAAATCCATGAAAAATTAACCAAATTTTCTATGTGTTTCAAAAATTCTTTTATCTCCAAATTTGTATATACATTTTCAAGTCAATTAAATGTGATTCTGAAAATTCAGGACAATTGGTCAAATTGACTGGATCATATGACTGAACCAAGCTTCAAACCAGTGACCTCCACTTTAATGCACAAGTGCACTTGAGTCTTCTAGCCCTTCAAATGGGACCACCTTTCCAAATGTCATGGTTCAGGGGCGATGGCCTCCTGTCCGGTGGGGGGCTGTGAAGTCCTCCCGGGGTGAGGGTGAGAACTCATGAAATGATCGAAAGTCGAACCGACATGTACTGTTCCAGAATTTTAATCTTGCTTGGCGACAGAAAATACCCCCAGACCAGCCAGCTCTCTCCTATCCCGCCACTATCCTGCAGTGAACCATGTGCCAAAAAGTTGTGCACCGAGGTCAGCCAACAGTTACCTCAAATGCCAAGGACATGGAGCGGGACAACTCAAATATTATCAAAACTAAAAACTCACTCAGAGGATTTCAGCCGCAGCTTGCCTCCACTCCATCAGCAGAATTTAGTCAGCTCAGTTCAGTTTCAGTGCACCTCCAGTCCCCGTCAGTAGCAAAGAGAGAGAGAGAGGCTGGGCGGGTCCCCAAAATTTATACCGAATTCCAGTGAAATCACGGGACGAAATATCAATTCGCCCATGACTGGAATAACCACCTTGTTTCAAAATCCAATTGAGCCCAAAACTTATACAATGATAAATGAACAGGGGAAATAATTATCCATCACAGTAACCCAAATTTATGAGTTAATATTAATGTAAGGCAAATCATTAATTAAAATAGGTCAGCCCTATGTTTGTAAAGAGGGTAGGGAAACAATGTGCTTGGGAGTGAAGAGTATATGCAAATTAGTATTCAAGCACATAAATCTGCCAGTAGTTACACAAGACAGTGCCATCCCTGGGTCCCACTCCTTGAGTGCCTGGTAGTCTGTTTGGTTGGGCATGTTGCTATGGTTTCCAAGGTGAAACCTAACCCCATGTCTAACCCAATGCTCATCCCTAACACAGTGAGGCCCAAGGCTAAACCCAATGCCAATCCCTAACACTGGAACCTAAACATAAAACCCATTTCCCAACACAAATAGTCAACTATTTTTGCCACTTGTCTTTAGGCACTTGTTAGAAATATTTGCTTATAAACATTCTATCTACAGGGATCACACCCTCATTCATTTGAAAACAAACTGTTTTTAACCTTGCCGCAACTGTTTGGGGGTCGCACAAAGTGGATGCAGCTTTTGACATCAACTCATCAAAGAAAGTCCAGTAACGGTGACAAGGGGATTTTGGAATCAATTTGGCCTTTCCAAATTGTCAACTATCTTTGTCAGTATTGGGGCACTTGTCAGAAATATTTGGCTACTAATTGACATTAAATCTTATGGGATCACACCCTCGTTTCCATTCATTTGCAAACAAAAACAAACTGTTGTTAACCTTGCCGAAACTGTTTGCGGGTTGCATAAAGTGTATGCAGCTTTTCATCTTCTATTGCTTGTTCTTTCTTGTGCGTCACTTGAGCCTGCGTACCAGTTCCCTCATGTTCTAGCGGCAGTTTTTTGCTGAAAGTTGGATAATAATAAAGGGTGGAATTAGTATGCATGACAATTTGTTATAAGCATGTATAAGAAGAGATAGAGCAAATCATGGTTGTTTTGTTTTTTGCCTTTCTGTAAGACAGAATGGATTCTAAGAAAATTATAATTCAAATCAAACAAACAATATCTGACTAGGAACTGTTTAACAAGTTGTAAAATTGGCAAAATAGTTTACCTTTCTCATCCTCGCCTGTCTAGGGGCTCGACGTAGTTTAGGTGGAGTCTGAAAGCAAAGGTACCAAAAACATAGATAGAAAAATGGATAGCCATTGTGAACATGGATGTACCTGATGAGTTGATACTTCCATAGATTCATTGATAAATCTACTCATGAAATTAGAATCCACAGCCTCTCTACACAGGGAGGCTTTAATTCAAATAGTTATTCTCTCAACGATTATATCATTCATTTAATACATTGAAGGGTTCTTTTCCACATAAGAAATGTTATTTCAGGTCAACTTTTAAGATCAATATGAAGATTTTTCCAATTGTATGAAAACGAGTGTTATTGCAAGCCCACTAATTGTACAACACATCTAATGTTCCTCTTTATTAAAGAAGTCCTGTAAAAGACTGACACAAAAAAATGCTGTGAATTGTTTACTGAACTTCGGAAAGTGTAAAGAATTTTAGCCCCATGCACTTGAACACAAAATGTATCCATCAAAATACATGTTATGATGTAGATAGCTCTTTGGGAGTTAAAAACTTAACTAAAAAGTTATTGTTGACATCAAGAATGCAGGACACGTATCCAAGACAATGAATTCATTTCAAAATGAATGAAAACCGTTTTACCTGCATTTCCTCACGTCTGTTGGGGGACTGATGCACCGGGGGGAAGATGGGATTCGCAGGGATACCGGCAATGTCTGCATCATGAATACAAAATGATAGAGTAAAATACATTGATGTCGTAATATTAAGAAACATCACCAACTGTCAGCTCAGCTTACAAATGACATTTCTTAAATCAAGCATATCAGGTTGATGATTGGAATTGTTTCACTCATTGTGAAACAACAGAAGAAAACTTACCACACACTCCTTCCATTCAGATGCTGAGAGCCGATCCTAATGAAATAAATGAAAAGTACATGTACCTACTTTGGTACTTATGGGCTTCAACTACGGGTATGTCAAAATTAAATGCTTTGTTTGGCATGCATAAATGCTGTTGTACAACTATGTAGTTTGTGATCATCACTCTCAATGTACAGAAAAGAGATTTGCAAAGATGAAGATATCACTAAGCAAAGGTTAATAGCATGTTATCGTTGCGTTAAGTTTCATGACTAATCTGTATGCTGCACCTGTGCAAAATACAGTTGTTACAAATTACTATTCATTCAAAAGTTTGGAGAACCAAACAATACAACAACACATCTGCATTGAACTTTCCCTTAATCTGGTGGGGCTTGATTTTGCCATTGAACGAGTACATGATTTTTGCTGAAAAACCAACAAGATAACCCAGTCATACAGTATTAAATCATGTCTTTCAATTCAGATTTCTCAGAAATTGTACAACCCTTTTGCTTCATGTCAAACAAATAGTCCTGAAATATCTGAGCAGTGACAGTTAGATTGTTAGACAAAAGACACTGCATGCTTCAAACCATTTATCAAGGACATGGAATCAACACATAGGCCTAGTGTGAAACCATGGGACCAGGGCATGGTGTATCAAGGTGCTAGTGGTTTTCATTTAATTTCAATGTGGCTTTATTTTGACTATCAAATCTCAGAACATTAATCCACTTTGTTGCTAAAAATTTGAGGACAATCCCTTCCTGTCACTTGCTTTTAAAGAAAGATGACTTCAAGAAATGTTTGACTATAGTTACAAATACAAGGACCAGTGATAGTTAGTTTCCTTGGCTGCATTCATTCAACAATTCCTATTGATATGTTTGTCTGTGATAACAAGGTTGGCTGGATTCTACATGGCCTCTTTGTTTGTCCCTTCCTCCTAGGACTATCCACCTCAAATTCAAACATCCTTCTCAAAACATGATCATCCCTCCTCCACACAAGTCCGTACCAATGCACTCTTTTTGCCTTTGCCAACTGATGGACCACTCCTTCTAATCCCAACAATCTGCATCAAGTCATTGGCTGCCTTTCTTCCTTTCAGTCAGCTTCACACCACACATCACACTCACCATAGCTCTGTCAGTCCTCAAAATCTCCATCGCAGTTTCACTCAGTGTCACTGATTTTCTCCACACCTCACTAGCATACAACATTGACAATCTCACAAAAATCCTCTGATTATAATTAACCAAATATTCCTATAATAAAGCAATTTGTAGGAAGACTCACATGTGCCACATCTGCATCTGGTGTCCATCGGCTTGTGGATGGGCGGTCCTGGTAATTAAAAATCAAAGGGAGAGAAATATATTCAGGCATTAAACATGAAAAATAACACACCTCACATATTTGCAGAGTTATTGAAAGGTTGGCTGACTTTGAAATATCTTCCCAAATACTCTCTCTGGATAGTGCAGAATGTTGAATGAATATTCAGTCACTGTGAGGAAACATATCACACAACACAACTTACCTCCAGTAACAAGGGGGTTGCAGGCCGAGATGCTGGAGACCTCGATGTCTGCAACAAAATTAAAAAATGCATTATGAATTCATAATTGTTTTCAATTTCAAAAATGAAAGGAAATACAGACTGTGATGATGAAGTTACCATACTTTTCACTGAATTTAAATTGAGGATGGAGGCAATGTAGACTTGATATGCCCCTTCAAGGCAATGAAATTTCAGAATACTTGCTTCAAATGTGCTAAGTAAAAAAGACATTTACAATTGTCAGAAGTTCAGAACAAGATAAATGTACATGTCAGTCGATTCTTAAGGGCATTTTTAAAAATGATATTATTTGCATAAATCATGCAAAGACACTGTAAATGGTTTAAGAATGATTTGTGCTGTGTTCCGAATGACAACAATCTACTCGGTACAAGGGTTCAATGGTCTCAGGCCGAAGTTACTACATGTATGTAAATATTGGATTAAGGGACATCGGAAATGTCTGGATATTCAAAGAATATTTGTTTGCAAATTAGCGTAGGGACAATGCATTGAAATCTTATTGCTAAAGGCTGTTTAACATTTAAAATGTAGAAATGAAAGTGACAAAATGTTACCTGTCTCACTCTTCTTGGTGGGGTCCACTGTAACCAAAACAATGTAAAGCAAAGATTAGACATTTTTATCCCAAACAAACCAATAACAAAGCGCAGCGATTTTCTGCATAACTGTCATTTTGCAGAGCACAAGTAATTCCACTTTCCAAAAAGAGTGAAACTGCTGGTAAAGGAAAAGTTTCTGATTATAATGTTGTTTCCCGTTCAATGACACTATCTGTCTTGCACTACCATCAACCAAGATAAGCACTTGTGTGCAGTCATCAAACACTGGTGGCACATCGCTAAATTGATCAACTACTGTAAGGGGCCACTTTGGCTTAACCAAAAGCCAAGACCAGATTGGAAATAATCATAGAGGCAAAACGCCCCAAGTGAAAATCTTCCATAATGTCCAAGTTCTTAACGTCAAGAGCACAACTTAACACTTACCTCAGTGGCCTCCCTGTTACTACTTAGCCCTCCAATCAGGTTATGTGCTTTTACAGCCTGGGTTTTCGATGCGAGGGCTTTATAGTATCGTGTCTGTGTTGTAAGGGAATGCCTCATGTGATCTGCTACCGTAGTCCTTTCCACGTCAGGAAGACATTCCCACGACTGAAAAAAAACCACAAAACAATAAAAAATAATAAAAATTAAAAATTAATTTTAGTATTAGGTTTCCAACTGCTTCACTAAATGTATAGCACATGTGTACATTACATTTCTTTGAAAGTTTGCATAATTGTTCTCAAAAATTATAGGTTTCTTAAAGTTACATCTCTCGATATAAAATGGTTATGGAAACCTGAATGTTTGCAATTCTGTGGAAGCAGCAAAAAAAATCTTACATAAGGGAAGATTCCTGGATGATTTAGAATAAAAAGCAATTCCAAAATGCTTTGACAGAAAAAGGAATCTACCTTTATGGGGTCATTTGGTATAATTTAGTTTCATATTATGTTATTAGGCCACAATTGGTGGGAATGCACATTGCATTTGCAATTTTAGCTGGGCATATCAAGATAAGCAATGTAATAGAACTAAAGCACTTTAAAAACATGTATGTGAAAATATTGCGAAGATAATTGAATTTACCATGGTGGCTATTGTCTTCCGGATTATGGTGGCAGTCACAGGTCTTGACATTCCCGTTACAGACTGCCAGTGCCTCGTGAGGTCTCCAGATATGGACAGATTATGACCTCCCTCATTCAAGAAGAATCGGGAAGTCATTTCCATACTCTCCATATTTCTGGGCCTCACCCATGTGGCATACATCCTGCAGAGCTTGTGCATGGTATCATCCATTACAAGCTCTGCAGGGCCATAGGCACTGGCAGTTTTGAAGAAATAACAACTTTAATTAATAAAACTGTTTGCTCATGGAGGTGGACCAAAGGTTAATTTACTCCACAAATTCTATGTCAAGGTAGGGGTGCCAGCCAGAAGCTAATAACTGCTGCATTTCTCCAGAAATCACGTCCCCACTTACATATTCACATGGAAACAACCAGCTGCATCGTGATTGAAACATCAAATAATTTTATTTTTAACTTACTGAAGACCTCTGCATTAACGTACCAGTGCTCTTCCATCTGAGCTATCCAGCCCTTAGATGGTGGCCTTCCCAAATAGTCAACTAGTCTTTGCTGGGGTTGGGGCGCCAGTCAGAAGCAATTCAACCATGAACTACCGTATATCTCCAGGGATCACACCCCCACTTTCATTCATATGCAAACAACAAATTGTTGTAAACATGGCTACAGCAGCTCAGGGATCACACAAAGAAGATGCAGCTTTTTCAATTCAAGTCAAACGAACAAAGAAAAAACTGACAGGGAACTTTTTGAAGATATTAGAAAATATCTTAATAGGTTAATGTTTTCCCTTATTATCCCTTATATTGAATTGAAAAAGCTGCATCCACTTTGTGTGATCCCTAATGTGTTTTAGCCAGGTTTACAGACTGGAAGCATGGCATGTCCCTTGACCGGCACTTCCACCCCAGCAAAGACTAACCCGGGTAGTCTTTTTTGTATTTGGAAAGGCTGCCATCTAACTAAGGGCTAGATACAATGAGGGTAAGACCACTTGAACTAAAAAAACAGCCATCTTGGGTCAAGTCGTCCAATCAGGGACCTTACATGTCCCTGCCTCTTTTTCACGGCCTGTTTCAGGCTCTTGTTCAGAGCCTGTATGGCCCGCATGCAGTCCCCGACGCCCTGCCAAGTCACCTGAATTTTCCTAGCAAATTGAGCAGGATTGATCTGCAGGAACGTCAGGGACTTAAGCATGCTCTGGCCATAGTGCCGTATTGTTCCCGGTTGCAGGGCTGACTTGCGGAATGTTGCCATTGTACTGCATAAAAAGAAAAATGAAACTTGCAAATTGGTTCTAGGTCATAGATGACAAATGAGACCAAAAAAATGTTTTGTATGCATCTATGATTCAGATGTATATGCATATCACTGTATTCAGGAACCTTATCACTTCATGCCATATGTTCTCAGCACTAAATATGACAAGAAGTTTGATTTTCATGATTGTTCCTCACTGACTTCACAGTTTTATTTATCAGATGGCAGGTCAATTAAATCGAAAAGGGCAGGAATTTTCCTTTACTTCTTGCTCAGCTCGAAACTGTAAGTTTGTACTTACGCAGTCAGGGTCTGGACCTTTAGGAGCCTGCTGATGCCACATCCGCTTGTTTCCAGCCACTTCTTCACCTCTTGCGTATGCTGTCTTGTATTCTTGGTTTACAGCCCCTCTGGCCTCTACGCCCTCCATGTATTCATCAAAGGCTGAAAGAATCTGCTCTGCAATAAAGCAGTAAACAAGATGCAAATTAAATAACCTAAAGAAACATTGTGACTGCATGATAAAACAATTGCAGTGCACAATCAAGTGCACAATAAAACAACCTCTATGCACAAAAATCATCGCAGCATACATGAAAGAAAGAATTTTCAACAAGGTACAACACTACTACAGTAAGCAACTAAGCAATCACCAGTGCATCAATTCTAAAACTAAGTTTCAAATACCATAGTACCTGGGAATTAGGGTGTGAGGAAGAGATTATGATCATTTCCGAAATAATTTATAGAGCGACATTCCCCACACCTACAATTGTATCTTTTGGTCCTTTTAGATTACTATACTAAGGTTAATTATTTCCCATTCTGAAAGGGATTCCAGCAGATTAGCACTGAAACAATCCAATATTGACGTATGAATTCACTTACCATTGGCTGACTTGGGGGCCTTCTTGGGAGACCGCCTACGGGTTTTAGAGACCTCCAAACAATTGCGGTAGGTCATATGGTCAACCTGTGAATCATAGTATATTTAGCTGTAAGCATGCACTTCAATAAGGAGTAAGACACTGCACTATGACCTATGACCTTAAATACCTTGAGGCCGTGATACTGCCGCAAATGGTGATCCACTCTAAGCAGGCCAACACTGGGACAGCCATCAATTGGGCAGTCACGATGCAATCTGTTGTCTATTTTGCCACTGTAAAAGAATGCGTAATTGACATGAGTTGCTTAACCATAAGTACAAACACTCCACAGATACTGGTATCCTGTTGGATTGAATTAGTGTAGATCTTCATGGTCCATGCAGAAGGGGTGTCTGGTTCTGTTCTGGCCCTGACATTCATGTAGTTACTATAAAATCGAAGATAATAAACAAATGCAAAATATATGAAATACAGACAAAATATTTAAAAGTGAATACATGCATGCAGTGCACAAGTATTGAAATCTCTTACAACATTGGAAATAGTACTCATGGTATCATAAAATATTATGATGTTAAAGGGTCAAAAGTGGAAGTGTAAAACATACATGAAGTGGGAACAGTAGCGCTTTTCAGCTGAGCTGTACCCAGGAAGGGAATTGTGTCCCAACAGATCTTGTGGCTATGTTGGCTGCGAGCAAAACCCAGTGGTTGCTGTCCACACATATGGGAATCATTAGCCACAAGAAGTCAGAAAAAGGAATCTGAAATTGAAATAAGAAAGAATACATTGAAGGATACGGGAACAGTGTAATTGATATTCTTCCTCGTATACTGCACACTGGTAAATTAGTGAAAAATAGGCAAATTTTGATTTACTTACATTGGGATGAAGCCAGTCACTGTATTCCTGTCTTTCCCAAAAGTGCACGATGTGGCACGGCAAGAAGAAAAAGTGCCGATGTGAAAGCTCATGATTGCATTGCAGTTGCAAGAGCTCAAAGTAAGAATGGATAACCTGAAGTGATGAATGTGATAATAGACATGAAAATATTAGATATAAATTATATTATGAGGGCCGGTCACACAGGCCTCGATAACGATAACGATAATGATAACAAAACCGATAAATTGTTGGACAAAATAGCCGCTAATGATGCGGCAGTGTCACTGTTGAGTTTTTAATAATATGATTGATACTTATCAAGTAAGTCTGCCACTATAGGATTAAAAAAAGAATTGCCTAGCCATACTGAATTATTTATAACTTTATTTATAATTTAGTACTATAAGGCATGACATTGACAGATCAGCAAAGGACCAGCCACATGTAGTGTGCCTGGTCACTCATGATACAGAATAGTATTACTACTAAGTACTAGTTTTAGTGAGTAGTGGTGGTAAATATGCATGGCTGATAACAACTAGCAGTGTGTGAACATCCTGGATCAGACCATGGAGGAAGATTGTATTGTTTATGTTCATTCTGAAAACATAAGATTAGTTTGCCAAGTGTGGAATGCACCAAGCTGTGGCATTGCCTGGGCAAGATCTAATACTATATCCTCACTGTTAATTACTGTAAGTCCCACTTACTAGGCGGTTAGAAGCTCTTCTTAATTCTTAAACTACAAATAAAAACGAAACAAAAATTGTTTATTAAGAGGAGCTCCTAACGGCCCAGTAAGTGGGACTACCTCACTGTAAAAAGTCTGAGGAAAAAACTAGACAACATTCCATGGTCTGGTACAACCACTTGCCGAAAAAAACTGGACTTACAGTGGCCCTACTAATTACAGTTTTCCCAAGAGTCATGATTTTCTGCACTGCTGACCATCGTCCGGTTAACAAATACGCGGCACAAAACCATTTTTTTTTTCGGACGGAGGTTGTGCCAGACAGTTAGTGTCGTTTATCTACAGATTTGAGTAGTAATTAGTATATTAATTAATAATAATACTTAATAGTTGGCCTATTGTAAAAAAAATTCACCCTTTCACGGTGAGGTTATTAACTAAAATAAACCATGTGATGTACTTGATGAAGCTCCATGTACCTCCATGCATATACTAATTAACTCTATAGTGATAATAATTAATATGCATGTAATTGTAAATGCGTGCTAAACCGTCGAAAACGCAGTCAGACACTGTCACTGACTGAGTGAGACTCAGAGTCAGACTCTGATCTGAGACTAAGTCTCAGAGTCAGAAATGATCTACTTACTGGCCTCATCGAGCAAGTAATTCTGCGATTTGCGCCGAAGAACCCTCTTCTCAGACACCGTCGCATCAGATCCATACGACCTGCTTCTTATGAAGTTGACCAGCTTCGAAATCGCCTCGCGATGCTTAATAAAGCGATCTGCACGCGTACTGCTTGTGTACCCCCAGAACTGTGGGGTTCTACGTCGTCCGCTGCTCTCCCGACCGGAACCCCACAGATAACTGTTTTTTTTCCCATAGGCTTCTGTGTAACGTTCACTAATGCTGTGGCATAGGGATCAGCAGATAATATGCTGCTTCATTTGGCCCAAGATTTCTAGCAAATGTGGTTTACATACCACGCACCTGTGTGCAACTGTCCATGTGGCGAAAATGTGTCGAATTCCCCTCAAAAATGGGCGAAAACCTCCCGGTTGGGTTGCAAGATTCAAACGGCAGCTCCGTAACTGGCAGTCTGGTCCCCTGTAGTAAGGTATAGCGGCTAGCTGCGAAGACGTTCAGGGGACCAGACTGCCAGTTGCGGCGCTGCCGTTTGAATCTTGCGACCAAACCATTTTCGCCACATGGACAGTTGCACACAGGTGCGTGGTATGTAAACCACATTTGCTAGAAATCTTGGGCCAAATGAAGCAGCATATTATCTGCTGATCCCTATGCCACAGCATTAGTGAACGTTACACAGAAGCCTATGGGAAAAAAGCATAGATATCTGTGGGGTTCCGGTCGGGAGAGCAGCAGACGACGTAGAACCCCACAGTTCTGGGGGTACTGCTTGTGGGCGCCGCCATGACAGTTGTACTTGTAGCACAGCTGCTTGGCGGATATCACAGTCCAGCCAAAAACACGCACTGAATTTGATCGCTGTGCGCAGGCATGGAGTGAAGTCATAGTCATACTACCTTATAATTATATGGTAATTTAGACAGTTGAGTCCGCCACACCGGACCTCTTCACTATAAACTCTAACGGATCGTGTGCCCGAAGTTTGGGATACAGATGTCGCTTAATAACATTAATGTCATATTTACCACTGTTAAAACCTAGGACGGGGAATTCGGCGATAGAGTCTTCAAGCCGCTCTTTCGCGACCTCGGCCAGATGCTTCTTCCTCTGTCTCCAAACCGGGCACATTGCCATTACTGGCTTGAAGTTTTGGTCGGCTTTTCTTCTGACAAACATCCCAGTCGGCATGCTCTGCACGAGTGCCCAAAGATACGATGCGTTTCGGTCAAAATCGATAATTTGTCTGCACACGTTAGCCGTTAGGTCCGTTTTTGATGTGGGTTATATTTCGCGGGCACATTGCCCGCGATTCGCGATGCTGCCAGCTCAGTATCTCGTGCCGACTTTCCCATTGAAGTCGAGCGTCAGCTTTACCTTGGTGTGGCATTGTCTGGAAATAGCATTCAAAGTCAAATGCTGCCCGGCATGGATAAATTTGATGAATTTTTTTTTTTTTTTTTTGGGGGGGGATGTTGGAGACAGGCAGAATACCCCGCCTGGGAATTTGTGTATCACGTTTGCATCGCAGATTAGTTCAAAAATTTTGTCTCTATTGGAAGTCGAGTGTTTTCATCCAGAAATATTGCGCATTAAATTGACGAAAGCGACTAGCCCTAATATTTTCCAATAAAAAATGATTTGAAGTGTTTCTTGGCAGATCTGTTTAAAATACACATAGGGCCTATTAACACGGAAAAATACGACTTTACACGGATATTTCTCTGTTGTAGAATTGATAGCAAGAAAACAATAATTTTTCGTTTTCTTATTTATTTCGTTCGAACACATTCATTCGCTCTATAAAGGTGTTTTTATACACTGCACCATTTTACAGAGTTATGTACTTTTGTTGCTATACAAAGCATGGGTACCGGGTACGAGGGGTGCCAATCGGCACCCTTATAAGAAGCCAGCCATCCTACCTACAGAATAAAACGATATATGATGTCCACCATACAAAGCATGGAGGGGTGCCAATGGGCAAGCCATCCTACATACTTACAAAATAAAAAACACTCATTGTTTCATTTCATAAGAATAATAATTATTATACATATTACTTACTGTTCATTCTCCCGCTTGAGGCCTATCTAGTTTTAAATTTCTGTTTAAGTGTCGCCCGCGTTTCCTTGCTGAGGCACCCCGTTTCGTCAGAACGAAGCCCCACAAAATCACCGATTGAAGAGGCAAAACGTCCGTATACGGTTTGGAATTTCTTCCTGTTCCCAAGGTCCAAACCATCCACTCTTTTAACCAGGAGCCTTTGAACCATTGGACTTATACGGTCGATGATGTTTTTTCGACAACTTTACGAACACACGGACGTTTTGTCTTGTCGTCGAGATGTAGGGCAACGAACTGGTCACTAACGACAGTGTCTCGTGTTTCCTCCTAGGAAACGCGGGGTTGAGTCCTTTGCTGGTCTCCAATTCAGGAAACCTGAGAATAAAGCAAACATTGTAGGCCTACGTGTAGTTTTAGTTGATTGTTGTGATATGGTTCACTTTTTAATATGCAATTCTAGTTGCTTCCTTTTCTTGGTGAACTATTCATATAAATATGTTGGAGGCTCCAGACCGACATGCATAGTAAACATGCGATTTGATTCTCAAAAAATATCTCGAGGAATGTGGAAATGATTTGGAGAAAATTTCTTACAGATTGCGTGAACTACGTATAGATATACGTAATAATTTGACTTTATTAAGCCTCTACATTTTAAATGGGAAAAGATGGGAAAACAATTTTCCGCAGGATAGGCCGTTGAGCTACGTGACTAATACTGACTATTAAGACGCTGCTTTTACTCAAATAAAGCTAGCGTTCAATTCAATTAATTAATATACCTTTGACCGATAACTTAGTCTGCATTCATACAAGAATTTACAATTTTTACACTGATTTTTGTTGTTCTCTTTCAACAAAGAAAGTGAGCGTTATCCTGTCATGTGTGCATGAGGATGTTTGCTGCTTGGTAGCTTTCTCTGTTTATTCTGTGCCGATTGGCAATTTGGTTGTCTCAGGGATCAACAAACATAGCTTTGTAAATAATCAACAAACCTTGGGGTACTCTCTTGTCAGTTTCTCAGAAATCATTTCTAGCTCTGGCTGCATGTCTTCATCTGGCTCTTCCCGTTCTCTCACATGGCCCTGCAATTCCTCTACAGGCCAATACGAGGGCGTTTCTAGAACCTCAAATTCAAAAATAATTTGTTTTTCCAATTACACTTGCTTATATAATGCAGATTATTGTAGATTCTGCATGAAATTATCAAACTCGATGCAGCAATATTGATTTTCTTTTGAGATATTTTCTTTCCATATCAAAGAGAAAAATCTATTTGTTTTCCTTTTTTTATATTTCATTTTTCTCCTGGACAAATATCGGTAAATTCATATTTTTGTTAAAATCAACAGACATTGGCATTGTGGTCCCCTCCTCAAATTATAATGTGTCGTTAAAGTTTTCCTGACCACGTACAATATATAAACAAGTAGAATAAAATCAAGGAGTACCTGTTCCCTCTCTGGAATGGTGTCCAGAAACCTCTTCCACCAGCCCATAGCAGGTTCCGGCATTCTCATGAGGTAACCCTCGTGGTGAATGTCACGTTGTAAACCAGCTACATCAATCTTTTCCACGCATGGTTTAACCCATGCTGGATGTGGTTGCAGAGGTGGAGTATCCTGTTAAGGTGTGTCATCAAAAACTTCAAGAACTCCACCAAGAGAAAAGGAAAACCAGAAAACAGTGGGGGGGGGGGTTGCAATTTAAGACCCGAGTCATCAGAGTTTGGAGGGGAAGGGGAGGAATACAAAAAACATCATACAAAAACTTCCTCATGTTCCAACTACACAAACTATCACTTTAAAACATTGGAGTTGAACAAAATGATAGCCGAGTATATCCCATTGCCTTCATCTTCTTTTACTTATGTGGCTCTACTTATTTACCAAACTTTCAAAGACTGATTTTTGTACTGCTGATTTTCTCAACTGATGAGAACTGCATTTGTTCCGTTATTATTGCTTGTGGGTTAAAGGGGTAAATCCATGTGGATTGGACCCCACCGATGATGTTGAACACTGTGAAATACATCCTTGAATAGTCCACAGAAGTCATACCTGGTGATGAGGCACTGTGGATTCTCTTGCATGAAGCGCTCACATCATTGATTGTATGCTATCGTCATTGAAGGGAAGACTGGTTGTGTGCGAGGCAAGCAAATATGAATAGAATTTGCCTCAGTCAATTGGAGGGTTGACAAGGTGATATGTGAATAGTGGCCATCTAAGATAAGAAGCACTGGACGTGTAGGTGGCAATGAAGGGATGAACATCCAACTACTAAAATACTATCATTCAACTATCATAACAAATACTTTTTATGTCATATCTGACATATTAAAGAAAATGTATACTGGCACTAAATATACCAATGTGGCTAAGTTCGGACAGCGTGTAAGTTAAAACCGATCGTGTTAAAACACCATCTAACCACAGGGGGCAAGTCATGAATTTAAAACTCTAGTGTGTTCTAACAGCGTACTACAGCAAGCAGTTAAAACCTGTTCAGTTTTATTTTCAGTTTTAAAAGGTTACGCACTCTGCCCCACATACAGCGCGGACTTCCGTTTATGCATAGAGACATACACAGCACACGTGTATTTGGTGCTCATAATTACCTGTTACGCAAGCTGTGCAGCCTGCGGGTCAACATCGCTGCCTAAAACCGGATGTTGAAAGGCGATTGTGTCCAAACAGTGTTTTAGCGGCTAAACTCAAACGGTTTTGACGCTAAACCCTCCTCTCGAACAGTTTTAAATGTGCATTTTAGCAGCGAGCATGAGACCAAAAGAAATGTTTTGCATGCATCTATGATTCAGATGTATATGTATATCACTGTATTCAGGAACCTTATCACTTCATGCCATATGTTCTCAGCACTAAATATGACAAGAAGTTTGATTTTTTTGATTGTTCCTCACTGACTTCACAGTTTTATTTATCAGATGGCAGATCAATTAAATCGAAAAGGGCAGGAATTTTCCTTTACTTCTTGCTCAGCTCGAAACTGTAAGTTTGTACTTAGGCAGTCAGGGTCTGGACCTTTAGGAGCCTGCTGATGCCACATCGGCTTGTTTCCAGCCACTTCTTCACCTCTTGCGAATGCTGTCTTGTATTCTTGGTTTACAGCCCCTCTACGCCTTCCATGTATTCCTTAAAGGCTGAAAATTCGGCTCTGCAATAAAGCAGTAAACAAGATGCAAATTAAATAACCTAAAGAAACATTGTGACTGCATGATAAAACAATTGCAGTGCACAATTAAGTGCACAATAAAACAACCACTATGCACAAAAATCATCTGTAAAAGAATGCGAAATCATAATTAATTCCATAGCTTGCATGGATATCCTCTCCACCCAAAACAAATCATATACAGAAATGATACATGATGACATTGTCCAACTTCCCGAGTTGTTGACAAATGCTTGATGGAATTTTTCTTGTGTGCACGAGCTGCGACCCGTATACTTTGCCTTGGTTTCATGAGTCAGTGCATTCAGCCATGCTGGCGTCTTATTATTGACCCACATAAAAAGGGTTTCATGCGTGAGGGTTCTTGCAGCCGGTTTGACTCGAACTAGCAGATTGAGTTGCCAAAGTCCCTCTCGATCTGGTATGACATTTTGTGGCAGGAACATTACTAAAAGATGATGCAACACGTCTGTTCCCTGCACCTAGTCGTCCATGCTGCCATAAGATGAACTGTCTGTATGCTGTATGACGGAAACTGTCATTGTTTCTTTGTTCGTTTGCTGCCATCAAATCGGCACGGTACGAGATCGCAATCTCCAAAACATGGCCATCAAGTACAAGGTTGTTGAAGAGACCAGTGTGTGTTATATATACAGTGGTTGGCTCGCAGTGTACAGCATTTGTTTTCATTGGGTGTGGGCATCTCCCTGCAACTGCCACACTTGTACCATCTTCTGACTGCTGACGCTGGAGTTGTTCCAAGTTTCTTGGAAGATGCTGTCGCAAGGTCTGATGCACCGATTGCCGACGTGGATGGTTGTTCGACGACATTTCCGGATGGTTTTTTCCTCCTTTTTGCAGTTCCTTTGAACTTATTATTGACGCCATATCGTTTTCTCGTACTTCCCTTTGCCATTTCAGCAAAGTGAGCAGAGAATTTAGCTTGAACTTTATGAGATGTCAACGGATGGTTTTGGATTGGAAAAATTGTCACGACGAACGATTTGTCAACCGAATTGAAGACAAAAGTGCATTCAATGGCCAAAGTGGCTTCACAAACCCCTTGTTATTCCAAACAGAAGCAGCGGAAGAGCTAATTAATCATACGGAACTCATGGAAAAATGGACTGAACACCAATGATCTTGACCAGTACCTGTGGAGTGTGGAGTGTTTGTCAGAAACAACTTTCTGTCTCAGGGGCCCTACACATGAGACAGAAACTTGTTTCTGACATGAATTCTTAAGTCCCTTACGTGGCACTGCCGAAGTACACTCGGAGGTACACCACCGAGCAGTTGCTTAGCAAACTGTAAAAAAATAAAAACAAAACATGGTGAAAACATGGTAATTCCATGGGTTACTCAAGAAGAAAAAAAATTGACATGAGTTGCTTACCATAAGTACAAACACTCCACAGCTACTGGTATCCTGTTGGATTGAATTAATGTAGATCTTCATGGTCCATGCAGAAGGGGTGTCTGGTACTGTTCTGGCCCTGACATTCATGTAGTTACTATAAAATCCAAGATAATAAACAAATGCAAAATATATGAAATACAGACAAAATATTTAAAAGTGAATACATGCATGCAGTGCACAAGTATTGAAATCTCTTACAACATTGGAAATAGTACTCATGGTATAATAAAATATAATGATGTCAAAGGGTCAAAAGTGGAAGTGTAAAACATACATGAAGTGGGAACAGTAGCGCCTTTCAGCTGAGCTGTACCCAGGAAGGGAATTCAGTATCCCAACAGATCTTGTGGCTATGTTGGCTGCGAGCAAAACCCAGTGGTTGCTGTCCACACATATGGGAATCATTAGCCACAAGAAGTCAGAAAAAGGAATCTGAAATTGAAATGAGAAAGAATACATTGAAGGATACGGAACAGTGTAATTGATATTCTTCCTCGTATACTGCACACTGGTAAATTTGTGAAAAATAGGCAAATTTTGATTTACTTACATTGGGATGAAGCCAGTCACTGTATTCCTGTCTTTCCCAAAAGTGCACAATGTGGCACGGCAAGAAGAAAACGTGCCGATGTGAAAGCTCATGATTGCATTGCAGTTGCAAGAGCTCAAAGTAAGAATGGATAACCTGAAGTGATGAATGTGATAATAGACATGAAAATATTAGATATAAATTACATTATGAGGGCCGGTCACACAGGCCTCGATAACGATAACGATAACGATAACGATAACAAAACCGATAAATTGTTGGACAAAATAGCCGCTAATGATGCGGCAGTGTCACTGTTGAGTTTTTAATAATATGATTGATACTAATCAAGTAAGTCTGCCACTATAGGATTAAAAAAAAATTGCCTAGCCATACTTAATTATTTATAACTTTATTTATAATTTAGTACTATAAGGCATGACATTGACAGATCAGCAAAGGACCAGCCACATGTAGTGTGACTGGTCACTCATGATACAGAATAGTATTACTACTAAGTACTAGTTTTAGTGAGTAGTGGTGGTAAATATGCATGGCTGAAACAACTAGCAGTGTGTGAACATCCTGGATCAGACCATGGAGGAAGATTGTATTGTTTATGTTCATTCTGAAAGCATAAGATTAGTGTGCCAAGTGTAGAATGCACCAAGCTGTGGCATTGCCTGGGCAAGATCTAATTCTATATCCTCACTGTTAATTACTGTAAGTGCCACTTACTAGGCGGTTAGTAGCTCTTCTTAATTCTTAAACTACAAATAAAAACGAAACAAAAATTGTTTATTAAGAGGAGCTCCTAACGGCCCAGTAAGTAGGTAGGTAGTCCACCTCACTGTAAAAAGTCTGAGGAAAAAACTAGACAACATTCCATGGTCTGGTACAACCACTTGCCGAAAAAAACTGGACTTACAGTGGCCCTACTAGTACTAATTACAGTTTTCCCAATAGTCATGATTTCTGCACTGCTGACCATCGTCCGGTTAACAAATACGCGGCATAAAATCTTTCTTTTTTTCGGATGGAGGTTGTGCCAGACAGTCAGTGTCGTTTCTCTACAGACATGAGAAGTAATTAGTATATTAATTAATAATAATACTTAATAGTTGGCCTATTGTAAAAAAAAATCACCCTTTCACGGTGAGGTTATTAACTAAAATAAACCATGTGATGTACTTGATGAAGCTCCATATACCTCCATGCATATATAATAGATAGTGATAATAATTAATATGCATGTAATTGTAAATGCGTGCTAAACCGTCGAAAACGCAGTCAGACACTGTCACTGACTGAGTCAGACTCAGAGTCAGACTCTGATCTGAGACTATTAGTCTCAGAGTCAGAAATGATCTACTTACTGGCCTCATCGAGCAAGTAATTCTGCGATTTGCGCCGAAGAACCCTCTTCTCAGACACCGTCGCATCAGATCCATACGACCTGCTTCTTATGAAGTTGACCAGCTTCGAAATCGCCTCGCGATGCTTAATAAAGCGATCCGCACGCGTACTGCTTGTGTACCCCCAGAACTATGGGGTTCAACGTCGTCCGCTGCTCTCCCGACCGGAACCCCACAGATAACTATGCTTGTTTTCCCATAGGCTTCTGTGTAACGTTCACTAATGGCAATGCTGTGGCATAGGGATCAGCAGATAATATGCTGCTTCATTTGGCCCAAGATTTCTAGCAAATGTGGTTTACATACCACGCACCTGTGTGCAACTGTCCATGTGGCGAAAATGTGTCGAATTCCCCTCAAAAATGGGCGAAAACCTCCCGGTTGGGTTGCAAGATTCAAACGGCAGCTCCGTAACTGGCAGTCTGGTCCCCTGTAGTAAGGTATAGCGGCTAGCTGCGAAGACGTACAGGGGACTGCCAGTTGCGGCGCTGCCGTTTGAATCTTGCAACCAAACCATTTTCGCCACATGGACAGTTGCACACAGGTGCGTGTTATGTAAACCACATTTGCTAAAAATCTTGGGCCAAATGAAGCAGCATATTATCTGCTGATCCCTATGCCACAGCATTAGTGAACGTTACACAGAAGCCTATGGGAAAAAAACATAGATATCTGTGGGGTTCCGGTCGGGAGAGCAGCAGACGACGTAGAACCCCACAGTTCTGGGGGTACTGCTTGTGGGCGCCGCCATGACAGTTGTACTTGTAGCACAGCTGCTTGGCGGATATCACAGTCCAGCCAAAAACACGCACTGAATTTGATCGCTGTGCGCAGGCATGGAGTGAAGTCATAGTCATACTACCTTATAAAATATATGGTAATTTAGACAGTTGAGTCCGCCACACCGGACCTCTTCACTATAAACTCTAACGTATCGTGTGCCCGAAGTTTGGGATACAGATGTCGCTTAATAACATTAATGTCATATTTACCACTGTTAAAACCAAGGACGGGGAATTCGGCAATAACGTCTTCAAGCCATTTGCTACCTCGGCCAGATGCTTCTTCCGCTGTCTCCAAACCGGGCACATTGCCATTACTGGCTTGAAGTTTTGGTCGGCTTTTCTTCTGACAAACATCCCAGTCGGCATGCTCTGCACGAGTGCCCAAAGATACGATGCGTTTCGGTCAAAATCGATAATTTGTCTGCACACGTTAGCCGTTAGGTCCGTTTTTGATGTGGGTTATATTTCGCGGGCACATTGCTCGCGATTCGCGATGCTGCCAGCTCAGTATCTCGTGCCGACTTTCCCATTGAAGTCGAGCGTCAGCTTTACCTTGGTGTGGCATTGTCTGGAAATAGCATTCAAAGTCAAATGTTGCCCGGCATGGATAAATTTGATGATTTTTTTTTGGGGGGGGATGTTGGAGAAAGGCAGAATACCCCGCCTGGGAATTTGTGTTTCACGTTTGCATCGTAGTTCAAAAATTTTGTCTCTATTGGAAGTCGAGTGTTTTCATCCAGAAATATTGCGCATTAAATTGACGAAAGCGACTAACCCTAATATTTTCCAATAAAAAATGATTTGAAGTGTTTCTTGGCAGATCTGTTTAAAATACACATAGGGCCTATTAACACGGAAAAATACGACTTTACACGGATATTTCTCTGTTGTAGAATTGATAGCAAGAAAACAATAATGTTTCGTTTTCTTATTTTTTTCGTTCGAACACATTCATTCGCTCTATAAAGGTGTTTTTATACACTGCACCATTTTACAGAGTTATGTACTTTTGTTGCTATACAAAGCATGGGTACCGGGTACGAGGGGTGCCAATCGGCACCCTTATAAGAAGCCAGCCATCCTACCTACAGAATAAAACGATATATGATGTCCACCATACAAAGCATGGAGGGGTGCCAATGGGCAAGCCATCCTACATACTTACAAAATAAAAAACACTCATTGTTTCATTTCATAAGAATAATAATTATTATACATATTACTTACTGTTCATTCTCCCGCTTGAGGCCTATCTAGTTTTAAATTTATGTTTAAGTGTCGCCCGCGTTTCCTTGCTGAGGCACCCCGTTTCGTCAGAACGAAGCCCCACAAAATCACCGATTGAAGAGGCAAAACGTCCGTATACGGTTTGGAATTTCTTCCTGTTCCCAAGGTCCAAAGTTCCAAACCATCCACTCTTTTAACCAGGAGCCTTTGAACCATTGGACTTATACGGTCGATGATGTTTTTTCGACAACTTTACGAACACACGGACGTTTTGTCTTGTCGTCGAGATGTAGGGCAACGAACTGGTCACTAACGACAGTGTCTCGTGTTTCCTCCTAGGAAACGCGGGGTTGAGTCCTTTGCTGGTCTCCAATTCAGGAAACCTGAGAATAAAGTAAACATTGTAGGCCTACGTGTAGTTTTAGTTGATTGTTGTGATATGGTTCACTTTTTAATATACAATTCTAGTTGCTTCCTTTTCTTGGTGAACTATTCATATAAATATGTTGGAGGCTCCAGACCGACATGCATAGTAAACATGCGATTTGATTCTCAAAAAATATCTCGAGGAATGTGGAAATGATTTGGAGAAAATTTCTTACAGATTGCGTGAACTACGTATAGATATACGTAATAATTTGACTTTATTAAGCCTCTACATTTTAAATGGGAAAAGATGGGAAAACAATTTTCCGCAGGATAGGCCGTTGAGCTACGTGACTAATACTGACTATTAAGACGCTGCTTTTACTCAAATAAAGCTAGCGTTCAATTCAATTAATTAATATACCTTTGACCGATAACTTAGTCTGCATTCATACAAGAATTTACAATTTTTACACTGATTTTTGTTGTTCTCTTTCAACAAAGAAAGTGAGCGTTATCCTGTCATGTGTGCATGAGGATGTTTGCTGCTTGATAGCTTTCTCTGTTTATTCTGTGCCGATTGGCAATTTGGTTGTCTCAGGGATCAACAAACATAGCTTTGTAAATAATCAACAAACCTTGGGGTACTCTCTTGTCAGTTTCTCAGAAATCATTTCTAGCTCTGGCTGCATGTCTTCATTTGGCTCTTCCCGTTCTCTCACATGGCCCTGCAATTCCTCTACAGGCCAATACGAGGGTGTTTCTAGAACCTCAAATTCAAAAATAATTTGTTTTTCCAATTACACTTGCTTATATAATGCAGATTATTGTAGATTCTGCATGAAATTATCAAACTCGATGCAGCAATATTGTTTTTCTTTTGAGATATTTTCTTTCCATATCAAAGAGAAAAATCTATTTGTTTTCCTTTTTTTATATTTCATTTTTCTCCTGGACAAATATCGGTAAATTCATATTTTTGTTAAAATCAACAGACATTGGCATTGTGGTCCCCTCCTCAAATTTTAATGTGTCGTTAAAGTTTTCCTGACCATGTACAATATATAAACAAGTAGAATAAAATCAAGGAGTACCTGTTCCCTCTCTGGAATGGTGTCCAGAAACCTCTTCCACCAGCCCATAGCAGGTTCCGGCATTCTCATGAGGTAACCCTCGTGGTGAATGTCACGTTGTAAACCAGCTACATCAATCTTTTCCACGCATGGTTTAACCCATGCTGGAGGTGGTTGCAGAGGTGGAGTATCCTGTTAAGGTGTGTCATCAAAAACTTCAAGAACTCCACCAAGAGAAAAGGAAAACCAGAAAACAGTGGGGGGGGGTTGCAATTTAAGACCCGAGTCATCAGAGTTTGGAGGGGAAGGGGAGGAATACAAAAAACATCATACAAAAACTTCCTCATGTTCCAACTACACAAACTATCACTTTAAAACATTGGAGTTGAACAAAATGATAGCCGAGTATATCCCATTGCCTTCATCTTCTTTTACTTATGTGGCTCTACTTATTTACCAAACTTTCAAAGACTGATTTTTGTACTGCTGATTTTCTCAACTGATGAGAACTGCATATGTTCCGTTATTATTGCTTGTGGGTTAAAGGGGTAAATCCATGTGGATTGGATCCCACCGATGATGTTGAACACTGTGAAATACATCCTTGAATAGTCCACAGAAGTCATACCTGGTGATGAGGCACTGTGGATTCTCTTGCATGAAGCGCTCACATCATTGATTGTACGCTATCGTCATTGAAGGGAAGACTGGTTGTGTGCGAGGCAAGCAAATTTGAATAGAATTTGCCTCAGTCAATTGGAGGGTTGACAAGGTGATATGTGAATAGTGGCCATCTAAGATAAGAAGCACTGGACGTGTAGGTGGCAATGAAGGGATGAACATCCAACTACTAAAATACTATCATTCAACTATCATAACAAATACTTTTTATGTCATATCTGACATATTAAAGAAAATGTATACTGGCACTAAATATACCAATGTGGCTAAGTTCGGACAGCGTGTAAGTTAAAACCGATCGTGTTAAAACACCATCTAACCACAGGGGGCAAGTCATGAATTTAAAACTCTAGTGTGTTCTAACAGCGTACTACAGCAAGCAGTTAAAACCTGTTCAGTTTTATTTTCAGTTTTAAAAGGTTACGCACTCTGCCCCACATACAGCGCGGACTTCCGTTTATGCATAGAGACATACACAGCACACGTGTATTTGGTGCTCATAATTACCTGTTACGCAAGCTGTGCAGCCTGCGGGTCAACATCGCTGCCTAAAACCGGATGTTGAAAGGCGATTGTGTCCAAACAGTGTTTTAGCGGCTAAACTCAAACGGTTTTGACGCTAAACCCTCCTCTCGAACAGTTTTAAATGTGCATTTTAGCAGCGAGCATGAGACCAAAAGAAATGTTTTGCATGCATCTATGATTCAGATGTATATGTATATCACTGTATTCAGGAACCTTATCACTTCATGCCATATGTTCTCAGCACTAAATATGACAAGAAGTTTGATTTTTTTGATTGTTCCTCACTGACTTCACAGTTTTATTTATCAGATGGCAGATCAATGAAATCGAAAAGGGCAGGAATTTTCCTTTACTTCTTGCTCAGCTCGAAACTGTAAGTTTGTACTTAGGCAGTCAGGGTCTGGACCTTTAGGAGCCTGCTGATGCCACATCGGCTTGTTTCCAGCCACTTCTTCACCTCTTGCGAATGCTGTCTTGTATTCTTGGTTTACAGCCCCTCTACGCCTTCCATGTATTCCTTAAAGGCTGAAAATTCGGCTCTGCACTTAAGCAGTAAACAAGATGCAAATTAAATAACCTAAAGAAACATTGTGACTGCATGATAAAACAATTGCAGTGCACAATTAAGTGCACAATAAAACAACCACTATGCACAAAAATCATCTGTAAAAGAATGCGAAATCATAATTAATTCCATAGCTTGCATGGATATCCTCTCCACCCAAAACAAATCATATACAGAAATGATACATGATGACATTGTCCAACTTCCCGAGTTGTTGACAAATGCTTGATGGAATTTTTCTTGTGTGCACGAGCTGCGACCCGTATACTTTGCCTTGGTTTCATGAGTCAGTGCATTCAGCCATGCTGGCGTCTTATTATTGACCCACATAAAAAGGGTTTCATGCGTGAGGGTTCTTGCAGCCGGTTTTACTCGAACTAGCAGATTGAGTTGCCAAAGTCCCTCTCGATCTGATATGACATTTTGTGGCAGGAACATTACTAAAAGATGATGCAACACGTCTGTTCCCTGCACCTAGTCGTCCATGCTGCCATAAGATGAACTGTCTGTATGCTGTATGACGGAAACTGTCATTGTTTCTTTGTTCGTTTGCTGCCATCAAATCGGCACGGTACGAGATCGCAATCTCCAAAACATGGCCATCAAGTACAAGGTTGTTGAAGAGACCAGTGTGTGTTATATATACAGTGGTTGGCTCGCAGTGTACAGCATTTGTTTTCATTGGGTGTGGGCATCTCCCTGCAACTGCCACACTTGTACCATCTTCTGACTGCTGACGCTGGAGTTGTTCCAAGTTTCTTGGAAGATGCTGTCGCAAGGTCTGATGCACGGATTGCCGACGTGGATGGTTGTTCGACGACATTTCCGGATGGTTTTTTCCTCCTTTTTGCAGTTCCTTTGAACTTATTATTGACGCCATATCGTTTTCTCGTACTTCCCTTTGCCATTTCAGCAAAGTGAGCAGAGAATTTAGCTTGAACTTTATGAGATGTCAACGGATGGTTTTGGATTGGAAAAATTGTCACGACGAACGATTTGTCAACCGAATTGAAGACAAAAGTGCATTCAATGGCCAAAGTGGCTTCACAAACCCCTTGTTATTCCAAACAGAAGCAGCGGAAGAGCTAATTAATCATACGGAACTCATGGAAAAATGGACTGAACACCAATGATCTTGACCAGTACCTGTGGAGTGTGGAGTGTTTGTCAGAAACAACTTTCTGTCTCAGGGGCCCTACACATGAGACAGAAACTTGTTTCTGACATGAATTCTTAAGTCCCTTACGTGGCACTGCCGAAGTACACTCGGAGGTACACCACCGAGCAGTTGCTTAGCAAACTGTAAAAAAATAAAAACAAAACATGGTGAAAACATGGTAATTCCATGGGTTACTCAAGAAGAAAAAAAATTGACATGAGTTGCTTACCATAAGTACAAACACTCCACAGCTACTGGTATCCTGTTGGATTGAATTAATGTAGATCTTCATGGTCCATGCAGAAGGGGTGTCTGGTACTGTTCTGGCCCTGACATTCATGTAGTTACTATAAAATCCAAGATAATAAACAAATGCAAAATATATGAAATACAGACAAAATATTTAAAAGTGAATACATGCATGCAGTGCACAAGTATTGAAATCTCTTACAACATTGGAAATAGTACTCATGGTATAATAAAATATAATGATGTCAAAGGGTCAAAAGTGGAAGTGTAAAACATACATGAAGTGGGAACAGTAGCGCCTTTCAGCTGAGCTGTACCCAGGAAGGGAATTCAGTATCCCAACAGATCTTGTGGCTATGTTGGCTGCGAGCAAAACCCAGTGGTTGCTGTCCACACATATGGGAATCATTAGCCACAAGAAGTCAGAAAAAGGAATCTGAAATTGAAATGAGAAAGAATACATTGAAGGATACGGGAACAGTGTAATTGATATTCTTCCTCGTATACTGCACTGGTAAATTAGTGAAAAATAGGCAAATTTTGATTTACTTACATTGGGATGAAGCCAGTCACTGTATTCCTGTCTTTCCCAAAAGTGCACAATGTGGCACGGCAAGAAGAAAACGTGCCGATGTGAAAGCTCATGATTGCATTGCAGTTGCAAGAGCTCAAAGTAAGAATGGATAACCTGAAGTGATGAATGTGATAATAGACATGAAAATATTAGATATAAATTACATTATGAGGGCCGGTCACACAGGCCTCGATAACGATAACGATAACAAAACCGATAAATTGTTGGACAAAATAGCCGCTAATGATGCGGCAGTGTCACTGTTGAGTTTTTAATAATATGATTGATACTAATCAAGTAAGTCTGCCACTATAGGATTAAAAAAAAATTGCCTAGCCATACTTAATTATTAGCTTTTCCGCCGCGAAGCGGAAAAGCTATTGTTTTTGTTCGGATTATTTTTTTTTCTTCTTATCGCAAAAATCCCATAGACAAATCACAGGGTTTTTCTGGAGGGCACTTTTGCCATTGAACACACTTGGATTTTTTTCAAACTTTGCAAATAGATAGAGCCTTTGCTGAAGTTGTGCACAGTTGTCTTGAAAACGTCATGACGTCACCACGTGTCACGTGACAGCGCTTTAAAGTGGCAAATTTCAAACTGCAATAAAAGCAAAAAAGCAACTTCGTTTTGTTCCAAGTTTGCACTATATCTAAGTTGGGAAAAGGGGTATCCAAAAATTCTCTGGAATGGTGTCCAGAAACCTCTTCCACCAGCCCATAGCAGGTTCCGGCATTCTCATGAGGTAACCCTCGTGGTGAATGTCACGTTGTAAACCAGCTACATCAATCTTTTCCACGCATGGTTTAACCCATGCTGGATGTGGTTGCAGAGGTGGAGTATCCTGTTAAGGTGTGTCATCAAAAACTTCAAGAACTCCACCAAGAGAAAAGGAAAACCAGAGAACAGTGGGGGGGGGTTGCAATTAAAGACCCGAGTCATCAGAGTTTGGAGGGGAAGGGGAGGAATACAAAAAACATCATACAAAAACTTCCTCATGTTCAAACTACACAAACTATCACTTTAAAACATCGGAGTTGAACAAAATGATAGCCGAGTATATCTCCCATTGCCTTCATCTTCTTTTACTTATGTGGCTCTACTTATTTACCAAACTTTCAAAGACTGATTTTTGTACTGCTGGATAAAGATGCTGGTGTAGTACAGTACAGTAGCATATACACTCGATAGTAGTTTGTCCCATAGGATGCACATACCGATGTAGGTCAGTGTGTAATGTGGCAGTAGTGAGACTCTGTGCCACCATCGATTTGAATTAATAATATAGGCCAAGGCCTACCCAAAGTTTGTATTTTTGCAAACTATATATTCTGGTAGTGTTTGTGGAAGAATTAATAGTGTACATACCTTGAAATATACCTCGGTACTCGCTGAGATTCCAAGCCTCAAGCTTATCTTTCACAAAGTCCATCTTGCAAATATTGGGACAATTGAAAAAAGTGGCGGGCGAAAAGCTATTCGGGGAGGTGATGCGAGCATATCATGTGACCACTCTTTTTCCAATCACAAAATAGTGACGTCGTTCATTTGGAAAATTTGACCCGGAAAAGGGTCAAATTGTGTTGACCCTGAGAAAGGTTCAACAAATTGACCCGAGAGTTTTTAGAGTATGGACTTACTAGAAGGTGCATCTGGGAGGAAGTCTTCATCTGAATCTGAATCAGAAAATCTTTCCAGGTCGCTGTTGTTGCCATCAAGCAACTCTAGAATGTCACCAGTGCTGAGACAATGTCTGTGAGAACTGGCCATCTGCATATTAAAAAAAAAGGCAAAATTACCATGCTATTTGGCGAAATCTTGGGTTTGCATTCAAGTAAGCGGGGAAATCAAATAAGCTAAAGCAAACATGATGCACAGTGAAGATAAAAAGCAGATCTTTAAAGGACCATGTGCGATGTGTATGTGTATTTTCATACGTCTAAAACACATTTCTTACCACCACCATATAATTACTAATATTAATACCATGCTAATACTAATAGTAATACTGTATTATAGTCCCTATACATATTGTTAGTTTTACTACCCGGTATATAATGAATAATAATAATGAACAATTCCAAAGAAATCAATCTTTTGCAATATAGACATACATGGTGTTATCTGTAAACGACAGCGGAAAAACAATCATACAGGCTGAGGCTCAAGCATGATACATATGAACATGATGACTGCAAGCCACCTAGATGCACCTATAGTTGCGAGCCTTTGGGGACCAGGGACGACGAATTTGAATCCCCATAGAAAAGCACACATGTAAACACGTCATTAGTACTTTGACTGTTTGACACAACAAATTATTAGTCAATCTACACAGTTAGAGCATACATAAGTTTGCAACCGAGCTGCCCAGTACATGATTCATGGAACCAATCTTTGCATTTTGTGCATTGCCACCATAACTCTTGCTCCTCATCATCTCCGTAAAACCCCATCACAATGACCACAGTAATTAGTCATGTCCTGCCTATCGTATTGGGCATTTACACGCGTCGCCTTTCCAGATATTCTTCTGTTGTTTCTTCTTGAGCACTTGTTTCTGTTTGTGTTCCCTTTCCTTTTGCTTCAGTATCTGGACTTCATTTCTATTGTTTTGCCTGCTTCTCCGTCTGTCTCTTGTCGCTTCCTTTCTCTCTCCACCTTCCTTGCCTCCTTTGCTGCTAGTGCCCTCTCTTTGGTTTGCACTTCTCCACTTCTACATTGTAGATTTAATCTGCGGTTAAGGACCGTTACGCGCTTGGGGTTTGCATTTGTTCAGTTGCGTTGATGGTCTTCTTGACGACAGGCTTCTTCAAAACAGAAAACCGTGGGGCTTGTATGGAAGAATGGGGTATCTCTTCCAGAATCACTTCACTGTTCTCTGCTAGATTGTTCTATTGATCCTCGTCCACATTCATGGCCAGTTGGTATGACTGTAGACAGAGGATTTTCATACTCGAGTTTAGTCTCAACTGATGAGAACTGCATATGTTCCGTTATTATTGCTTGTGGGTTAAAGGGGTAAACCCATGTGGATTGGACCCCACCGATGATGTTAAACACTGTGAAATACATCCTTGAATAGTCCACAGAAGTCATACCTGGTGATGAGGCACTGTGGATTCTCTTGCATGAAGCGCTCACATCATTGATTGTACGCTATCGTCATTGAAGGGAAGACTGGTTGTGTGCGAGGCAAGCAAATATGAATAGAATTTGCCTCAGTCAATTGGAGGGTTGACAAGGTGATATGCGAATAGTGGCCATCTAAGATAAGAAGCACTGGACGTGTAGGTGGCAATGAAGGGATGAACATCCAACTACTAAAATACTAAAATACCTATTCAAAACAAGAATCATATTAGGTGGAGAAAACCAGACAGGGTAATAGGCCTGGGCTAATGCCTCATTCACTGGAATGCACTGCCCCTGTCCTTGGCTCAAGCCTTGGAAACCCAAAAGTCTGAAGGGGTTATACACCCATTGTCTTCAGTTTCTACAAGTTAATATCAAAATACCTATTCAGGTTTCTGTTGATGGCTTACATGTATATTTACTATTAAATTGATTGTAAGATTTGAGGAATATAACATACCTGTGGAGCAATGAAAACACGGAGGCACTGAGGATGTTTCAAAATAATGTCATGTGTCTTGTTGCTGTGCTGTGATCAGAATGACCATCTCAGCCACCAGACACACCTATCCCCAGCGCACTCACACTCACACACAGGAGTCGTTAATCAATGCCACTGGAACATGTAGCCTTGCAAGAGCAGTGGCTGGGAGCCTGAAGGTCAGACTGACCATCCCAGCCACCAGGGGACTAGCTCCAGCGCTCTCCCAGGCAGCTTCGTAAATCATGACCCTCAAGAACAGTGGGATGTTTAGAAAAGTGGGATGCTAAGACCATCCCTGTAACCAGGAATGCCTACATGTAGCCACAGTGCTTGGGAAAAACCAAAAATAAATAGGGGGGGGGTCTCTGAACTACTGTGGTCCCCCAACATATGCACCAGATTCAGTACAGTTTCATCCAGATTGTAGATCTGACTGGGAATTGTAAATGTATGTGAAACAAACATATACCCTTACCCTTGGCAACTGAATTAGGCTGATAATCAATTACATGTGCATAACTACGTAATACGTACAGCTGTACATAGTACTACATGTATACATATGCATTGTCTTACTGGTTCACAGATATACACTCACAGCCCCCAACCACCCAAGGTCAGGTACCCCATACTGAAGCTGAGGACTTCAGCGTCTTTAAGATTCATCTTTTCAGTATAACATAAAAATAATTATTATATATCATCCATATGACTGTGACAGCACAAAACCTAGTGAAAGATTTGCGATGTCGCCATGTAAGGCAAAGTAAAAAAAAAAAAAAAAATAGTTTCGCATATCCAATTTTTTTTTTAAGGAGGATGAGGGCACTTTTTATTTGCCTTTTCCAAAACAAGGTTGTTGTTTTTTCCTAAAGACGGGTAGTCTAATTTGAGTAATTTCCAGTATGGTACAATAATTCAACAGCTGGAAACATCGGAAATCAATCGAAATTTTGTTTTATCATTTTATTAAAAAAACAATGCAGACGGGGATGAGAAACTAATAATTTGTTTCACAAAACCTGCTGTTAACTGGTATTAATTGTGTGAATTGGGTCACTGTATACTGTATGTCCTAAATTCTGCTAATTGTTATCATTTTTGTGTGGCAAATATGAGGCTTTTCTTGAACTAATTTTAAAAGCATCTATTATATGCCTATAGTGTAATCACTACATGTATGGTATTATTTATGATTTATCTTACTGTATCAATGAAATGTTTTATATGAATGGAGTGGACTCAGAACACAGAATGAATTTTGTTTCAACTTGTTATAAGACCAACATTCTTTTCAAATGTTTAATTGTAAAATGTAAATTATTAAAAAGTCCATTGTATACGGGTTGTTCTATTTTCAAGTAAAGGGTTTGATACTGTTAACTGTGTGGACGTTGAAAAGGGTCTTCTTGAATCAAAAATCAAAATGTCAGACTCAGTTATTCATATTGTGGGTCATTCTGGTTAGAAAGTAGTTTTTGAAACAGTTATTTATTAGTCCAAATATGTAGAGAAACTGATATTCAGAATCTAGCAGGACCCTTGACAAAGGCTGACTGCAAAATTTAAAGGGCGTCCTCTGAGGTAGGTCCTGCTATGATCAAAAATTATCAAAAAATGTCTGCCCCTTTAAATTTTGGAGAATTGTTTTTTGATCAAAATTATCAAAAAATGTCTGCCCCTTTAAATTTTGGAGAATTGTTTTTTGATCATTTATGTCCATAAGCAGTTTACATTTTTGTATTATAGTACTTGAAGTTTCAAAGAACTTGGAAATTTATATCAATTATTGGAAAGAAAAACAGGTCTTTATATTGCATCCATTTGGGTGTTGAGTGATGTATTAAAGGCCTAATACAACATTGGGAAAATCAGAAAACATCGATGTCCACAGATTTCCTATAATTTACACAGTTTGTAGATATTCATGGTAGAATCTTCATGTTGAAATCTTCACACAAACACTGACAAATAGTTTTTAATTTTCTTGTGTGATTCGTTGAATGCTTCCCCCACAAAATATTGTACAATTTTCTCCCAAGGTCTGTGGTGGTTACGACACAAATCAGTCATCCAGTCGGTTAAAAACTCATGAGGGCGCTATTCAAAAATACAACAATCTTTCGCAGGTTGGAGCGAAATGTGATAGGTTTTTGCACTTTTCTCCTTTGTCATAATTATTATCGTTTGAGCTAAAATTATTATCGTTTGAGCTTCACTGGGTTTTTCTTTAATGTTTAATGGACATAAAAACTGAGGTTATCTTTTGACTTTTACCAATGTTGTATTGGGCCTTTACGATTAATTGACACTTTGGCAGTAAATCATGCAGTATTGGAAAACAACCATTCTTGGATGACCCATACCTATGAGGAATGCACAAGATTGTTCATATACCGGTAGGCCTTAGGCCTGTACCTCTATATAATGTCTTGGTTAATTATGAGTTTTTTGCAAAGAACATAAAATAATGGTTATCTCATGGTAAATACTACACTGTATAAATACTGCAATGTGAAATCAAATGTCAGGGCTTCAAATCAAACACATGCCACCTGATGACTACAATTCCCCCGGAAATTCCTAGGAAATGGAGACGGACCTTTTCACACTTCAGTCATTTAACCCAGCAATTTCCCGAATAATATCTCAACCCCGGGGTTTTGCCAGCCCTGCCCAGGAGAAAGGTTAAAATCCAGGGGTATGCGTATTTCTCAGGACAAACTGGCATGGGTTTTGCCCAGGGTTGTGTGCTGTGATGGATGGAGCCCAGCAGTGCATGCTGGTTTTGACATTCAGGTTGCCATAATTCTTGGGGAATGACTGGCAGAGCAAATCTTCGGGGGAAGACTTTCCTGAGAAAATTGGTGAAGGGGAAAAATTCACATGAAATAGATGTGTAGTGTGAAAAGGCCTTTATTTCTAATATCAGCTATCAAATTCATACATGAGCTCTCTTATGGATGTCATTACTTTTTTTTGGTATTAGTAGTACTACATTGGCCCCCAAAGTCAGCGCTTTTAATTATGTAAACAATAATCAATGTGTGGGATATTATATTATCCAAACGATACTCTATTGAATTCAAGAAGTCTTTGGATGGATGTTGTACACGCATCATTTTAGAGGTTATATTGTGCAAGCAATACAAGTACTGAAGTAGCATTGACATTGTCACAGCGCATGTACAGTATTGGTTCACCACATAATACATGTACTGTAGTACTGTATATCACCACTAGTTGCAAGTAATTGATTGAATGTATGCAACATAATGATAATAAACCAAAGATTACTCAATTCTCTAATGATCGTCTGATATATGTGATTGCTTGAACTGTTGTGAGTGTTGTGTACATCCTTGTTTAGAATCTCCCTAAAAACAAAAATTCCCCTGAAATTCCCAGAAACAGGACAGATTTTCACAGCACTATTTAAGTATTCACACTTTCACAGTAAACACATTTTTCTGAAGAATGAATGAAAATAGAGGTGACAATAACCTGAGGTCAAGGGTTTTATGTACTTCTGGTATAGGGCATGTTTTTTTTAACTTACTGGGAAGGATTCAAATTTAGTAGTGTCCAAATGTCAGTTAAAAAAATTCATGCACCAGTTGAAGGCCATCCCAGGTGGATACATGGGGAAAACAGTAATCAGGTCGTCTCATCATCAGACCTTATGGTATACATATAGTAATTAGCAATTTTCCAATCAGGGTTTCTGGCAAGTGTTCAAAGAAAGATTTTGGCTCAGAACAACAGTGGAGAACTATCATTACCCACAGCAGTGACTGATCACTTCATCTGAATAGAGGCTGTACATAAGGTGTGTCTGATTCAGAGCAGCTGAAAAAACAACCACATGGTGGTCAAGTTGAAATGCATGTCTGTTGGTCCATCTGGCAAGTTGAAAACAAAAGTTAAATCCTGCAGGCAGAATTCAACAAACTTGATCAATTTCAGTTTTTGCATAATTTCCTAACTTGTAGCTGGACAGAGAAATAGCATCAAGTATTTTTTTTCTGATTACTGATACTGAAGTACTGAGTCTTCTGCCTCCCCTCATATGATATTAAACAATGAAGCTAGTATGAGGATGGCACCTTTCTCTTTAAAAAAAATATCAACTGGCCAGCACTATGCAGGGGCTGCTTATACACGTATGTAAATCGGATTTTCCACAAATGGCAAAACTGGCCACACAGAGGTGAAATGAAGAATGGTGTTTCTGAGGTTTTTATATATTTTTCACTGTTGTTCATTGGCTCTTGAATATTTATTTATTTGAATGTGCACAGGCAAAAGCCGTGGTGTTGAGACTGTATTTCCTCAAATAACCTGGCAGAGATCCTGTACATGTATAGCCCTCAACTATCCAAAGAGAATTTCATTCACACCACTGGATGGGTCAGATGGCCAAAATAATTCTACAACCCCTATTTATGTGCAGTTTTGGCTCAACCAATGCAATGCCGTGCAATAGTCATTTTCAAGACTGAAATTAATCTTGCAAAGTCAGTTTGAAAATTCAAGTACTGCAAGCATGTTGCAACGTAAATTTCTTACTGACATAAATGACAAAAATGCAGATCTAAAAAACCCAGGGGGCTTGACACTGGACAGTTTGAAACAGGGCCGAAAGTTTGAAAAAAATTCAAATTTTGAAAATTGTTAATTCCATGAAGAAAGCATATGCTAAGTCCCTTGTTTGGTTTAAAGCGTTACGATAAATTGCCTTTTACAAAACCTATCTCTAGAGAGCGAATTCTCAAAAAAAAATACATAATAATACATAATTTTGTTAATTTGTACTAGTTGGTTTAGTAGTGTTAAATAATACATTATTTAATTTATAAACACCTGCTGGCTGCTATACATGTATATAAAAATCCTGCTTTGGTACCAATTTTCCTGACTGTTAGTGTTACTTTAAAAAGGTGATTGTTCACGTGGTTATCAAATAATTATTGCTTATTGCATGATTTATAAATGCCAACATCAATGCATCGCTACAAAACTCTCCAATGTTTTTGGAATTACCCCTTCATATTGCAATTCATATCGCTTCACGGCCCTTGCCGCAATGCATTTGAGTGAGGGCTTGATGAGAGCATTTAGGATGATCTCTGCAACGCCCGTAGTGGCCACATCACTGGCCGTCTTCCCATCCGCATTGGTCCGGTCAAGATGGCAGCCTTTGCTGCCCATCAGCACAATGATTGAATGCAGGGTTATGAAGTCACTAATGGGCTTGTTGTACCTGACAACAATGTGTAAAGGAGTGTCCCCTAGGTTGTCAGTGGCATCGGGATCGGCACCGCATTCTAACAACACCTCTACAAGCTTGTAGCTTGGGAAGTAACAGACATTATTGGTATGGAAGTCATCCACTGGGGTGAGCTGATTGACGGACATATGGAGGACGGTGGAACCATTTTCAGTCCGGGGATTTAGAGAGACAAGCCGATACACTAGTTTCTTGTACTTGTACTCTTCGTCTTGGGTCTTGATGACATTTGGTTTGGTCATCACCATCAGAATGTACAGCGTGGTCAAAATGTCCGCATCAAGCACACTCTGGATAGACTTTGCCTCCTCCGACTCCTGACTAGAGATGAGCTTGGCCTGCCAACACTCAATCTCAATCAACGATACCGAGAGCACGTGGTAGATGTCTGAGAAGGGCACTTCCTCCCCAATGTGCAGCATCTGGGAGAAGACCTGGGCAAAGCGGAGGATGTCTTTCTGGACGGAGCGGTTCAGACGCTGCCTGATGTCCATGGCATGCCTCCACAGTGCGATGCAGAGGGAGAACTGCATGCTGTCCGCGCACACGGCCCCTCGGTAAATGATGGGATGCAAGAGGTCTGGGTTGCGCTGGCCAAGGATGCGTTCTCGGATAATCAGCGCTTCCATCTGCAGCAAGAAGTGGTCATTCTTTATGTCCTTCAGCTCCTTCAGAGTGACGCATTCCCGGTGGTTCCCATAGGCTGCACAGGGCTCAACTATAGCTTTGACCTCGGCCTCTGGTTCGACTGAATCCAAGCACCGGTGCAGCATGGCCAAATAGAAGTAGTAGTACGTCTTGGTGATGTCCTGGTGCTCCTTGTCATTTGCATAGAACGCTCCAAGCAGCTCCACGGCCTGGATTCTGTCATCCTTGGTCACTGTCGGGAGCCACATGAGAAATTCCGCAACTTCTCCCATGCCGTTGTCACAGGCGACCATGAGGGGCGTTAGGCCGTGCTCATTCCGAAGCATCTTAGCACCGTGTTTCTCCAGGAGCTTGACAATATCCAGCCGGCCGCACTCGGCGGTGAAGTGCAGGGCGGTGGCACCGCAGTGGGCCTGCGCATTCACCTCCCCGCCGTTCATCAGGAGGTAGTCCACCACCTGGGCGTGCCCCTTGTAGCCAGCGATCATGATGCAAGTGTTGCCATACTTGTTGGGCTTGTGGATGTCGGCATTGTTCTGCACCAGGCATTTGACCACGTCCAGCCGGCCGTCGTAGCAGGCCGCCCGCAGCGGGGTGGAGTCGGACGCGGTGGCGTGATTAACGTCGGCGTTGCGGCCGACTAAACTTTGGACCACGTCGAAGTGGCCCGCACCGGCCGCACTCCACAGCGCCGTAGCACCCTCGATCACATAGCCGTTGAATTTGACCGTCCCTGTCTGTTCGGTGTCCACCCCATACTGGTCGATTAAAAGCTTGACCACCGTGGCGTGTCCATTGCGAGCGGCAGCCACCAGGGCGGTGCACCGGTGGTCCTCGCTCTCAACCAATTCCGACAGGACTTGCCTGATGATCGACGGAGATTTGTCGTGAAGTATGGCCCCTAATGTGATGGCCTTGCCGTTCTTAGCGGCCTGAAATATTCGCCGACTCAGCGCACTAAGGCTCTGCAAGTGAGGTTCCTGTATAGGGGGTGGAATGGCCGAATAAATTTTCATTTTCTGTGATAACTTGGCAACAAATTTACAACAGCAGCAGCATCATCGGACATGGGCGTCTATAACTTGATCTTGTTATATCCGGGGAGATCCCTAAGTTTATAGTCAGTTCCCCCGTTTTCACAACTGCGTATTTACTATTACTATTAGACTTCGGCTCTGGCTCCGGCTGTGAAATCCATTTCTATCGAAATACATCGATAAAAACACCGTATCTTGACGCAATGCATTCTATGAATAATATGCTGCATTCTGGTTTGTCTTTTTAAATCATCAAAGTAAAATTTCATATTCTTGCTGACGAAAATGAGACTGAGCCGCAGCCAAAGCCGCGTCACCAGACATATACTTTTACCCGGTTCCTTCAACTTACACTCTCACTTTGTGTAGTAATTTCAACAAGGTACCAGTTGGTTTGGTTTCCTGACGTCTTTTTGTACATAGTTTTGCATAGAGTTGCAATGCACCGACGGACTATAATAATTATAACTACCGAATTTAGTCTTGTACAGTCATAGTTTTTAGATTATAACTCTGTGTACAGTACATCACATGCACAGTATACCCTGCACTACTCCATGCGTTTCATGCATGCAACCTCGTCGCTTTGGAATAATAACAATAACGAAACAGAATATAAACACTAACAATAATAATTGAAAACTATGAAACGTCTACTATCTTCACGGTATTTGCTTCATTTTATTGTAAACATTTATTTGTATCACTTTCTCCTAGAGATAACTTGATGGGCGTGACTGTAGATTTAGTGCAGGGGTCACGAAGACAAGGCGGGAAATTGTCCTAGAAATGACGAACACCTCGCTCTCATAATGTAAACAAACAGCAACCAAACTTGCATGAAAAATCACAGACATATTTATGTCTGTGTGAAAAATACACCGTTCATTCTGAAGAGCGCCCCCAAGGGGAAGTTGCTGCTTCACATGCTGCAGTTGCAGCGATTGCGATTCGTAGACAGGAACCCCGATCCTTTAATCCAATACTCAGTCATAGTAAAGCGCGTGGAATTAAGTCTGGTAGCTAGAAGCTGACCACGTCATTGAAACAAGGGCAATGGGTAACCGACACAAGTACAGTGCATGTCATAATTAAGGAAGCAGTAGATTTGTGTCAGTAACTGCCATTGTCATTTCTGTTAATGTTTGCTTATTTCTGCATATGTTCTTTACACGGGGTATGGAGTAGAACATGTGTCCGTTGATATGCTGAAGGTAAGTTGTATTGTACACTACAGCTTGCAAATGCAAGTTGGCTGAATTTTAATCAGAGTAACTTGTAGTTGTATCGTGGGAACCCCCGTTTTCGACGCTACACGTTTTCGACGCTTAGCCTTCTAACTCACATCGCACTATGAAAACAACTCCGTATAACGATCTCAGACTTCATATCTTACAGTTGGTTTCCTGCTCTTGTCCGTCACCGAAAATGTGGAAATTTAAGGCTTTTCCAGTAGGCCAAACTCGTGTTATTCAAAAAGTTGCTCTTTAGGGGTCTATTTTCCTAGGTACAAAATTGGCAGTTGCTTCGAAGCTCCAGTTTTCTTTATTGTTGGTCCTAAAACAAATCTGAGTGTACCATAACAAACCCCAACATCCGTAGAAAAAAAATATATCACGCAACTTGAGGCAGTCCGTTCAGGGTAAAAACTATGGAGGCTTCTATAGGGCGTCTCGCTTATATAATTTAAGATTTTTTTTTATTATTATTGTTTAAAGACAAAAAGTAACATTGCCCAATAGGCTTTTTAAAAAAATGAAACAAATAAAAGAGCAGCTAGAGAAAGTACCAAGAAGGAGGAAATGTGTCTCTTGAGTGAAATTTGGAAAGGTTATAACTGAAGAAGCAGTGAGAAAGAGGATTGTGGATTTTTTTTTAAACGTCACAAAAGAAGACATCAACAAGACCAATACGTTTTAAGCATAAATTATGAATGATTTGAGGAAAGTGTTAGAAGCAGTGTGGAAAAACAAAAACAACGATGAACACAAACAAACATACAGGGAAGAATTTAATAGTGCCACACAGCATTTTGAGTTAATTTAAGAATTTATTTTGCGTTTGGCTACACTGGGACACCTTACTAAACACCACTGACGAAAATAGGTGACGATGCTTACTGCGCGGTGCGCCGCGGACGTCAACAAAACCGGGTAATCTTACGGAAGTGACAGGCTTGATCAACCTTCTCTATGATTATTCTAATAGTCTGTGGTGTGGACAAAGTGACTGAGACCTCTTTTAGTGTGATACTTTCGTCCACATTGTTCAGTTTGAAGAAAAGTCCTTATATCGTCGAAAACCGGTTATTGGAGGATACTGTAGTTGCGGTAACCGTAACCCTCATCCTCCCGAAGGTCGGAGACCTGAGGGTTACGGAAACGTATGTACAAGATTATATGCGAAGTTCTTGTTTTTACCATTTTGGAAACACCACTGTCCCGATCGCCCCCTTTTTCCACCCTTTTGAAAATCGCCACACACAATCTAAGGACATGCACTTGATCCCAAATGTATACTGAATGTGATCAGATAACTCAAAACATCGTGGGTAAAATACTTTTCCGAAAAACGGGCAGAAACTCACCAAAATACTGTCTGTAAATGTCCCGTCAACGTCTCCGCCAGGTTCGGAATCCGAACCTGGCGCCTCGACCAATCAGCGCTTAGTCTCGTGACGTATTCCCGCACGACGGCTATTTGCTGTTTCGCAATAACAGTCCACACTCGTGGTGCGCGCGCAGGTCATCGTCCTGTGAAGAGCCGACTGGTACTGTATACAACCATGGATATGCGCGCGCACCACGAGTGTGGACTGTTATTGCGAAACAGCAAATAACCGTCGCGCGGGATATACGTCACGAGACTAAGCGCTGATTGGTCGAGGCGCCAGGTTCGGATTCCGAACCTGGCGGAGACGTTGACGGGACATTTACAGACAGTATTTTGGTGAGTTTCTGCCCGTTTTTCGGAAAAGTATTTTACCCACGATGTTTTGAGTTATCTGATCACATTCATTATACATTTGGGATCAAGTGCATGTCCTTAGATTGTGTGTGGCGATTTTCAAAAGGGTGGAAAAAGGGGGCGATCGGGACAGTGGTGTTTCCAAAATGGTAAAAACAAGAACTTTGCATATAATCTTGTACATACGTTCCCGTAACCCTCAGGTCTCCGACCTTCGGGAGGATGAGGGTTACGGTTACCGCAACTAGTTGTACTGTAGTTGTACCCGACAAGTAACCCTTTTTTTTATCGAATTGTGAAATTTTGAGTTTCGGGTGACTGTAGAGTGTAGGGTCCAAGCACAGTGGCTATGAAATGTGGTAATTTACCGTAATGTCATCTTTGAAAAATACCCCCAACCGAAATCCCTAGATTAACCCCCCAAAAAACACCAGTGAAACCGTTCCACGCGCCCATAGAGGATTCAGTGAGAATTACAGATTCCAATACTGGTCATTTTGTTCTACTCACATTTGGGAAAAGGAAGAAATTGCCCCTCAGTTGACCGAGAACGGGTCGACGAGCCGAGTTGGGTTGGCCATCTTTGAATTGAAACTGCATGACATCACGATGTGCAGGCAGGTCCGGTCTGCGGAAGTGTGTGCGCGCGCTTGCACGCATTGAGCCCTACGACTGTTTCCTGAACAGCAGTGCAAAGCAATGTCTGGGACATCGCACCGCACCTCAAATCAATGCACAATAATCAATAGACGACCTAAGTCAATAGCCATTGCAATCTCTGGCACACTGCGAAAAACGTGGACTTAGTTTTAAGTGTATAGACTACATGTATGACTATACTAAACTATAGCAATTAGTATTACTGGGTGACTTATCGGGTCCAAGTTTCTCGAGAGATACTTAGAGTTAGACTCGACAAGTCATCCCTTTTTTCAAAATTTTGAGGGGTCAGGTAACTGTGTACTGTAGGTCCAAGCGTTCCACCAGTATTTGAAATGGTTCACACCAACTACCCTGGACAGAAACCCCAAGATTTTTCCTGAAAACACCCATGAAATTGTCCTATGCGCCCATTTTTGGATTCAGTGAGAATCACAGGTTCCAATACTTGTCATTTGCTTTACTCACGTTTGGGGGGAAAAGGAGAAATTTCCCCTGAGTTGATTGAGAAGTTCAAGATGTTTCTCCCATCCAATGAGCCAAAATGAGGTGGCCATCTTTGTGTCCAAGTTGAACCGGTACCCACAAATTGATGACGTTCTGACAGCTCTGGGTATGTAGTGGATCTTTGTGAGTGTGTGCGCCCGCATGCACGTGTTGAGCCCCACGACTGTTTCCTGAACAGCGCCAAGCAACCATGTATGGGCTGATTTCATGTTTTCCATGAAATTGACCTGCAATTTCTTTCTTCATATGTAGGAAATTTTGCCACCGATGCCTTGATTTGAATGCGTGAATCTTGGAGCAAGCCACTCCTTTGGCCGACATGTTGACCGGTAACGCAAACCTTGGCAGGCTGGAATCCACAACAAGGTAAATCCCTGCCACCCTGTTAGACAGTTTCAGGGCATCCACAACAAGGTAAATCCCTGCCACCCTGGTAGGCAGTTTCAGGGCATCCACAACAAGGTAAATCCCTGCCACCCTGGTAGGCAGTTTCAGGGCATCCACAACAAGGTCAATCCCTGCCATCCTGGTAGGTAGTTTCGGGGCATCCACAACAAGGTAAATCCCTGCCATCCTGGTAGGCAGTTTCAGGGCATCCACAACAAGGTAAATCCCTGCCATCTTGGTAGGCAGTTTCAGGGCATCCACAACAAGGTAAATCCCTGCCATCCTGGTAGGCAGTTTCAGGGAATCCACAACAAGGTCAATCCCTACCACCCTGGTAGGCAGTTTCAGGGCATCCACAACAAGGTAAATCCCTGCCACCCTGGTAGGCAGTTTCAGGGCATCCACAACAAGGTAAATCCCTGCCATCCTGGTAGGCAGTTTCAGGGAATCCACAACAAGGTCAATCCCTGCCACCCTGGTAGGTAGTTTCGGGGCATCCACAACAAGGTCAATCCCTGCCACCCTGGTAGGCAGTTTCAGGGCATCCACAACAAGGTAAATCCCTGCCATCCTGGTAGGCAGTTTCAGGGCATCCACAACAAGGTCAATCCCTGCCATCCTGGTAGGCAGTTTCAGGTTATCCACAACAAGGTCAATCCCTGCCACCCTGGTAGGCAGTTTCAGGGCATCCACAACAAGGTCAATCCCTGCCACCCTGGTAGGCAGTTTCAGGGCATCCACAACTAGGTCAATCCCTGCCACCCTGGTAGGCAGTTTCAGGGTATCCACAACTAGGTCAATCCCTGCCACCCTGGTAGGCAGTTTCAGGGCATCCACAACAAGGTCAATCCCTGCCATCCTGGTAGGCAGTTTCAGGTTATCCACAACAAGGTCAATCCCTGCCACCCTGGTAGGCAGTTTCAGGGCATCCACAACAAGGTAAATTCCCGGCCACCCTGTTATGATAAGTACTACATGTACCATTTGACACCTTTTTTGGAGCAACAAGGCTGGAGATAATAATTATGGAAAATATTAATTTGCAAAGGCAGGCTATTTCCCCTGAAATGTAGATGCCAATGTGAAAAATATATTGTATTTTTTGAAGACATTTCTTACCATGTCTCATTGGCATCGCTAACCAAGTCAACCGGTGTTTCCTCCCTTCTCCATCTGGCAGACTGGTGCCCTACATTGTCCTGCTAGTCATCACCAAATGCCTGCGATCTCTTGGTCTCTTCCTTGCCTATGACCTCCTCAAGGTGCTGCATCTCATCATCTTCGTGTTCCTCATCAAAGCTGGGTGAGTGCTGTTCTCCATCAGGGCCCCTTTCACGGGGCTGCTTTGAGCGTAACTCCATGCTTAATCAGATCAAGTTGCCAGCTATAGTGGGGATTTGGTGCGCTAAACATGTTTGGGAATAGAAGTCCAAAGCAATCACCGTAACCTGGTAATTTGGTTAGTATTCCTGATCCACATGAGAGATCAAGCAGATTTGTACACTATGTACTTTGTACTCTCTTTGGGTCCTGGTTAGTGTTTCTTACCCACATCGTTCAGTGTGCATTGTGGTTTCAGTGCCTATTATGATGACAGTGTTCATGACATTCTTTGCTGTCTTACTTCTCTTTTACAGCAATGCCTACAAAAACTTTCAGTAGCCCCGACACTTGAGAAACAAATAGAGTTGTGCTATTCCAAAGTGTCAGCATATTTTTGCTCTCCGGAAGCAGGGGCCCTTCCAAATGGCACTCTCTATGAGAATGTAGTGTAAATAGTGCATTAGTTCAGGCCAGGACTGTGGTGTACAACAGTGCCAGTCATAGATGTAACGTGCCTTGAAACCAGGTTGAAAGAATAATCTGCCACTACATGTGGCATTATGTAACCATGATACATGTAGCTGGTTCATTATCAATATGCTTGGTACCGTATGTTAACATTTCGCATTTTGCATTTTGGTTTTGCTACCAACAGGTCGGCCATTTTGCTAGTTCCCATCCAGCGGCCATTTTCATCTGGGAAAAGACTGAGTAAACGACAGGTAAGCAACTGAGCAAAAGTTACTTTTCTAAAAGAGAAATGTATACACATAACGGAGTTCATAGTGTATGATTCCCAGGAGAGTCATGCCATGGAGTTGGTGTAACTAACCTGCAAATAAACTTGCTTTGCCCACTAGGCCCTGTGTGTACAGTTGACTCCAGTTATAACGAGGTCTGCCGGACTTTCACAATTCCCTCATTATAGCCGGAACCTCGTTATAACCTGAGCGCAGTTATTCCCATTGGTTATGCACAGCCGACGTTGATCGTTGTACATGTACATGCACATGTTTCCGTGCATAATGCAATCGTGTAACATATGTCCGGACTCAAGCCAATACAATGTAGATTATTTCACATTATTTTGGAATACAAATGCCGGTGAAGCAAATTAATAAAACAAAGGTTGAAAATATCTTCCTCCATGGTGTATTTGACGACCTTAATCCACACCGATGGAAATTTTGAGTATGTAAATCCCTCACTTACACACAATGTGCTGATAGACATTTCATTTTGCTGTTCTTGAATCAGTCAAGAGAGGGCACCCCAATAATACTTCCGAATTATTATTCTAAAGTTGCATTTTAAACTTAGGAGCATTTTACCAGCAGCAGTTTACGTCCCCACTGTTTGTTATTAAACGATATGGAACATCTTCCATGCACTCATTATCCCCTAAAAGCCACATTGTCTGAAACTGCCAGCAGTTTGCAAAAGAAGTTGTTATAAATGGGTCGATAGCATGCTTTTATTCGTGTTTGGTCGGCCAAAATGCTTGTTATAACTGGAGTCTTGTAGTGTGCGTGCTCGTTATACACGAATATGTGCTCGTTATAACCAAGTTTTCGTTATAACCGAGCTCGTTATAACCGGAGTCGACTGTAGTTCTAATATAGAAGAAGACAATCTAAAATTTAGTGGGCCTGACGTTTCGATCCTAGCAGGACCTTTGTTTTATATCACCATAGAAGATGTTTCTCCAAGCAGATAGTCATGCTCTTTTCAAGGCAGAAACAAATGCCTAACTGCTATCACTGTCTACACCAAGCACCGATCACTGATGATTCAGAGCATTGTAACCAGATATGGGGGATTTCTCTTTTTGTTTGCTGTTCACAGTGGGTTCGTGTTTTCTGGCATGCTTTCTTCGGTGCCCTCATCTCGTTGCTATGGATATTTGGATTAACGCTCTGCGGTACAGTGAGGTAAAGCATGCCCAAAATGTTCTTTATTTTTTCTCGAAAAGAATACACTAATCCACTACAATACGCACGTACACATATTGACGGATCCCTGGATGTAAATGTGCACAAAGGCTGCTTTCAGTCAAACTGCACTATGTTTATATCACTAGTAAACAAACAAAAAAGGAAAAACTGAACTCTTGAACAAATTGAAAAATTGGCTCTTTGACTGAACAGGGACTTGAACCCGAGACCTCTGGATTAACGTACCAACGCTCTCCCATCTGAGCTATCCAGCCCTTAGATGGTGGCCTTCCAAATAGTCAACTAGTCTTTGCCAGGGTGGGGGCGCCAGTCAGAAGCAATTCAGCCATTAACTGCCATATATCTCCAGGGATCACACCCGCCCCCCATTCAGATGCAAATTGCAGCTCTGAGATCACACAAAGTGGATGCAGGTTTTTCAATTCAACTCAAACAAAGGAAAAACTGACTGGGAACTTTTGAACAAATTGGCAAATTACGTTACATTACTGGTACGTTAATCCTGAGGTGTCGGGTTCAAGTCCCTGTACAGTCAAAGTTTTCTTTGCCAATTTTTAAATTGTTATGACTGGTCTGAAACCAGTTATTCATTGTCTTTTCGCATGATGTTAGCAGATATGCCATTGGAGGGTTTCATGATAGTAGCCTGACGAGTACAAGAGACAATCAAGGCTAATGTTCACGTGCATCAGTTTTACATAAGGAATAGTTAAGTGAATCAAAACAATGACTTCCCACTGTCATATCCATTTCCACTTTGAAGGCAAACAGATGACAAATTTTGAATGGATCATTAAACTAACCCAGTGAGATTGTATCCCTTCCATAAATGTACACACATGTATGTATTATGTCTTGAAATCTGTTTGAGATTTGAGTATGTATTGGACTGTATCCATGGTCCAGTCATCCTTGATCTTTGTCATGGTCAGGTTATGAGATCCAGGTCTTTTCACTATTGCAATGGGCATATGGTTACAGACACACTGATGATCACATGGTATTTGTTGTCTCTCTAGGACTATTCTGCTGTTTGAGCACAGTGATGTGGTGGTATCACTGATGATCACATGGTATTTGTTGTCTCTCTAGGACTATTCTGCTATTTGAGCACAGTGATGTGGTGGTATCACTGATGATCACATGGTATTTGTTGTCTCTCTAGGACTATTCTGCTATTTGAGCACAGTGATGTGGTGGTATCACTGATGATCACATGGTATTTGTTGTCTCTCTAGGACTATTCTGCTATTTGAGCACAGTGATGTGGTGGTATCACTGATGATCACATGGTATTTGTTGTCTCTCTAGGACTATTCTGCTATTTGAGCACAGTGATGTGGTGGTATCACTGATGATCACATGGTATTTGTTGTCTCTCTAGGACTATTCTGCTATTTGAGCACAGTGATGTGGTGGTATCACTGATGATCGCACGGTATTTGTTGTCTCTCTAGAACTATTCTGCTATTTGAGCACAGTGATGTGGTGGTATCACTGATGATCACATGGTATTTGTTGTCTCTCTAGGACTATTCTGCTATTTGAGCACAGTGATGTGGTGGTATCACTGATGATCACATGGTATTTGTTGTCTCTCTAGGACTATTCTGCTGTTTGAGCACAGTGATGTGGTGGTATCACTGATGATCACATGGTATTTGTTGTCTCTCTAGGACTATTCTGCTGTTTGAGCACAGTGATGTGGCGGTATCACTGATGGTCACATGGTATTTGTTGTCTCTCTAGGACTATTCTGCTATTTGAGCACAGTGATGTGGTGGTATCACTGATGATCACATGGTATTTGTTGTCTCTCTAGGACTATTCTGCTATTTGAGCACAGTGATGTGGTGGTATCACTGATGATCACATGGTATTTGTTGTCTCTCTAGGACTATTCTGCTATTTGAGCACAGTGATGTGGTGGTATCACTGATGATCGCATGGTATTTGTTGTCTCTCTAGGACTATTCTGCTATTTGAGCACAGTGATGTGGTGGTATCACTGATGATCGCATGGTATTTGTTGTCTCTCTAGGACTATTCTGCTATTTGAGCACAGTGATGTGGTGGTATCACTGATGATCACATGGTATTTGTTGTCTCTCTAGGACTATTCTGCTATTTGAGCACAGTGATGTGGTGGTATCACTGATGATCGCATGGTATTTGTTGTCTCTCTAGGACTATTCTGCTATTTGAGCACAGTGATGTGGTGGTATCACTGATGATCGCATGGTATTTGTTGTCTCTCTAGGACTATTCTGCTATTTGAGCACAGTGATGTGGTGGTATCACTGATGATCGCATGGTATTTGTTGTCTCTCTAGGACTATTCTGCTATTTGAGCACAGTGATGTGGTGGTATCAGCAGCAGTGGCAGCCCTCTTTACAAGCAGAGGCGGGGGACCAGCCAGGGTGAGTGACCGGTTCTCTTTCTCTGACATCGAGTAGTTCATGCCAACTCAACTTCACCTGAGTATTTGTCAGCAGGCATCTCCTGTAGTATGGGCAAAACCCAACACAGGTATGTTCTTTGTGTCCAAGAACCTCCACATGAAGCATCATGTAAATAATGTCGAACACCCCAATGGTCTTCAGATGTCCCCCGGTGCTTACAAGGAGTTGAATCTGATCATTTTCAGCTTCTACTGTGATAGCAATGAAATAAGCATGGAGAATTGAACTATATGATATACACAAATGATGCTTGCTGTTTCTGACTTTATATCAAAAATCACCAAAATGCAAATCTTAGAAAATTGAAGGGACGTTTCAATTCTAGCAGGACTATTCTCAGAGGTAGAATATTGAACTGTGTGAGCTTTCCAATTGACCAAACCAGTCATCTCTATTTGAACTATGACTCACGAGTGGCTGGTCTGGGGTCAATTTCATACAACTGCTTAAGCAAAAAAATTTGCTTAAGCGAAAAAAACGTCACGATTCATAGGATCACTTTGCCAACCCAAACTTCACTATTCTTTCATGCTAAGTAAATAAGAGGGGAATACAATTCAAAAGCAGTGTGATTAGTAATCCTGTTTCCACAAGGCAGACTTTTCCTGCTTAGCAGACTTTCACGCTTAAGCGCCTCTATGAAATTGGGCCCTGCTTGTTAGCACACTTTCCAATAATCACTGTGTGCTGAATAGTATTTGGTCAGACACTCTAGCATCTTCGGATGGATCAAGTACAAGTTTGCTATATCCTTTCACTGCCAATGGGACCAGGGGACCAGTGTCTATTATGTGGAATTAATGATTTCTACAACTGTTTTTATTGCATTCAGTCCAGAGCGGCCTTTGTATTCTTGATGGCTGTTCTGTCTCTGCTACTCTTTGATGTGGACCTGAAGTTGACCCAAGTTGAGCATCGTATCCTTTCTATCCCCGAAAAACTTAGATCAGGTTTGGTAACCATTTGAAACTCCAATAGGCGGGTTGAAAGTTACACAGTTCATGTATAGGCCTAAGCCAGTTCACAAAAAGCCAGTGTGAACCAACTCTCTGACCTGGTTTGTAAACTTGCAGGGCTGAACCAGGGCGGATCTGGGTCGGTTTCAGCACGGATTGAATAGGAGATGAAAAGGCCTTTAGTGCATTTTTTCTCAGGTGAAGATTTTGTCAGAACATTTTTGGCATAGCCTGCTGTGGCCAGAGTGCTGACATGTCTATTGGGTTCCAGGACCGTGTTCAGTCGCTGACTATGTTGACTAGTGTACACATCAACCACAGCTCGGTCTATCTGTAGAGATGAATATTCACACCTTGCTATGAAGAGACCATTGTCTTCCAACATTTGTCTATGTTCACTCAAAAGGCAGTTGTCAATAATGTTCTACCATTCCCTTTTGAAGAACAAATACATGTAGTTTAAAAAAAAAAAAAATTGAGTGAGGCTTTGGCATAGACAGAATAGCACTATTCTGCATGTCTTTATTATAGGTGATATTTAGAAAAGCTTTTCAAATAGATTGACAATGAAAAAGTTGTCCTACCTGTACCCCGGAAAGTGAATGTTTTAACATTTTGATTTCTGATATAGGGCTGGTTACAGGGCCAGGGATCAAGGCAAACTTCACCAATGAAAACTAATACCTTCATGATTAGCATGTACATAGTTGTACTGTGTCTGTTTGGTTTGATAATACCATGCACTGTAAGTGCAAGAGACATGTAACAAACTCCCCAAATTGTGTTCAGAATGGGATATTTGAAGTTCCAGGAGCCATTTCCGGGCAAGTAACAGGCAGCCATGTTTTCTTGAAAATTTGCTCAGTGTTGTACAGTGGTAAGTATCACAGCAGTCTTGCTTTCCTTAATGCTAGTCTTTTTCAGCTGAGGGGCATCATAGTAGTGCCATAACACACATCTTCTATCAGTCAATCTCATGGCTTGGCGTCTCAGATCACAGGGTAAGTATTCGGGTCTTCACACAATGACTTTGTTGCCTTCCAATCCGTTTCAGGGGAGTGGGAGGAAGGCCTGTGATCATGGGGGAATCGCTGGCCATTTCTTTGATGCTGTTTATGTATGAATGTTTGGAGATTTGGTGCCAAATTTGGACATGTTCTCTGCCTGCGACTGTCAGATAGACACGAGTTAAGGTCACAGGTCCAGTTAATTGAGTTTTTTCACACAAATTATCCAAGCTGATAACTTTCTTTCGATGTACCATGGTGTATCGTGAAATTAAGAATAAATGAGGAATAACAGTACCCCTCCCTCTAAAACAAATGGCCATTGTAGGCACTCTATGGGTTTGGTTTGAATGAGAATTTGGCTTTAACCTGTCTGACTTGAATTGAAAAATCAAATGTAAGTGATTGTTATGGTGATAATGTATTCTATATCAGTAGTGGAAGAGGGAATGCAATGTACACGTACTGAGCCAACCGACATTCATCAAGTAACCGGTTTCTTGCTGCATACTATTGCAACTGTTCTAAACCAAACCATTAACCAAATCTCTGTAGTGGTTTATATAGACATGCTTGTGTGCAATCAAACCAGTCATGAAGCAACAGCCATCATTTATTGACAGGGAGCTGACAATCATTGCATAGTAATACTTGCCTTGGTCTTGTAATCTTGGTAAGAGCAAACATTGCCTGTAAAGATGATGCCTAGAACTCATGAGGCATCCCTCGCATGTCCCTGCTAGCCTAGTGACAACATTGTATGTCCAGTGATTGACTTCATCAAACCCATCGTAACTTATGACCATTCGAAAGACAATGAGCAATGCACAAAATCCATATGGTGTATCACAGCTTCTGATGTAAGTTGAAATACAATGAATCTTAAAGGCCTCATACAACATTGGTAAAGGTCAAAAGATTGCCATAGTTTGTGTGTTAAACCATTAAACATTCCCAAAAAGAAATCCTTGAGTGAAGATTTCTCAAGAAGTACAGCATCCCAGACCGTAAGATTTCAACATGAGGGTTATATCATGACCATCTACAAACTGTTTAATTTAGAATATGTGGACATTGATGTTTTCTGATCTTCCCAATGTTGTATTAGGCCTGTAAGGCTTTGTGAAATCCATCCCAGTACTTCAGTGTCCCTATACATTCACCTGACTCTGTCTTGATGCCATCTGTTCCAGGGAGGGGTGCTTCTCCTAGTCTTCATGCTCTGCATCAACGTGGCCTACAAGAATATGTCCAGGAAGCTGTCTGTAGACATTGGTGGATCCAAACGCCTCCATGCCTACTCCACCCTGCTACAAGCCACCATGCTCCTCCCCTGGGCACTATTCCACATGGTTATTCATGAAGTAGGTTATGGATAATTATTCACGAAGAAGCTTATATGTGACCCAGCACAGCATAACGAGGAATAACTCCCACTTTTGAGATTTTGAGATTTACTAATGATGTGAAAGAGTATACCAATAGCTTTCAAATGATATAAAAAATATTTCTGTGTAAACTTTGTTGTAAATAGTACAAGGGGACTTCGCTCATTTGTTTGGTACCAGACACAATATAGCAGCACCATTCTAACTCCTCGAATGCGGCAATTCAAAAAGGCAGGAATTTCATGAAAACAGTACACAAACACTCCCCGAAATCCTCTTTTTTTTCAACATTTAGAGACGGATTTCAGAAAAATCCTTTGGACATAATATCCTCCAATACATTAACTTTCCGAAAATACAAAAAAAAAAAAATGATTTTTTTTTTTTATCAAATTGAGAAGATACTTTGACTTCAGGCATTGTTTACTCAAAAAGCTTATATTTATGGTTTAATCGCAAAATAGGTCATGTTTCTTCGTGAAGTATGTCATGACTATCCAAAACACTGGTTTCAAAGTTTAACCTAATTTTATGTTTATCATTTTCTTAGATTTATGGCCAATCATTGGTAATTGACTATTTTATATGTATATTTTTTTTGTTAATGCAAGATCACCTTTTAAAACAAGGCTGAAAAGTCACTCAAGGTTATAAGGGCTAGAGAAAGGAGATAGAGAGGGACTCAGGAAGGCCGGAGATAGGAATTAACATTCCTTTAAAAAAAGTCAAGATCGTAGGCAAGGGGAAAACAGGAAGGGAATTCCAGAGAGAGGCAGAACGAGGGAAGAAGCTCTTTGTTCTACACCTAAGAGTGTACGGGTGACATGAGGCAAACAGCCTGGTTGCTCGCTAAAATGTCCTGACTGGGGGACCTGGTCAGCAATAGCTGATATTACGGATAGAGTTTTAGATTTAGTCAAATTCTTGAAGTAGTGGGTTTGATATTTATTGTTCAGTGTAAAGTGATTACAAATGATGAAGCTGCTCGATACCAGCTTGTGGCTTAAGAACTGTGCATGTTTATTAGGGTTTAGGCACAAGTGATTTCACCTACGGTATGTGTACACTGAGGCATTCAGATAGGAACTGGTAGGGGCATCTTCTGGTAGTTGAAATCTAGCTGTGAGCTGTCTCCTTACAAGGAACTGAGCAGTCGGTGATTCTTTTACTTTTACTTACGGTACTTAGAGGAGTTCATTGCTGTGCTGTTTCTGTAATCATGTACCTTGGTGTTAATCCACCAGGCAAGCCATCAAGCACTGCACAATCTTATTAAATCCAGAAATAAAACACCAGTGCACAAATGAAAGAAGAAGGCTTGTAGCTTAGGAGAAAGTAAAGGTATCATTGGTTGTTCATCTGATCAGATTTCTTCCGTTTGTATCGGCAGAGTCAGGTGCAGTCTTGGTGGTCTGTCCTCCCACCGGTGGGGGTGATCGTTCTGCTTGTCTTCATCCTGGATTATTATGTGGACTCGGTCTGCACGCACAGACTGGACACGTTCAGGACCAGCCGCTATGGCGCCTACGCCATGTTCACCAGTGCCTTGGTCCTAGGCTACCTGTGGCATTGGGAGACCGTGGATGCCGGCATTCTGGGCAAGATGGTCCTGGAACGATCTTTGGAGCACAGGCTGTCGGGAGGGGTTCTCTTCAGCTGCCTGCTCTTCATCCTGGGTGAGGCTTGCAAGGGTTTTTTAGACTCTTGAGACGGTCCGAAAACTATCCACACCCTGTGACCTGCTCCGTGAAAATGAGTCAGATGTAGCAGAAATATGAAATTGAGATATCTACATAGCTGGATAGACCTTGTCAACAGCTTCATTTAGGTGTTTGTTAGATATGCATAGCATGTTGCACTCCGGAGATATGGCAGTTTGAACAACAAGCGTTAAAGATTTATACTGTATTGTCAGACATTCTAAGAAGTTTCTTTTGTAAATGCACATCGCATTTTCCTGGAAAAAATTGTCACTTCTCATGAAGGATTACGAAAGTTAAGAACCTAAAGAATTCAGATTTTTTTTTTTTTTAAATGTGGGGGAAAAAAAATCAACATTGAATCCCATGCCGTGCCATGCAACATCCGACTCATTTTCATGGAGCGGGTCACCCCTATGGTTTGTACCCTGGGTATGGTTGAGTTCATTGTGGCCATAATCTTCTTGTAATTCTTGGGAAGTTACTGGGCCACAGATGCAAGAAGCTTCAGGTGGCATGAGACTTTTGTTTTAATAGCCTCTGGCACTGGGGCAGTGTGTGAGTCGAGCCTCGATAAATGCTTCCCTGCAAGAAGGAGCCATGATCTTAGCATTGTGGACTTCCCATTGTCTAACACGTGCTCCTCTTGTCTTGTCAGCCACGAGGATCCTGGGCTTCCCAATCCCCAAGACCAGCACCAAGGGCAGTCTGGTGGGATACACAGCAGGAGGGCTCCCCCTGTACAACTTTACGGGCGATGCTCTACACCGAACCTCCCAGTCTATCATGACCATCTCCAAGAATATTCTCAAACAGATTCTGGAGGAATACGACTCCAGGCAGATCTTCTACTACCTGTGTATCAACCTGGTATGTTTTGTTCAGTCGGGCGTAACATGCCCTTGGTACTTGTATATCCTGGGAATTTTGAAACAAAGAAATACAGTTGATACTGTAGTTTAATACCGCGTATAGAAGTGGCATGTAATCTATGGAAATTAATGTTCCTATGTATGGAAATACAGCAATTTTAGATGTTGCAAAATAAGGACTGCTCTGCATTGCTATATTATTAACATTCCATTCCTATTTTTGGAATTTTGGTCCTGTCAAAGTATCTTTGCCAATCTTCAGAATAGCCCAAAAGTTTCAAAATACAATTTCCTTAATTTGTTTAACATTCCATTTCCTTACAAATTCTCTTAAATTGGTACGCATGTAGCAGTTTCTCTGATATTGAGAGGTGATGACAGGCATGCAATTTTTCCGCGGATCCGCAGATTTCCGCGTTTTTTTTTATTCGGCCGTTAAAAAAATAAAATCCTTAAAAAATAAATTAATTAATTAATTAATTTTTTTTTTAAGGATATTTCTTCCCTAACTATTATTTAAAACACATGCTGAGATCAAGTTAAAAACTTTAATGTTTACTTTTCAGTTTGTGTCAACAAAAATTCAATTTTGAATTTTAGGACAACTTGAAAAAGGTTAAAATCTGTCACTCAGCTTAAAGTCATAAGTGGTCCAAAACTGCTCAGAATGCACCACAGAGCATCTAGAATCCAAACCCCACACCATAAGGGCTTTGTGCTTCGCGCTCGCAGTTTCATTCGGACATTGTCCTCTTTTTTTTACAATTTAAGAGTTGCATGCCGGTGATGATGATTGAAGTTGTTCTTTGCTGCAGGCATTCACATTCATTGAGTTGGCCTACGGCGCTTGGACAAACAGCCTGGGTCTGATCTCGGACGGGTTCCACATGCTGTTTGACTGCACAGCGCTGGTGGTAGGATTGTCTGCTGCCGTCATGTCCCGATGGAAGGCCACCAGAATCTTCTCCTATGGGTAATGACCTCTGACCCCGAGACTATTGCGAAGAAACATCACAGAAGATGAGGCACGCGTGTTTCCATTCCATAAGATTTGTGATAGGGGAATGGGCGATTGAAGATCAAGCATTCCTTATTTTATTTCAAATGAAGGAAAGGAAAACAGACCAGGAAATTGGAGGAACAATTTATTGTTGGCATTTGAACACAGGCCTCTGGCTTAGCATTCCATCTCTCTGCCACCTGAGCTGTCCTGCCCCCGATTTTTTTCCGTACCACATAATTTTTCGCTATGGGCCCATATGTTTGTGCACAAACAATTTACGGGGTTGGGGGCAAGGGGAGGGAGGGGGCTATACCAGTTGAACTTAAAGCTTTCTACACAGCGATTACAACGTACGTGAACAATCTGAGTCACCTGAGACTCAATTCTTCATACTTTGATTATGCACAAACATAATGGGCCCATAGCGAATATGTGGTAAGGAAAAAAATATCGTGTTCTGCCCTTGTGTTGCAGTTTTCCCAAGTTGGCGGCCATCTTTGCCAGGATGGGGTTTCCATAAAATATAATTGTTAATTGCCATATATCTCCAAGGATCACACAAAGTGGATGCAGAGTTTTGAATTCTAGTAGGCCTACATGTATTAAACAAATTAAAGAAAGGAAAATTTACATGGATTTTTCTTTGTAAAGAATTGATTGAAATGGCAATGTCTGTTAAAGCAGGCTTAAGCCAGACGGTCAGCCTTCACAGTGTTAAGGCCTGTTCACACTTCAACAGTTCCCCAGGGAGAACGAGAGGGACCCTTTCACACTGCAGTTGTTTACCTTCACAATTTCCCGGGGGAATTGCACAACCCCAGGGATTTGCCACCCGAGCACTGGGATCGAGAGTGGAAAGAAACAAAGCCGCGAAAGGCCAGTCAACCGAGCCAGTGAACAGAGGGGTGCACCAAAATGGTGCCAAATAATTGGGGTATTGAATTGTTAGTAATAGTTTGCACATTTCCATCATCTTTTATCTCGCAGTGCGTGCTGGGTTTGACCTTTTTCATTGAGTTACTGCAGTTGCCATTTCCCGGGTAATGTGAATAGACGGGGCGAAACCGTGGGGAACCAATTTACCAGGAGTGAGCAAAATTGGTGTAGTGTAAATCATTGGTGTGGTTGAAATTCAGCTGACATTCCCTTGAAATATGGCTGTGCCTTTAGAATAGTATGTGTTCAGATAACCCCTTTGCTTTGAGAGTGGAGAAATCTGTTAGTGACCTCAAAATAAATCCATAAATTCATATGGCAAGTATTGTGCAAATGCTGGAGAAAATTTACTGAGGCTATGTTCAGACACCGTACTACAGAGACCGAAAAAGGTCTATCATTTGCGGTCACAGCGGGAGGTAAACATTTCATTGCAAACCCCTTGCGTTTATACTCACTGAGTTCAACTGAAAACAGTCTATCTCTGGTACTAAGAGGTCACACACGTTGCTTGACCCTGAATCCCAACTTCCCTTAATTGACACGGTTTGGGCAGTGACATAAATCACCGGTTATGTAATGCGCACACTCGTCTGCCTAAATCGGATGTGGTTACGAGATAGACCGTTCAGACAAGTTAAGGTTTGTAGACCGGTCTACGTAGACCGGTCTATGTAGTCTAGTCCACCCCTCCTCGGCGGTCTAAGATAGACCGTTTGTAGTACCCAAAACGGTCTACGTAGACCGTTCAGACACAACTAGATAGACCATTTTCAGTTTAAACCGAATATAGACCACTTTTAGCACTGTGTCTGAACGACCCCAAAGAGATCAAATGTAAGAGTGAGACTGCATATTTGAGGGGGAGGCTAATCAGGCTATGTTTGTTCATTAGTGTGTCTGTCTTCTCTGTTGGCAGGTTTGGCAGAGTGGAGGTCCTGTCTGGGTTTGTCAACGGCCTGTTCCTGGTTGTCATTGCTTGCTTCGTCTTCATTGCAGCCATTGGCAGACTACTAGACCCTCCTGAAATCAACACGGAAAGATTACTAGTAAGAGAACTAATAGCCCTTGAAGGCCCTATACAACATTGGTAAAGGTCAAAATATTGCCACAGTTTGTATGTTTAACCATTAAACCTTCCAAAATACAAATCCTGCAAAGGTCTTACCTCAAATGGAAATCTTTTGTTTTTCGCACTGGTCTGTAGTGTAAGGAATAGTTTATTTCTTGCGAGTAATAAACTATTTATTGATGTTTGAGTGAAGATTTCTCAAAAAGTAAGATTTCAACATGAGGTTTCTATCATGACCAACTACAAACTGTAAATTAGAAGGAAATCTGTGGACATCAATTTTTTCTGATCTACCCAATGTTGTATTGGTCCTTTAAACTTAGTGCAATCAGCTAAGGACTGCAGACTCCAAGCAAGTTGGGCTTCAAGATCAGTCATTCAACCTTTGCCAAGATCAGCTTCATTTCTTAAATGTTTGCTTATGTCTCATGCCTCATGCTTTTGCTTATCCACTACACACAGCACTTTCAGAGTTAGAATCTCTTCCTTCATTATCAAGTTCAAGCCCTATGCCTACAAAGTACATACCAGTCCATGGGCTTCCAGAGCCAGCTGGGTAGTTCTACGAGCTAGCTCCTCTCTTGGCAAGGAAGTAGAAAGATCAGGCAGCTTTTTCTAGTGTATGCATCTTACAGTTGCACTGCTCAAAAGCACTGGGTACCTTCTGTCCATTGTTGTTGTAGAAATATGATGGGCTCTAAAATCATGCCAGGAGGGATTTGTACTCTAAAGCCTCCTTTTTCAGGGTTTAGATTAAAAATCAAGTTTCCAATCAGAAATTATGGACACTAACTGCTGAAATATAACCAAAATTAGACTTTCAATAGATTTGTTTTCACTCACAGCTTTTAGTCACCCTGTGTGTTGAAAAGCGCAGGGCAAGAAGCAACTAAATTTTCACAGAGCGCTTTGCAAATGTGTTTCTTTGATTTAGACTGTGTCCATTGCTGGGTTGCTGGTAAACATGATAGGCATCTTTGCCTTCAGTCATGCCCATAGCCATGCCCATGGAGGTGGCAGTGGGGGCTGTGGTAGCCATTCACATGGGGCTGCGGCCCACGGCCACAACAGCACCAGTGCCACTCACAGCCATAGCCACAGTCATGATGCCAGCCATACCCCCAAGAAGATCACCAATTCCAACATGCAAGGTAAGCAGAGGCTATAAGGTGAAATAGCAAGCACAAACACTAGCAGATAGCAGTATATTAACCGCTTCCCGCAGTGCCTCAGAAATCAGAGCACTGCTGATGTTGCTATGTGACCGGCCCTCCAAATCCAGAATCCTGTATTGTACAATTTTTCAGCCTTGAACAATGCAATATGTAGCATGGGATAGACCTGTTTTGACGCAAGTTGCCACGTTAGCAGCAACAATTGCGCTAGTGTGGGACTTTCACTGTGGATGATCGAGGGATAGCGCTCTGCCACAGCCCAACGGTCATCAGACATGCAGTGGAATTCCACCCACTGCCTTCACCGCAGACTGTACGCTCAGTTGGGCCGACCACATTGCAGATTTGACCAACTGGAGTGGAGGCTAGTCTGCGGTCAAAGAAAGTCAGTACACAAGCTACTCTTCCACAAGATACATGCACACAGTTGCACTATGCTCCATTGACAGTGCACAACTGTCCCTTTTTTCGGGCAGATAATCTCTTGACAAAAGCCACTCTGATGTCCAAATTGTGCCAGGCTTGACTCACTTGTACATGAGTACATATAGTATACTTTTATTGATTTATTTCACAGATGTCTTTTGTTCCCGTTGATTTTGCGACTTCCAAAAATTACACATTGTTAAAAAATTTACTGTATTGCGGTCATTGGCACTGGAATTAGACCCAGTGGTTGATGGCATCAATGTCAGTAATATTGTGAACACACTACCTTAAACTCATGTAAATGGCATGAGATATATCACAATTGTGAATTCATAATGAGTCAGAAATATATTTCCTTTGGATCCTACATGTATTTGAATACCTGGTACTTCAGTTTTCTATATTTGAAATTCCATACAAAAATGGTTGTGGTTTGTCTATCATGCAAGATCTTGCTGTTGCAAACTTGATAATTCAATGAGGGTTTGCCCTGCTCGATGTGATAAGCACTGAGACTATCTGCTCAGTGCTTTGCCCATTGCCCAATGTAAAAAATTCAGGCAGCTCGGGTGGGAATTGAACCCGCGACTCTTGCTTTCTAGTGCAGACATCTTAACCACTTGACCACCAAGCTACGAATTACATTTTCCTCGACGCAAAGCATCATGTTACCAATTATCTATGAAACCTGGTAATGTTCATGTCCCTGTTTTTAACATGTCATAGCCACAAAAGCCACACAAGGTCATGTTATGTTTTAACCTCATTGTTGCCTCACTCAAAACTCTGATGAAAGTAAATGAATTTATAAAGCGATATACAAAAATGTTGCAAACTGCTTACTGACTAAAATTACCAAAATGCAAATCTCAAAATTTAGTGGGCCTGACGTTTCGATCCTAGCAGGACCTTTCTCAAAGGCAGGGCTCTGCCTTTGAGAAAGGTCCTGCTAGGATCGAAACGTCTGGCCCACTAAATTTTGAGAATTCATAAAGCGGAAACTTTATGTAAGCTTTCCAAATGCACTGTACCGGTAGAAAAACAATGCACTCATCTTGCCTTGTCTGCAGGCGTCTTTCTCCATGTTTTGGCGGATACCCTGGGTAGTGTGGGAGTGATTGTCTCCTCCTTCCTGATTGGTCAGTTTGGCCTGCTAGTCGCAGACCCCATCTGCTCCGTCTTCATCGCCGTCATGATCTTCCTGAGTGTGCTGCCTCTGCTGGGCCAGACAGCTGCCATCTTGGTCCAGCGAATCCCCCCGGAGCTGGAGAACAGCGTGTCGGATGGACTGAAAAAGGTTTGTGCCGTCCTGGGCCAGACCTGCATGTGCTCGGGGCTGAGGCCTGGGCCCAATTTCATAGAGCCGCTTAAGCGTGAAAATCTGCTAAGTAGGAAAATTCTTCCTTGTGTTAGCAGGATTATGAACTGCACTGCAATGTGATGTCAATTGCTTTTGACTTGTATTCCACTCTTCTTTACTTAGCATGAAACAAAAGGGAAGTTTTTGTTGGCATGGTGATCTTATGAATCGTGACTTTTTGTGCTTAAGCAAATTTTGGTAAAGTATTTCTTTTACTCTTGTCTCCCAAAATACAGCTTTTTTTGACAGAAATATTTCAGTGCGAGGTTTCTCATAACCATCTTTAAACTGTATAAGTTTCATGTAAATCTGTGAACATTTCCGTTTTTCGATCTTACCCATGTTGTGTAGGGGCTTTAAGCAGCTCCATGAAATTGGCCCATGAACTACGGACCACCTCAGAGTCTTATTTTCCCATGAATCAGCTTTGGACACAAGTCACAATAACAAATGACTTTGGATTCAGACCCTCTGGCTGAGACCTGGACTTGGATTGGACTAGTTAGACATGTAAATGGTTGGAGCACCTACTGTACAAAAGATGGGTCTTTGCAACACTCCTGCACACTAAGATAGACTGCAATCGCAAGCTAGCAGCTTTTACAGATCCGTATTGGGACACATGGGTTGATTTTCTTTGTTTACTTACATACTTTAATTGATGTTCCATGCAAATAGACCTATTACTAGTGAATGTGATTTGAGCAAAACGGTCAAAATTCAGAAATAGAACCTGACACTGTTGGATTTGCGTACCAGTGCTCTAACCATCTGAGCTATCCACCCCTTAGATGGTGGCCTTCCCAAATAGTCAAAACATCTTTGCATGGGTAGGGGCTCCAGTCAGAAGCATTCAACTGTCGCATATCCTCAGGGGTCATGCCCCCTCCCCATTTTCATTCAGATGCAATGTATTGTTAGCATCTGAATGAGAGTCCAACTACTTTGACGCCTTTGCTGGCAGATGTTGAGTGACTTTGGTGCATTGCCTCTGAATTGGTCCTTGCAGGTCAAGCTCTTGGAGGAAGTATTGTCCTACAGGGAGCATCACTTCTGGTGCCACTCTGCGGATAACTGTGCCGGCACCCTTCATGTCCAGGTCACGGCAAAAGCCAACGAGCAGAAAATCATTCAGCAGGTGTGTCCACAGACCAATGCACTTGGGACTTGGGACTGGTGATGTAAGGTAGTTTGGGAGATCTCTGGAGTTGCCTCGAGACCATGTTTGTCAGGTCCTGTCAGTTATGAGGTCTGGAAATATGCGGGACTGTATTTTCTTTGGTCGTGGACAAGTTCAAAGATTCACACCCCCCCCCCCCACCCCTCAAAAACAAATTACACTCAGCTTTTGGTGGTATCAAATCCATTATTCCCATGCTTGGTAAAGCATTTTTCTAGTAGTTAGTATTTGACAGACAATATTGCATAGTGAATTCCAATCTACCCTCTGCTATCTGTTAATGGTTGGATCTGGTGCACCCTTCTGTGATCCATTCTAGGTGTCGGCCATCTTCAAAGAGTGCGGCATCCAGAACTTCAGTGTTCAGGTGGAGAAGGAGGCCTACTACCAGCACATGTCTGGCCTGAGTGTGACCTTTGACCAGATGGTTGAGATGACCCAACAGCTGAATGCCCTTGGCCAACAGGATGATGGACTCTATGACATCAAGGCCGTCTGACCGGCCAGTCGTGTTAGAGACAAAACGAAACGGACCAAGACATGGCTGCATGGATGGACTCGTCCTAGCCTGACGTGCCTCCGGCTTGGGTTCCCTATGACCTGTGACCTATCAGTGGGAACCAGGGGACAAGGAACCAGGGTGAACTTGGTATTCCCACGTATCCCACTCTGATGGCGATGCTTTGAGAATGAATGCCACGATAGAATGGCCAAACAGTATTACTTGCCTTGTAAGTGGACTGCTCTGTACCTGTGAAGTGTTTGGATACCCCACTGGTAACATGCCTGCTCCTATGGTTGCGCATTGTTAGATCCATTCATATCCTCAGTCAGTGGGTACCAGTCAAGCACAAGAAACATGAAAACAACAAACAAACGTCCGGTTCAAATTCACCATTTCTTTAATTTACATCCGTTATATTAAATTTTGAAAATTTTGAAAATTTTGAAAATTTTATTGGACCAGGACTTGAACCCGAGACCTCTGGTTTAATGTAGCATTGCTCCTACCATTTGAGCTATCCAACACATATACAATGGCCTTCATAATTAGTCAACTATCTGTATATTAACAACTTCGCACCGGGACCTCCAAATCCGGAGCTCCATTGGCTTGACTATGCGACGGGCACCACTATTGTCCACATTCTAAACAAAGACTCTTTTCAGCTTAGAACAAAGCAATACGAAACAGTACAAAGACCCTTTTTGACGCAAGTTGCCACATGAATTGCAAGATTAGCAGCAGTAATTGTGCAATTGTGGGACTTTTACTGTGGAGGATCGAGGGATACCGCGCTGCCGCTGAAAGCACACGGGGGACATTGTCTTTGCATGCCACACAGCCCAACGGTCGTCGGTCAGGCATTGGAATTCCCCCACATTCTTCACCGCAATCTGTATGCTCGGTTGTGGCCGACCAACTCGAAGATTTGACTGCCTGGAGTGGAGGCTGGAGTCTGCGGTCAGGGATTGACAGCAACGTACACGCACACACACACACATGTCCGTTATGCTCCATTGACGATGCACAATGGGCCCGGATAATCTCTTGACAAAAGCCACAACGACGTCCGAATTGTGCCGGTTTTACTCTCTTGTACCCATAGTATACCCTTATCGCTTTTTTTCACAGAAATATATTATTCCGATTGCTTTAGTGAGATTTGAAAATGATGCATTGTTCAAAAACCCGTATGGCGGTCATTGGCGCTGAAAACCCCCCCGGCGCGAAGTGGTTAAGGCTACACTAGTAGGGGTAGATACATAATGCTACATTCCTATTCATTTTTTTTTCTTTGGGTCACATCAAACACAAAGTGAGCCAAGCCCTTTTAGCAGTTTTAAAACATCTGTGCCATTTGAAATAAAGGATAATGACAGTAATATAGGTTTGTGTGCTGGTGGTTGTGTCCGTTGGTGTTGTGTGCTAATTCCAGGATAATTTTAATTAGCTCTGGCAAATAAAACCTTCATTTTCAAGAACACATTTTACAGTTATGACTACAAAATTTAAATGATCAATCTTTCTTCATCTACAGTTCTGAAATGCATGCAATATACACTAACACATTCTTGGTTATCCCTACTATATTCTATATCATTCCATTTTAAAGTAATGTAAAAATGTTGCAAACTGCTTACTGACTAAAATGAGTAAAATTATAGCATCTTCAACTATTTTGAGGATAATTTTCTAAGCCAAGACACCCATGCTTGTAAAAGATGTAAATTAGAATATTACCATTATTTATAAAAATGCATGCATTATACATGTAACATGCAAAATCCTTTTTCGAAATAATCACTTTTTATTGTAAACACTACTCAGTAACGGAATGCATCAATGTGAATTCAAAGAGAACTCAATCATTTCTTACTTTCATACAAGCTACTTCCATGTAAGGAAACTATTGACATGCACATGACTATATGTACATTGTACATGTATTGTATGCACACGTAGTGGTAAGAAATATATATAAAACTACTGAGGCACAGTAACACTAAAAAGCCTTTATTGAAAAGTTTTAAGTCATTATTCAGCAATACTGAACTTAAAAATTAAAGTAACTCCGAGTTTTACTCTTAACCACGATTCTTGATGGAAAATAAGACAAAGCCAAAATAAAGGTTAGAAGGCACTAGGGCTTATGTACTTTCGCTCCGAGGTAAGTTAGTTGATATTCATGAGTCTTTCACTGACGCACATGAACTGTGGACATTTCACACAAGTATCTGCCAGTTAAAAAAAAAACATTCAGTCTAGGAAGCAACATTATTGTATGTGCACATCACATAAAATCAGATCTTATTTTCAAAATTTAGTGGGCCTGACATTTTGATCCTAGCAGGAACTTTCTCAAAGGTAGATCTTATTTTGCGCGAAATACAAAAGCGGAGCATAATATGAGCATGGATCGACTCAACATTGCCGTAATCACAGTCACATATTCCTCCAAGTACTGCAATGCCTGAACTGGAATCACGTCTCATCGCCTGCAGTGCCTTCTACGGTCTGCAACTACCCACCCCCCAACCCCCTCCTCCATAAACTGGGCCTTTTTTTTCATCATTTATATGTATCGAACTTAATACAAATACTGTTGTACAGGGCATTGAATCTCTTGGCCATCGGAAAGATGCTGTCCGCCTCAGCAGAGAAAAACTGGATTAAACATCTCCGCACTATCACAACCTCATTGCCTTAATATTCAGGAGGGGAATGACTAATCCTCACCTCATTAATCCCTCTTTTCTTCATCTTCCCCTTAGCTTTCTCCTTTGATCTCCAACTTCCCTCCCGTCCCTTTGATCCTCCCTACCCTTTTCTTTGTTTTCCCTAATTTCCCCTCCCTCAGTGTACATCTGCACCCCACTCCCTTCCCTTTTGTCCTTCCTCTGTCATAGGTGTCAGGGCTTTCCTTCCCCTGACTGTCTATGTTTGTCCTTGTCACTTTGTCTTTGAGAAAGGTCCTGCTAGGATCGAAACGTCAGGCCCTCTAATTTTTTAGATTGATATGTATTGCCGCATTCAGTACTTTCTTTTGTATCTGGGATGTGTATTCACTATTCAGGCACTTCTGTTCTCTTCCCTGAATAACACAGAATCAATGGTTATGTGCAGAAAGTTTGATTGGAGTTGGAGCTGATTTTTTCAAAATTGGTTCCCGTATAAATGGAAGCAAAGCTTGGGTTTACTGCAAGTACTGCAGGGTGCCTTGCTTCTCTTAAATAGACTCAGCAGAAACAGTGCTTAGACTTTGTGGAAAGATATTCATCATCATCTTCATCATCGTCGTCGGTCGGCTGTGGAGCAGGCGACAACAAGCTGTCTCCAACCACTGCAGTCTTGAGCAGAGTTGACAATATCATTTGGTTGTAGCATCCCTTCATAGTCTCCCATTAGTTGTTGTATAATATACTGAAAGTACAGTCACCTGGGCCTTCCTGTTTCCTTTTTCCATGTGGTGGAATGTTAAGCGCATACTGTTGTATACATTCGCCATCAGTCAAGCGTTAGGACATGGCCATGGAACCCCAGCTGGTTCTGACCCGGCCGATTAGTGGAGTTGTACCAGTCAGGTTGTGCACAGTAGCATTTGGGATCCTATCGACTCGTTTGATGTTTAACATTATGCAACTAAACTTTCAGTGACCAACTAAAAAAGTTGTGAAAGTAAATGAAGCATAAGGCAATAACCACATGGGCTATCACCAGAGATTTCATCATGTGATTCATGTCAACAACTAAATCATCAATCTTCCGATTCAATTCCTGAGTATTTTTCTCCAGTGCTTTTTCCATCACTCTTGTCAGCGATTTCTTGTAACTTTCCATTAAGACTACCATGGAACTTTCAATGTCTCGCTTGAAATCTTCTGTGATCTGTGTCATCATGTGTTCCATCTTTCTAATCTCCTCATCCTTGTTGTATTGTGGACAGTGGCAATGGACAGATCTATCTGTATGTGTTGGGTTTGTGAAGAAGAGGGATATCAGGCCCTCCAAAAAGGCTGAACCAATTTTCCAAGCCACCTGGTAGAATCCTTCTGCTATTCCTACGGCCACGGCATTTCCATGAACTGGTGCGACTGATTTCCACAAGATACACGCAACCAGGAACAGCTGCACTGTCTGCTTGAACTGTGCCATTATTGATCTGGAAAAATCCAATTTTATTATTATTATTATTATTATTATTATTATTATTATTATTATTATTATTATTATTATTATTATTATTAAGGTGCTTTATCTATAATCCTCACTGCAGCCAATTAAGGCTGACAAAGCACACGAGCTTACCATATAGAGCAAGGAAACAAAATAACATATTACAATACAGTAAAGATAATGTATACCAAATAAAAAAGTTAAATCATATTAAACTAAGAAACTTAAAAATGTGATATTCAAAAACAAAGACAAGATCAACAATAGGCCTACACAAATTAAAACAAATATTTCAGTAGCATTCATGAAACCCTAATCGATTAACACAATAATAATTCTGTTGAGCGCATTGTGATCAATATCCATGTCTAATGAAACATTTTTGCATTTTTGACAAAGAAATGAGACTGCTTCGCCCTATACAACATTGGTCAAGGTCAAAAGATTGCCACAGTTTGTGCATGGGTTTGTGTGTTAAACCATTAAACATTCCAAAAAAGAAATCCTGCGAGGGTTTTAGCTCAAATGGTATAATCTGAGAAAGTAGAAAAAGGTAAAAAAACGTTACGGTTTTTGCACCATTCTGTAGTGTAAGAAATAGTTTATTACTTGCGAGTAATAAACTAATTGTATATGTTTGAGTGAAGATTTTTTAGGGAAGTACAGCATCACAGACTGTAAGATTTCAACATGAGGATTCTATCATGACCATCTACAAATTGTGTAAATTAGAATTACCGGGTAAATATGTGGACATTGATGTTTTCCGATCTTCCCAATGTTGTATTGGGCCAGGCTACATGGAAAACTGTATTTCCACGCAAAAACTAATCTGTCACGTATGTTTCAGTGAAGGAAGTGACAATTTACGCTTGCGCAATATGTTGCTCACTGGAGTGCGTGGTTTTCGAATCGTTGCAATGTTCAATCAATCATAGTTAGTTCAATCAACTCTGCTGAGAATTGAGTATCCCAATTAACGGCTATTTTAATTATTTCCCGGTGTCATGCCAAATAGTGTCCCCTGCCAAATAGTGTCACTCATTAGCATACTGATCGCTGATTGGTCCAATACGTATGACATTCAACCATGCACCGTGGTTGGGGTATGGTTGCGCACTACACACGCATTGTGTATGGTTGCTGGCCTAACACACGCAACGTTGGGCACTTTGGTACCGTTGGACCCTAACTGTAACCGTAACGCTAACCCTAACCCAAACAACCCTAATCCTAACCCTAATCCTAATCCCAATCCTGATTCTAATCCAAACCCTAACCCTAACGACCCTAATCCTAGTCCTAACGCTAACCAATCAGCGATCAGTATGCTAATGAGCGGACAGTATTTGGCAGGGACACTTTTTGGCAGGACCACTGGGACTGAGAAAATGGGTGTTGTAATTACGTGAATCATCAGTGGGTTTAAAAGGGCCCGGGAAATTCACGGCCTTTCCTGGGATTGGGAAATAGTTGTTTCGCGTGAAAAGGCTGATGGGCCTTATACTTGCCTTACTTGCCTTACGAAGAAATACCGGTACGAACTGAATTGTCGCAACTACAGTAGACCTGACTGCATGCTTGAGTTGAGTTCAACAAAAATTCCAAGCACACAATTAGTTAGTGTCGGTAACCGTAACCTTTGGGAGGATGAGGGTTACGGTTACCACAATCCTTCCTCCATGCCACAACTAGCAATTAGTACTAGTACGCCTAATTATTAATACTAGTACTAGTAGTAGTAGTACTACCAGTAGTAGGGTCAGCAGACCAAGCAAACTTCGTTTTTGTTTCATAAGTCGTGCTTTCGCCTGTTCATGGTACCATGGAGGAATAAGTCTCTACTTATTCCTCCATGATGGTACCGAAGGAGAAGGGAGAGTGACACTGACAGCTATCAATCGTGTCTGAATCAAAGTGGACATTTTCAATAGGCAATTATAATCTACGTATTGTCGTTCCTTTTTTTAGTTTCATGCTACGTACTTTAGTTTGAGAAACCGATACTATTACTAGTTATGGATGCACTTACCTGTTAATGGTATTAGTTAAAGTAATGTGGCAGACAAAGTAAAGGAATGTTCATAGTCCATTGAGCAATATCACACTCCCACACATGCCATGTAAAGTCTTGCTGCTGAATGCTGACGTGTGCTAGAACCAGTACTATACTATTATCACATGTATTAGTAACGCGGGAAATTTGTGGGAAGGGGATTTCCCTAATGGTGCAATCATCTCTCCTTTGTATTCCTCCATGGTGCAACCTTGTAGTAGTTGCACATAATAACAGATTAACACTGTACTGTATCAGCTTTGGCAGAGTAGCGCTACACCATTACTATTACATTATGCCGTGCTCCTGTGAACGAGCAAACGGCCCAAAGCCATGTTAGAAATAATAACTGAAATTTTAATCTATTTGTTGTTCGACTTCAACGTCAAACCGTCATGTGCACAAAGATGTGACCACATGGTTTGTATCTAGTCCGAGTAACTTGAACCCGACAAGTCACCCTTTTTTTTATCGAATTTTGAAATAAAAAAGGGCGACTTGTCGGGTCCAAGTTACTCGGACTAGTTTGTATCAAAGGCCTATGTATTTTTGAATAAAAATATTTTAGGTCTACTGAAGGCATGCAGCAGATTTAGTCTTATGAAATAAAGTTTTCATTGGGCACATAATGACGATGAGTAAGGTAACATTTAGCGGTTTAACCCTTGCTCTATGGTTTATCCATACCACGCTGTGTGCAACGAAACCTCACTGGAATTACGTGTACCCTGCGCAGGTGTGAACATTCGGTGAGAGTATACAATAATAATTGTTAATTATTAACATATCCAACGTCTGTCAGAAATGCCAACAATCACTAACACATCCGAGTCAGCATCCTGCTTCAGGAAAACGCGATCAGGAAACGAATGAGTGAACACGTGAAACTGAATTCCTCTACACTGATTGTCTGACTGCACTACTGAGTGAATTATCAAAATCAGTCTCCAATAAACTGTCCCAAGAAATTCAACGTTGCAAGAAAATGAAATCAAATGCCACAGGCTTTCTACCAAATCAAAAGCCTTGTAAGAAACAATCAGAAATTTGTGAGAAAATCTCAGAGAGTATAGGAAATGGTTAAGTCAAATAAATAACCAGGCATTATGCCTTTTAGAAAGGTCCTGCTACTAGTACTAGCTAGGATCGAAATGTCAGGCTCTCTAACTTTTGAGATTAATGAATTGCAGGTCATTTAAGTCAGTGAGCAGTTTGCAACGGTTTTCGTATTAAAATAAATACACAAAAACCAGCATCGGCATGACAATCACAAGTTTATTGTATTTTGTGCCATTAACTTAAACTTACTGTAGGCCTTTTCAAAGACTCAAGATGTCAACTCTTTTGTTAAAAGTTTGACAGAAAATGAAACCACACACAACATACATGAATTCCAATTTTCAAATTTGAAAACAAAGGTAATGCTTCAGAGCACAATTATTATTTACAATTTGTCTACCTGACTATCTCCTGCATATTAAGGCACTTCAACACACCATTACATACAACAGCCTTTACATCTTACAAAAACTAAAACTTGAACATCCAACTACTCTTTCACGGTATGCTGGGAATGTAAAAAATGGCAACAATGACAAAATAATTTTGTACCTAAATTCCTTTTTACAATTGCCAATTACTTAGGTTAAGGCACATTCAGTAAATTTGTCTTGACATCATATGAACTGAAAAAAAATGTATCAAGACAGGTTGCATCAAATGTCTTGAGCTAAAAAACACAATTCATCCGTGAGACATTTTACCTGAAGCTGGTCATGAGGGTCAAATAAAACTCAATCAATTTCAATCAATCAATTGATCCAATAAAAGTTAAACGGTCTCTGCAATACATTTTGTATCACTTAAACCCATGCTGTTTAACTGTTTTGCAATGTCTTGCAACAATAAAACTGTTTTTAACACTCGTTCTAAGGGTGTATAAGCAAGTTTTCAGTTGTTATGCTTATGACAATTATTCATGAGCAACTGTGTGATGTCATCACAGGACCATGGCAACAGAAACCAATTGGTTGTACCCGTATACAAATGTTTCTAAAAATGTATTGCTTTTCCTGCAGACCTATCCCTAAACCTGTTGATTTAATTTACTGCCAAAATGTATGCTTCATAATCATTTAGTGAAGGAGTTTTTCATCAAACCTAGCCCAGAGGGATTAATTTGCAGTTTGAAAGTTTTTCTGACGTTTTTGAAACTGTGGGTTCCTGACATGACCTTACAATAGCACCCTCATTTCTACAAGGATATTCTTAAAGGTAAACAAGATGACCAATTTCTGACTCCACTAAGAAAAAGAAGCTTGCTAATATTATTGTACACTTCAGATCCCTAGATGACAGCAGAAAATGAGTTTGACTGTGATGTTTATTGCAGAGACCCAAACTGCACCAGCCCATGTTAAAAAATACAGGGCCTGATAACTTGAATACTGCCCTCTATTGACCAGAGAGAGAAAAATAATAATACACCTCCATAGCAATAAAACTAGTGCAGACCGTACTGTAGCACACCAAATATGCAAAGCATCTACCCCGGTACTTGGTAGAGTAGGTATTCCTGAAATTTAGCCTTTGTAACCCCCCCCTAAATGAATATGATTACTTTCCTCAGATAAAGACAACTTTTAGAAGGAAAACATCTTGGGTTACCTGAGATACAGGTGACCAATATCAGTACCTGAGGGCAAAAGGTCATACTGTGTGCAGTTTTACTGTGTATGGTTTGCAGATGACACAAAACCAAATGATTTCAGTCCCTGTGAGCGAATTCACTCATTTTGTACCATTGCTTTTGTGCAATACTTCCCACAGTTGTTGGTCCAAAGGGTAGTTGCGGTAACCGTAACCCTCATCCTCCCGAGGGTCGGTGGCCCTCGGGAGGATGAGGGTTATAGTTACCGCAACTACCCAGAGGGTTGGTCACTTGGACAACCGGTAAGTCCCAGTACGACTTCAGGAGTAAACAGGCCGGGAATGCCTGGCGCTCATTCGGACCAAAACTGAGCCATTATTACAAATGCCAGGCCCTAGCAAAAAGGAAGCTTCAACTATGCAACATCTTCCCTCTGCTCAAACGACACTGAAGAAGTGATCGATGCAACTGCAGGTCAGAATGGGTTCTTGGTGCCAGGGTCTCACTAGCCCCTCCCCCCCTCTCCCATTCCCCAGCATCTTTGCAGTCAGTAGAGGGGCGAGAGGCTGAGGGCCGAGACTACCACGCCTCCATGGGGGACCTGGACCTCGGGGAAACATCTGGGGTGGAGCAACGGCTGAATGTGCTCAGCTGGTCTTGGAAGGTGTCGATGCAACGGAGCTTGCTAGCCATCAGATCCTTGGCATACTGCAGGTATTCAGACAACCCCTGTAGGGACAATGAAGATGATCCAAAGACACTATTTTCAACTGGCTTCTCAGAAAAACTGACACATTTTAATTCATGAAAATAGCAAGGAAAATGTAACTAATCTTGTACTGTTCTTTACATCAGAATGAAAATAGGGGTGCGATCCCAAAAGATGTCCAAAACGTGCTTCCAGAGCTACGGCTAGGGCTATTGTCTTCGCATCTCCATGCATTTCCAATAGGGGGAAGACCTAGACCTAGCTCTAGACGCCCATTTCAGACAAGGCCATATACACCAGTAAATGATTGAATGCTTCTGACTGGCACCCAATCCCCATCGCACAGACGATGCATGATTAGCTTGGATGGCTCCTGCCCAAGGGCTGGATGAATCAGCTGGTTTCAGTGTGGCCACAGTGCATTTGTCACTGCTGGTTTGATCAAATGCTTCGCATTTTCCAGTCACCCTTCCTTTCCTTGAAAATGCTTCTTACTTGAAAATGCTTCTTTCACGTAAAAATGGAAAACTTCCATCTGAGAAGTATTAGCACTGAGGATTCAGTGTTTATCACGTCGAGCAGGGCAAACCCTCATTGAATTACATTCTCCTTGACGGAAACATCATGTTATATCTGTGATGCAACCTGCTCGGTGGTCAAGTGGTTAATACGTCTGCACTAGAAAGCAGGAGTCGCAAATGCGGCTTATTCTAGGATCGTCAGAAAATAAATACATGTTTATTCCACTGCTGCAATCTTCGACAACGAGTCTGGCTGGCGTGTCAACAGGTTTGTCGACATTTACTCCCGAAATCGGTTCTCTTGAAAAACATGCACTGACTGTTGGTATATACGAACGTACAATACAATAGTTCCCCGACAAGAGTAATGGACCAAGTCTTCATCTGCTGACATCACCAAGGATGGCCTCCACAGGGGCGTGGCTGCTCCCCCTTCCAAACTTAAATGATTTTTTGTTACACTCTTTCCCATAGTTTAAAATTCAGAAAAAATGCATGGATGTATTTAACTGACACCATAGTATTATTTGAAATCATAAAAACGAATTCCAAAATGCATTGTAGTTGACTTTTAAAACCTACTGCACATGCATGAAAACAATTCTAATCACTTTTCAAGACCACATGTGGCTACTTTGGAAAGGCTTTCTGAATGACTGTGCGCAGCTTGTACAATGTACAACAAACAAATGTACCTTCTCTCCACTGTGAAGCTGCTTGATAAGTCTCCATTCCCTTTCACAAAGCCGTTCTAGCTCATCAATCTGCTCTGCATGGGCTGAAACCAGCAACTCCCTGTTGAAATGAGTCATCAACAACACAAAGTAGCTTCAAACAATCTTCCAATTGCACCCCTTGAATGTCACTTAGTCCTCTTGTCTTTTAAAGCATTTGAGAATTTACTGACTTCAGAACAGGAAAGGAAGGGAAACATTTGGGTGAAAACTCCTCAATACACAATCTTAAAGTTTGGGTTTGGGTTTGACTAAGAGTTACCGGCTCTTTTCAGAGCCATGCTGTCACAAAAGAGATGCGTTACATGGTGTCACTGCAAACCTTCCGCTTAGGGTTAGGCTTTGCCTTAGGCTTAGGGTAGTATTGTACAACCCTACCCAACCCTATGTTTAAAGTCCAATGACTTTATAGATTGTGTAACTTGAAAGGTTTGGGATACAACAGACAAGAGTTACCGGCTCTTTTCAGAGCCACACTGTCTCAAAAGAGATGCATTACATGGTATCACTGCCAACCTTTCACTTAGGGTTAGGCTTAGGCTAGACTTAGGCTTAGGTTGAGCTTAGGTTTAGGCTTTGGGTTAGGGTAGTCTTGTACATCCCTAACCCTATGTTTGAAGTTCAATGACTTTATAGATTGATATACAAAAATGTTGCAAACTGCTTACTGACTAAAAATACCAAAATGCAAATCTTAAGATTTAGTGGGCCTGACGTTTCGATCCTAGCAGGACCTTTCTCAAAGGCCTTTAAGAAAGGTCCTGCTAGGATCGAAACGTCAGGCCCGCTAAATTTTAAGACTTTATAGATTGTGTAACTTGTGACGTCTGGGACACAACATTACCAAAGCACTCACTTTGCTTTCTCAATGGCCGAGTTCTGCCTCGGTGATAGCAACGCCCTTCTGACATCTTCAGAGTCACCAGTCATCACAGCAGCCAGCTGAAGCCTTGGCACTGTTGCCTCCGCATGTCCACTAGCGACGGCCTTGCTGAGGATGCTGCTGTCCCTGGGGTTGCGGATGGCATTGGGACTGGGAAAGATGGGACAGACATCCTCCTGCTGGTGATGGGCTATGGTTTTCTCTCTTGCAACAGGGACGGGCTTTGGTGCTGGGTCAAGGTGCGTCTGGCCGGGCTGTAAATGGCCTGCTAAAGATTCCTTCAGGAATGCCTTGTTTGGTATCAACTTGCTTGGTGTGGGGAGCGAAGGACTGCTTATCAAGGCCCCTTGAATGGGAGAGAAGGCAGATGTTCTGGCCTCATTTCGGAGGACCTCAACTGTGACAGGCGATTGGACCCCATTGCTGTGGTGTGCGGACAACCCTCTATTAGCATTGCCCCTGAAAGGTGTTTTGGCGTTTCCTGCCGAGCCAATGTAGTTTTGTCCGATAGGAGCTGGCCTGACGGGCTCTGATCCCACAAAAGGACCAGTGATAGAACCTGACTGGTCATCTGGGCAAGGCTCTGAAGATGTGACATAATCATGAAAGCTGGTTGACACAATAACACCACTTGGGTTGTCCACGTTCTTCTCGTACTGTTCTCTCCGCAAAAGTGTGGTGTCTACACTTTGGTCTCTGCTTCTTGTCTCTTGGCCTTCTTGTGAGGCAGCTGCAGACCGCTGAACATCTCTGGGCGATGGGAGGCTCTCTATACCTCGAACTGTCAGCTTGCTCCTGAAGGCACCGCTACGATCATCATGAACGATCAAGGGCTCGGTCCTGTTACCAGATTTGCCCTGGTTGGCTTTCGGGATGGACATATTTGGTTTGACAGAATTAGGCCTCTGGTTCATTTTTTCCGCTTCAATATCCTGCAAGGAATCTGTGCTCATTGAGTCCGGGCTACGGTTGATGCGGATTTCCGGGTGAAGTGACATTGTGTGCAGCGGTGCCGCTTGCTTCCCTGCGGTCCACTTATTTCTCAGAGCATCGAGATCATCAGATGAGGAGGGAACTCCACCGTGCTCCGGAAACACCTTTGGCTGAGTTTCAGATTGGGTTCTCAGTCTCTTGCTACGGAGGGTTGTTTCATGCAGCTTGTCTTGAGACGCTGTCGGCATTTGATACTCAACACCATCTCCATTATTATGGTCAGACAACGGTGAAACCAGGGAATTCCTGAGGGCATAGTCAATCTCTGCCAAGAGTTCAATGGTGCTGTTAGTGTCTGTGCTGCAGCTGGTCTCACTGCGCTGACTATGACTGTGCTTCAAAGTCCTGCAATTGTCCGTCTTCAAACAAGTATCTGTCAACTCATCATCGGCTGAAAACCCTGATTCCTGGTCAGCTGGATACTGCTCCAAGGTACAGTGCTGACTCTCTGCCAATAGAGGCTTTGCATCTCCATTGTGGTTGCTACTGTGGGGTATTTGTGCCACCGCGGCCTCCCGTCGATCTTGCTGCGGAGGGGAGTGTGCTCTCGGGGGCAGTGCGGGCATCCCAGGTTTGTGAGCATACCGTGGATTGTCTATCTCCCACACCTGCCCCACAGTCTTCTTCCCTGCTTTAGGGTGGTCACCATTTCCTGGGGGATACCACACAGGCAAGGCAGTAGCCTGTAAGAATGCCTCTTTGGTTTGTGCTTTCGCCTCTTCACTTCTCTTTGTCGGTGTCTCATCGGCGGCCCGGGGACTCTCAAAGGTGACATTCAGAGCCTTCTTTGCAGCCGGTGACTTCCTGGCAGTCTCTTGAGCTAGCATCTTGGCGTCGCTTATCCTAGGCATTGCCCTGCTCAGAGGGGTCTCCGTCTTCTTCCTGCCCAGCTTCTCAGCTTCTTGCGAGTTTCCCCTGCGAGGGTTTGCCTCCCCTCCTCTAGCCTCGTCCGCTTTCCTTGAGCTCCTCGGGTCGCTCTGCTGGCTGGCCGGCTTGGCAGAGGTCTTATCGAGGCTGACCTTCCGCACAGGGTTGGACTTTCTGGAGGCAGCGGGACTGGAGGAAGCACTGCCCGGAGTCATGCTCTTAGGGCGCTGGTTGGCGCCTGCTGCCTGGCCCCTCTGGACCGGTGTCTGTTTGGAGGACATCTTCACTGGTGTGGATGTGTTGGCAGGACTGAAGGTGTTAGGGGTGGAGGGATAGTGGGACGGTCGTGGTGAAGTCTCCTTCTTCAGCTCCTTGACCCTGCAGGCAATGCACCAACCAAGAAGCCTCAACTTTATTACCTATTCCATTCCCCATAAAGATAAAGGAAGCTAACCAGTCATGCAAACATTAAACCTTTATTTTTTTTAGAAATGAATCATACCCCTTGCAAGGTAAGCATTGTAACTTGGAAATTAAGTACACGTACACATTTTTAAAACCCCAGAAAAAAACAGTAGTGCATGAACTCAAGTACATACATGTACATTACACATGCCCTAAACTGTACATGTGATAATAATTTTGTAATTATTAATGTGAGTCACAAGAAAGCAACTTTTATCAGCAATTTGAATTTGAATCTTCAATGATGCAGTACTGAATGTTTAAGGCTCATGTCTTTAATATTGCATCCCACAAAGGGATACATGTGGATGTGGATCCATTGTCATGTAGAAAGAAGGAACACTTCAATCAGTATATGTGCAGTCACTGCAGAGTGTATCGTTGGAATGATTTTTATAAAACAGCGATTGCTGGTAAGAGTGGTCAGTAGAGGCAGTTATTTCCAAGAATTGGACAGCCTAGAAATTCCTAGACAGACAGGACCGAGACAGGACCTTTAGGCAGCCACAAAGAGGACTGGCTAGACATGGAGGGAGCAACAAGAAACAGCACAGGACTAGCCTGGTTGGGGAAAGTTGTTGGCAGCCTACGTGTACTCTCCCCTACAGACTGTACTACAGTATGTCTCAGAAGGGATGATAGGCGAGCACTACAAGAATGCCAGATGTTGTACATAGTAACATACCTGTCTGCATATCTCAAGGTGTTGAGGGTATGGTCCACTGCGCTACTGTTGGGGGCAATGTTTGCTATCATGCAGGTTTTGGAGTGGCCCAGGAACGAGTCTCGCAGGACCTGTGTCAGTTTGCTCTGACGGAATGGCGTGTGCCTCTGCTCCTGGTCCAAGGCCCGTATGCACTCTTTCAGCTGAAAGTAAGAGGGAGGGATGAATTCACAGTGAGGGAGGCAGGATTCCGTAGGTCTGCTGACAAAGCTATGCAGGTAATGCATTCAAGAGATGGAGTGGTCTTAAATATGCCATCCAGATATTGCTGCCATTCCTGCTAAACTCTCAGCAAAGCATATGGCATGGCAAACTGGTAGACAGCAGGGTGAACAAAGTCAACAACTTATGATGTGAAGGTTTTTTTTTCACTTCAGATGACTGCCCATCAAATCCCTCAGTCTTCTTTTGCATGAAAAATGTGACAACTGAACTTCATCCCCAGGAAATATATGCAAAAAATATAAAGATCAAATTGGCACAAACATAAATGTAAAACAGATAGATCCACTTCATGATCAAAATTAATGTGCACATTTATATACAACTACATACATGTAATAACTGCACATTAGATTAGTTTTGTATCATACAAACTGTGATTGTCCAAGCTGACTGACACCCTTACTGATTCACAGACAACGTAAAATATTGGGCATACCCCGGTAAGTGAAGCATTGCCCCTTGACTCCCTACAAGACATACAATTTTGTTGCTGAGAGGAATGACAAGTAATCTGTATGGAGAACTAAAACATGTACACACATCTACGACTGATCCATGAAATGGGGTATAGACTTGATCAGGGAGACAACAGCTTCACTTACTGTCAAAACTTCCATCACTGATAGACTAAGCAATATACAAGCAGGTCACACTAGAAGACTCACAAGAATCCCAATGTCGATATCGGCACTGGGAAAGATCTCAACGAACTGTGCAGTACTCCCACATGCTAGAAGTGAGAAACCAACACTGACTGCCGTTGCAAGTTGCAACAAGCCGCCAACATTGTCCAGAGGAAACAAGGCTTTATCTCCCCCACACCGGATACTCCTAACTGCTTATTCAGCCTACAGATGAATGACTTCCCTAAACGCTTCCTGTCACCAGCCAGACAGTGGCAATGAGCAAAGCTCTCAATCCCTCCCTGCATACATGCAGTGTATACAGCAGTCTGTGCCAGCAAGGGACCGACCTGTTGTGGTTTCAGTCACTGTATAGTAACGGCATGACCACAATCATGCCCGTGTTGTTATGGACACAAGATCCACTCAGAGCAAAACTAGTGTCAGGGTTAGGCTCATCTGACTTGATGTGGTTTGGGTTATTTTTAGGTTCAGTGTCATTACTGCCATTACTAAGTGATTTCTACCACAGGGACTATCCCTAAAGAAAACATTGAAATTTACATGATTATACAGTTTCACCGGCAAAGACTAGTTGACTATTTGGGAGGCCACCATCTAAGGGATGGATAGCTCAGATGGAAGAGCACTGGAACGTTATCCAGAGGAAATGAAAAATTCATACTCATCATGCCCACAAAAGATGTAGTTGAATCATAAAATTTACGCATGTAATGATTACATGCGTAAATTGCTGTATTCAGTTCATATAATACATGTAACTAATACATTTTTCCACATTGTGGTCTTTCTATGGTAACTGTAATCAGTTAGTGTTATTAAGCACGGCTATGAGCTCAATGATAAAGTTGTTGCTATTTCTGTTGTTCATAGTTTTTCTTCATTATTCTATTGCAAATAATAACTACTGAAAACCACTAGAGCAAAACCACTAGAAACCCATAAGTGAATACATGTACATGTACATGTACGTACATGTATGTATATGTACGTATGAATAGACAATGGACTGCCAGTTTCTAAAACGAAGGGTTGCGTTATTGACTAGCCTGATGTAAGCTTGTGCCCAATAGTGCATACACTAGACAGTCACTTTCAACTTACCGGTACTGCTTTTCCCTTTATACTAAAAAAAAAACCAAGACTCTCAGAAAGTTGACCATTGTGCTGAAAACTAACAACCATAGATAAATGGTAAACCATTGGACAACCATTAATAAATTAGATAAAATAAATCAAGATAGGGATAAACATGAAGTTGATGAATATTCATGAATGAATGATTCATTACCGCCAGTAAGCTGGTGTTGATCTCTGCCCCCTCATAGCGTGTGACTCTGTCTGGGTCTACTGTGTCACAAGCCCTCTCACTACCAGCAAGATCAATGAAGGAGAACCTGCATGCATGGACATGGTTACAAATTAGCACCAGGATTATTCCTAATGTCATTCAAATTATCACAATTCATGAACCTGAATTATTCATCAGGTTATGACCAGTAGAGTCTTTTGTCCTGACATGTCAGGTCATCCCTGGTTGAGGGGTTTATACCCTCTAGTAATCCCTCAGTAATTGATCCATTAAGTCAATTCAATACATGAATGATTCATCAGATCATTTCCATATATGAATGATTAATCAGATCATGATCAGTCATCCCAACTGGCATGAATATGTAACTCAAATGATTTATTAGGTCATGAAGTGAAACCCGGCATGAATGATTCATTAGGTCATGAGGTCAAACCCGGCATGAATGATTCATTAGGTCATGAGGTCAAACCCGGCATGAATGATTCATTAGGTCAGGAGGTCAAACCCAGCATGAATGATTCATTAGGTCATGAGGTCAAACCCGGCGTGATTGAGTCATAAGGTCATCAGGTCAAACCAAGCTTGCGTGAATGAATGCTTATTCAGGTCATCTCAAAACATCAAAACATTCATGAAAACAAGAATGTGTAACAGGGTCATATTTTACATTAGCACTTCTGGGAAAACAAGCATTTTGGTTTTTGGAAGGTTCTGGCAGAGTTGCCATTAACTGAGTTAAAACTGTTCTACTTCATTGGATAAATCTCCAAATTCAGTAGGCCTGACATTTCGATCCTGGCAGGACCTTTCTCAAAGGATATCATTGGATAAAGTTAGAACATCTAGACTCCGAGATCTGAGATACACGTTTTCAAGTTTTTGGTAAAGTTACCAAACATTAACAATTTGGGCAGTTCTAAACAGAAGAAATAGGAAAACCTAGACATTACGTTTGTGGTATATTGAAGGATTTAGGTATGCACTCAAATATCCACAGTACTTGACATGCCTTTATTCCTAAATATTAAAGCAAATACAGATTAGTACACCATTGAATGAAAATGTGTTTAGTATGACATAGCAGAATGTCAGTAATGCTAATACATGTAGGTACATGTATACATATGCAAAAGGCATAGATATAGACAAGGACAGGAATCATATGAGTGAGTGTACTACTACAGGAATCAAAGTCAACATAATAGGAAAAATGTACATGTACGTATATTGCAATGATGCATTGATATAGCTTGGCCTTGGAAATAGCTCAACCATGTCTCTGTGAATACAGTGCACTGGTATATAACTGTACAAGTATCAGTACATGCACTGCACTTGGAAGTCTATGAGAAAATTGGGACCGCCTCTATGTAATTCATACAATATGAACTTGTGAAGATTCTGTTTTTATGAAACAGCAATACAGCTTGGCATTTCATTTACTTGTAAGTGTACATACCTTCCCAGCTTATGTCTACCTCCGTCTTGGAGTTGTAGCTGGAGTATGGCATGTGACCTGGAGGAGTCAACGTTAACCCCTGACACCCCTTTACTCCTCAGCCTATTGCCCTTGTCAACCACCTGCAAGGTGAGAGAAAGGACACACAGTCACACACAGACACACCACACAGGGCTACATCAGGGCAGACCCACATCAGATGAAGACATTCCAGTTATCAAAGTATCAAGCAAATCAAAAAGACAAAGTACATAACTACATATACAGGCAAGCTTGATGGGTAAACAATTAGTTACTTGTATGTTCATAGTCGTCTCCTCATGGGCACACTAAAAACACAACAATCCCAACTCAAAACACTCTACATGTACAGTGAAGCTTGCCAAGAGAATGAAATGATCCTCACAAGTCACATGAATGCATGCATACATCATCTCAAACTGCTTTCCATCACACTGAGAGGTGATAGCACATGCACCAATCATCATACTATGAGGATGAACACAAGTCCTGACAATGTGGTAGCCATACAGTCATGTATTACATGTTTCTCTCAGAATCTTTGGTTTTGCACGTATACAGAACTTGCATGCTCACCTAATGTACGTTCCCATCAAGAGCCTCTACCATTTGTTGAATAGACTTCACACAACAACTGGGCTCCTAAATGTGCATACATGCACTGTACATCATAACACTTCACTCATCCCGTCTGATATCTGGCTGGGAAACATGACCTCAGCCATCTCCCTGGATAAACCTCTGGGGATCACGTTTCAGGATTAATGTTCAATGTAAAGCAACTAAGTCCAGCTGTCTGACACCTATAAGCACCTGCCATGCAGGGACAGGATCAGTGGATGTTTAACCATACAGCAATATCCTAGCTCTATGGTAATATGGTTGAAGTGGCGGGGATGCAAGGGATGGAATACTTTGCAGGGAGAATAAAGGTTCATGTATGCAGACTGTTCATGTGCATTTCAATGTACAGTGAATACGTAAGCATTTGGTTGAAGGCTTTGAATTTTTAAGAGAAACGATATAGGAATGTTTGCAGGTAAACAATGTGAGAATATCTCTTTCAGAAGGAGTTGTGGTCCTGGTAAAGCTTTTCAGAACCACACCTCACCCTGAAAGAAAAGAACCAAAGTGGTGACAGATTATTCTAGCCTCAGGGATTGGATTAATGTTTCTAACTCTCAGGTTCATGCCAGCACCACTCTTCTTCAAAATGGGAATTAAACAAGGTAATACCAATTACCATGAACATTCCCCAAAAAGGTTTTTATGATGACAAAAAAGTACATCAATCGATCAAAAGTACAACAGATTTGGAATCTCAGATTTGCATCAAATCAAGGCATGTGATTATGTATAGAATGTAGTGTAACCTCCTACACACAGCACCAAAGGGCCATTGTAAACTCAAAGAGTGGCCTAAAAACATCGCTACCAGTAATCAGTAATACCATTTACTGTAGTAGTATAATACAGGGCTTGGGGTAGCATTGGGGTTATAAAGGTCTTGAAGACTATACGGAATATCAAAGTAAACTATTTGAAAGCTAATACTATTTCATGTTCACTGTCCATAGACATTATTAGCTCAAATACAGTACAGTGTACTTTGGTTTCACTGCCTTATACAATGTACATCTGATTTACCCAGTACATTGTGTCTATGTATAATCCCACAGTGGACTGGAGTTTGGTAATGTCCACATGGCTGTTTTTAATAAGGTAATTCAATTTACCCTGTTAAAATGACATAGACATTTATCAGTGCACTAATTGTTAGCAAAGCCTGTACAAACCCAGAGTGGAACTCCTTTGCCCAGGAACTTAACAAACATCTGAAACCTGTCACTACAAACATATCATGCACTTACCCTTGACAAGTCTAGCTGACAAGTAACTGACAAACAACTGGCAATGGATATGAATGCAAGAACGCAGACTGTGTAGACCAGTGCTACACTTTGGAGTGTTCACTCAACCATGAAGTGGGGACCCAATCATACCATGGTCATACTAAAACATTTGGCATAGTTGTATGATATATGTACAGATGCTCCAATGCTGTTTTAGGTTCTATTCTGGAGTGGGTGCTTCTGCCATCAAGCATTTGTCAAGTGAATAGTTACATTTTATCCATATTGAGGCTCAGGGGCATTCAGGGTCAAGTCATCGTTATAACTAAGTCAAACAATATAAAGAGCTGTTAAAACTCAAATATCTGCAAGGTACCCATGGATTTACAGACCCTAGCACTGGTGCTAAGGGCAAGTGAAACAGCTACCACATTCTTGCAGTGAAAACTTTTTTTTATAAAAATGGAAGTTGCAAACAAATGCCCAACTGATAACCATGCAGGTAGGACAACCATCAAATATGGCTGAAGAAACACTTGGATATAGAATCTCATTTGGGGACATCTTACTCTAAGAAAATCTGTCAAACTGTGAACCTTGCCACACTTGTAATCTCAAACATTCCCCTAAGCAAGTGTATATACACAAGTGCATGTGTGTTCATGTGTATACGTAAATATGTACTGCACTAAACTGTATACTGTATATAAAAACACAAACATGGGAAGGAGAATGTTTGTACACAGTCTACACAGTCTGTGTACATGTATGTTGTACTTGTTTAAGTACACATGTAGGGCACCCGACAAAGCTGATTCTTAACCCAAGTGTCAAAGGGCAAAACTTACGACTAGCATTTCCCAGGGGTGGATAATTCTTGAGTGTGCTTTATAACACGGTAAATTAAACACGTACCCGGGTACAATGTATACATTCATGGCCTTGCTTGCACTAGTCACATACACTTTCCATTCCAAGTGCCATTTGGTGCTGATATGCATTGTGTACATGTACATGTATTATATATGATATAAATTATAGGTGTATGCCTACATGTACTGTAGGCCTACAACTACTGTAGTTGCAAAACTGCATTATATTCTCAAAGCAATGATACTGGCTCCCAGTGACAATGATAAACTGCCTGGCATGCTTTCCTTCATCAACTCTACATCTAAATGGATGTTTTTCTGACAATCACCACTAAAACAGAAAACACTGTCATCAAGCTCATAAGTAAGAGCTCAGACAAGTATTCTTCAAGTGCACAGCCCTACAGCATGTCACAAACATACTGTACATGTACATGTGTATAGAACATGTACATGTACATGTGCTTACATGTACAACTGGATTCCAAATCAAAGCAGAGGGGGTAACGGCTCTGTGCAGTGACCTTCACTTGGACAGTAACAAATCAATTGGAATATTTCCCAACTGTATGCTTCCAGCAACAGAATACTATTGGCTGTGGGTTGACCTACATGCATGAATCACACATGAGGCTGGGTTAACACAGGACTGACAGAGAAAGGTAATGTCTTCCTTGGTCTTTGGAAAATCTCTTTTACGCACACCTATGTGTCAGAAAAGTAAACCTTTCATCCACAACATGTACACATGTACTTCCATTTTTTAAAGCTTCCTTTAATTGCCTTTTCCTGGGAGCTATTTACGTTTTCACTACACAATGTACACATGTTAAATTGTTAATCTTAAATATTCCACCGGGCTGATAAATAGCCTAAAACATGAAGACTCTACTTATAGTAAAATGTGCAATCTACATATACGTTGATACATGTAGTATTGAAGAATGAAGATGATGCAATGTATATTTCTGAGTAGCAGGGAGTGTGCATACTCCTCTTACATGTGCAATGCTCAATACAAACTATCACATATGTATACAGTATGTCAAGACAGTAATGTGTCACCAGTAGGCCTAGTCATCAGAAAACTGCAAATACATGTACAGAATGTGTAGCTACCAGTAACTGACAACTGCAGTAAATTTACCACACCATAAGATATGTTATATAACCCATTTCTATCTCTATGATGATAACTTACCCCAAATGTATCCTATAATTCAATTTTATTGGCCCCTCTGAAGAATATGATCCCAATTTCAAGCATGGAGGTAGCAAGAGTGTTATATATCTGGCTCCACCCCTTGTTGTACATAAATGCCAGAGTATCATTGCTATACTCATATTACATTCTCTCCATTTTTTCATTCCCAGGACCTACATTTAGCGTGTGCATGTGCAGTTGAAGGGCAGCCTCTAGGTATAACAAGTCATACAAAAAGATTTTCCTCACAAACCATTTCTAAAATATGCTGAAAATCATGCTGTCTTTCAAGAGGGATATCAGCAAATCTCAAATAAATGGGCTTTTTTAAATACAGGTAAAGACATTTGTTCTTCTTGACAATTTGTCTTTAAAAACAATCCTGCTAGGATCGAAACATCAAGCCCTCGAAATGTTTCAAATTTTAATATGTTATTTAGACCTCAAAATTTAGTGGGCCTGAATTTTCGATCCTAGCAGGACCTTCCTCAATGGCTGCCTTTGAGAAAGGTCCTGCTAGGCTCGAAACGTCAGGCCCACTAAATTTAGAGATTTGCATTTTGGTAATTTTAGTCAGTAAGCAGTTTGCAATATTTTTGTATATAAATATCACTCTATGTTATTTAGACATTAAAAAAACAAGCGACAAATATGCCTTACTTGCAATTTTCTAGAGGGAAAAATTATTCAACACTTGCATTGAGTAAACTGCAATGGCAATGACATTAAGACGACCAACATAAGATTGGGATAAGGAATTCCTCAGTCACACAGAGGGGTATGAAAACTGTTAAACTTCTAAGGAAAACAGTGACCACCATGTAACAAAAACAGATGACCCCAGTGAACCTGACATATGCTGGGTACACAATTCTCACACTAGTTTTGAGGTGCTGTGAGTTTTACGAGTTACGCTTGTATGCTTGATGTCAATAGTTTCCTGGCAGCGCAAGGAAATAGCAGCTGAAAATGGGAGTGAGAACCAACTTAGCCATAGATGGAATAGACCTTTCATTATTAATATTCACTCATTTGAGTCAGCCACTGGTGTCCAGGCCATGCTGAAATCACCTCCAACCAAGGAGGAAGAGACATGCTCCAACATAACTCCAGCCTACCTGCATAAGATTCTGTGGGCCGCTGACTTGCACCTCCCTGATGCCTGCAATGCAGACTCGATGCTGCGAATCCTCCCTGGCATGAACCCTGCAGCAATGCAGACAAGAGATAGAATGAGCTGACTGGTGAATGGTCAGAAGGACTGCATGGATGGGTTGAGTGGAGTGGGATGGCTAGCCAGTAGCAATGGCCTTCTGGTCAGAATCATCTCAGGAAGTGAAGGTCCGTGCCAAGGTAAGGGGATGAGACGAGTCCATCACTGTGTTTACACTAGATCCCACAAGGGGATTCGATCCGTCAAGGTGGATTGAAGTCTGCTTACCCGCAAGTGTAAAATGTGGGGATTCACGTAGTGTACATGTACAGTCATGGTTGGTAATCACATGGTAAAGTAGTAACAGAGATTGCCACTCAAGAGTGGGCCTCCAAAGCCACACCAAGAAGTGCCGCTGACTGCTACACCACCGTCAGAAATGACGAAAGGATGCCTACTAGTACCACTACATGTACAGTCATGGTTGGTAATCGCATACGCACAGACATAAACACATTGTACGATGTAACGTTCTCTCTTTATTTGCATTTGTTTTGCACTGTACCGTGGACGTTTTGGATGTGGAAAACATGCCTTTTGCCGATTTACCTAAGTATTTGAACTTTGAGCTTCAGGAAGAGATAACATCAGTTGGCAGCATGTTAATACCAACAGATGTACAGCAACGATACATCGCGTGACTTTGATCACCCTTCTCCTTAGATGTACAGATGTACATGTACAGAGACTGTGAACATGATTAGAATGCTGTTATCATGTACAAATTACATGAAGACACACTGTACAATATGTTTCTCACAACTCTGTAAGTTTGTCTTTGAGAAAGGTCCACCTGGACTCAAAACATCAGGCCCCACTATTTTTTTTTCTTTTTCAAAAGTTAGTTTTTCCTTTAATTTGTTTACTGCACATTTAAATGTATCACAATTAGAGAGAAAAGTCAAAAATTTAGACAAAATAATCTATGACTACCGGTACATTGCATGAACATTTTAAAAAGAGAGTATCAGTACCTGAAATTGACAAGCGCTGAAAATATCAAACAAAGTACCACAACCTCAATATGACTGCTATATCAGTCTAAATACGTCATCTAGACCACTTAGATCATTTCTTTGGATTAGTTTGGAGCGGTCAAGGTTTATAAGGATGTTACCTTTGACGGTCGTTCAGCAAGTCAAAGAGCTGACCACAGTAGATCTCAAAGTAGCTGATCCAGACTCCGAGGTGTGTACCCGATTGCTGCTCTGCCTCCAGTGTAGCAAAGATGTCCCGTGCTGCCAGCAGATACAGGCCTTTCACGCTCTCGTTGCCTAGCATTGTATGGGTTTTGCCGGCCCCTGTTTGGCCATACGCAAAACAGGTGGCTTTGCCTCTGCAGAACAAGGGAGCGGGCGAGCGGCATTCAATGGTGAAAGGAAGCCCAGGTGGCAATTTGAGAGATGTGTGACGCACAGGAAGACAAAGTGGTGACAATAATAACTGTGATAGTCATTCATGCAAGTGCCATTTAAATAACCTTGGAATCAATCTCTCATTTATATGGAATTGAACAATGCTTTTAAAACAACAGTTGAACTTAATACAAAAAATATATGCCCTTTTTAATTATCTGTACAGTACACGGCATTGACTATACTACATGTACAGTTGTACACTATGTGCTTGTTCATGTACAGTACATTGACTGATCATCTTACCTGTTGAACATTGTTGAGATGAGAGGCTTGGCTGTCCTATTGTAGACATCTTCATTGGTGCTTGCTTCTCCAAACACTTCATCAAAGTGATACTTGTGCTGGAAAGAAAATTTGGACAGTAGAACTTGCACAATGTTTGTGGAATCATCCTGAAGAAATGAAGTAAAATTAACAGATGGAAAGTTCCCTTCAGCAGCAACAAGGCCAAGAATAGTCATTACTCATTACATCACCATGTATCTTTCATTTGCACTACACAAGAGATCATCTGTAGCACAATACCTTCAACAGACAAGCAAAAGATGCTCTGTACTTTGTGACATATAATGTTCTGTACTGTACATGTACATGTACAATGTACATGTACATGTACAATTCTGTACACGTTATCACTCAACAATAACTATTACACATCTACAGCCCTGCACATGCATACAGTAGTCTACCTTACATGTAGGCGAGCCTACCGGTACAGTACTACAAATGACTTGTTATTATTGTACATGTACATATGTATACATGTACATGTACATATAAACACGACATTGAGAAAACATTCTCTTTTTGTACCCCATGATCCCAAGCATAAAGACACAAAAAAGCTTACCAATTAATGGAAGGAATGAAGATTGCATGCACATGTACAGTGTAGCCTCTCAAGCAGCTGATAGTCTGAATGTCCGATACCATAATTATGTGCACGTTCATGTCATGCACATGTACAGTACAGTACATGCATGTCATTGTCATGTACTATACCATGGAGAAATATTCCTCCATGACTATAGATACACTGTAGCTCTCGGTCTCAGAGAATCTCACTGTCTGCATGGTCAACCATGGGCAAACTAACCAATCTGTCACCTGTCTATCAATCTATTACACTCCATTAAGTCACAGGTGTTGTCAAGGACAGGCTCACACCTTTCCCTCTTACATTCAAAGACCACCTACATGTTCATTGAACATACATACATACACATGTGTACACTTATAAATATAAATCTACTGTACATGTACATGTACATGTACTTGTTGTACGTTGTACTTCTACTTCTAGCTCTACATGCATTGTAAAGCTGTACTGTACATGCTCAGCACAAAAACAACAAATTAATAATTACAACATGGTTACAAGAATACAACTTACAGCATGGAGGAAGGAATTCCACCATACATGTACAGTACATGCACCTGTGGCAATGCCAGTCTATCACCACCCGGTCATCAGTTGTCAGTGACTCAGTGTGTTGTTCAGCTGAGCTCCCAAATTGATGTGAGAAGATTTGGGCCAATTACTGGGCATTCCACTCAAGGCGCCCAGGGTTCTGACATGCCAATCAGGGTGCTACAGTACAAGCCAGCTAGCCTGGGAGGGATGCATTGTTAGAATGCCTCAATATGTGCAAGGGGTTTACAAGCAGACCACAAGGCACAAAGTCACACAACGTGTTGACATACATGTACAGCTAGTCATGTACAATTATACATGTACATGTAGAAATGTACATTATAGCCATATGTTTGTTGTTTGTAAACATTAGTATGTACAGGCATGCACATACATGTATACAGTGTGTACACATGTACTGTACACATGTACAGTATGTAGGTGGCTTTCAGAATTGTGAAAATTTGCAACTTTAAAGATCTACACGTACACATATACACATACATTTTATGTACCTGATTTCAAGTGAGTCAAATGACACCAACATCCATATAATACTGCATCCAATTGTATACACATGTACATGTGCGTACATGTACATTACATTGTTCATGTGATTGTGACATAGCACTAATACCGGTAAGTGTAAAATAGTGTGGTGTTGTAACTTGTAAATCAACAATAGACCCAATAAGGGTACATTGTGTACATTCAGAGAGTGTTTTAAAATCGCTAAAACTACCGTTTTAACCCGATCGGTTTTTAAAAAGTGTGTCTGAATGCTCCGACACCGTTTTAAATTTAAAACCGATCCGGTTTAACTCGGCGATAAAACACAAATTTAAGACTGCTCGAGAGGAAGGTTTAGCGCTAAAAACAATCCGGTAAATAGCCACTAAAACGCTGTTTGGACACAATCGCCTTTCAACGTCCGGTTTTAGGCAGCGATGTTGACCTCCCTAGCTGCACCTCTTGCAAAACAGGTGATAATGCAAGATGTGCGTGTGTAACGCGCACTTTATGCATCTAGGCAGTTGTCCGCACTGGATGAGGGGCAGTGTGACCTTTTAAAAAGAAAACCGAACCGGTTTTAACTGCTTGCTGTAGTACGCTGTATGAACGCACAGAGTTTTAAATTTATGACTTGTAACCTGTGGCTAGACTTGATTGGTTTTAAACTAATACGCTGTCTGAACGTAGCCGTAGTTCTTGAAACTGTGCAATTAATTTCAGAAATAATACATGTATATATATGTACCTTTAATTTTACAAATAATGAAATAACATACAAATTACAATACGTGTACCTAAACTTGTTTTTCATAAGTTTCATATGAATGCATGTACATAAAAAAAGCATGACCGCCTAATATCGGTACATGTAGGCCTACATGTGCAATCACTGTTATGCCCATTACATACACTTGTGTATGCACCCATCAAAATAACAAAATCAACATCAACATGTTCACCCCTATTTATGCAGTTAGAACATACATTGTTACTGTAGTGCTGTTAGGCCTAATAATACATGTATGAGGTCTAAATAATATTAAGAAAAGTCTTGAAATGAGAAAGAGACTGTCCCACCATTATTGTCCTTCCTTCCTCCATGACCCATTAAGATCACTGAAAGTGTGTCATCATTATTCAGAGTCCTCATTAAAAGGTCATCATGAGTTATTACAGTTACACTGTCACCTACATGTACATGTACCTGTACACGCACTGTATGTACATCTGTAATTCCATTCCATTACCTGATTACCAACATAGCCATTCCCAAGAGCGTTCCTCTATGCTAAATCCCATTGTGTTCAGGATGTGAGAGGATTATCCCTGCAGGTCCACTCATGGTCCACTGTACATGGCCCAGTTGTGCCTTTATGGAGATCAAATGGAGCAAATCCTTCCTCTGTCCACAGGTACATGTACATGTACAGGTACATGTACTGTGTGGTGTGTGCACTAGAATTACAGCCAGAGTGCTAACTGCATCCATGGGGATAATTCCACATTATTTGTAAGTGAAGGCAGATTAGCAGGTACATTGTACACATGTACAATACAAATTGCTGTACATGTACATGTACATGTGTACATGATGTTCAGTACTCAGGGTGCATTCAGTAAGAGCCACAATAGAACGCAGAATGCATTTGAAGTTGAACACGTGCAATGTTGGCCATCTTATCTTACATGTACTGTACATTAATGCACAGTTCTTCATATGGTCAACCTTTCTCTTGGAGTATACTGGGTAAATGCAAACTGAATACCCCAGTAGTTCATCTAGAAGTTAGAAGTGAATTTGGTGTCTGAACATGTAAATCAATGTACATGTACATGTATCTCGGAAGTTACGTACACGTACATGTACCGGTACTTGTACAAGGCAAATAGTTTACATCATGCATGCATACATGAATTATGAAGTGGTAACTAAAGGACTCTGAATTCAAATGGGATAATAGACACATTCAAACAAAAATGTAGCCCTTCAAATACAAATTACATGTACATTAAAAGTTGGACTGAACCATGCATACTATACATGTACATGTATACAATGTACATGTAGTCATGTACGGTATGATAATGAATTGAAAACATTGGCTTTGTAAATTTTGAGCATCTGTATGTATCTGACGTTATGTTCAGGTACACTATACCTGGCATGGTTCAGGTACCAACAGACAACAAACTTACCACTTGCATGAACTTGGTGAGATCCACGGCCACTTTGGCTTCATTCATGACAATGGTTCCCCGCCCCTCTGTCTGGACAACATTCACCTCATTGTCTCTCTCTTCCTTCTTGTTCAGCGGTCGCTTTCGGATGCAGACTTTGATCCTCTCTGGCTCATCGCTGTTACCTCGAAGTGCTGCTCCCTGAGGTCGATGCGGAGTCTGCAGCTCCACGCCAGGAATGCCATAGTTGTAGACGGGACCATTCCCATGATCAATGACCTCAATGAAACTCTTCTTCAGGATCTGCGGAGCTCCGACGACGTGTGGCCCATTGACTGCATTGGTTGCACTGTCCGTGAAATCAGAATCGGTTATTTCAGAGTCGGAGAGCGATTCCCGCAGGGGCAGCTTCTTCCGGGCTTGGGGTTTCAATCGCCCCGTTGGAGAAATCTCGGGAGAGGCAGTGGTAGGCTTCACAAAGAGGATACCGCCTCTTGTCTCTAGCTTGCGTAGTGTACCAGGGGACAGGACTCCCTGCTTTAGCTCTTTCCTGGCCACAGAGAGCAGACTGTCAGTTGTCTTTGTCTTCGGCGTAGAGGAACTGTTCCTGGGACTCGAGCCCAATTCAACCCTAGCTGTGGTTGGCTGGCTATCAGAGGCACCATGTGGCAAAGAATCCTCCATCTTGATGCTGCGCCTCTGTGGCCTACTCTGGCCATCATTGCCTTTCTGCTCATACACACCCTTCTTCTTCTGGTTACCGCCTGCCTGCTGTTCAGGGCTCTTTTTCTTGTCTAACTTGACACTCTTGACGATGTGGATCAAGCGGAACAAGCGCTTCTTGTCAGCAAGACTGGTGACGCCAAAGCGGGAGTACTCTTGGATGGTCAGGCCGCTGAGGACATCCAAACTGCTGACACCAAGCTGTATGAAGTTTTGCGTGTACTGGGCAAGGTTGGCCTCTTGTAAGCAATCTACCAGCCCATTCGCCATGATGCTGCAGTGTTTGTCACACTATACCCTTGGATGTCATAGAGGAGAGATTATAACCGCACAGCGGCGAGATGCTGATGTCATACTCAAACATGTTGTGAGTACTAAGTAGCCAACAGTCTATCATGTCCTGAGGAACTGCAGGATGAAACTCCAATGCATGATGGTTTCTATGCAGCCTGAATAAAGAAACAAGGAACAGAAGATGGGACAACCATTATTTCTCAGGAAAAACGTCAAGCCCATTAGTGCTAGTAGTACCTGTATTACGGTTACTCATTGGTACTTACTGGTACAGGTACATGTATATAAGGCGCATTGGGGATTTCACTTACTGTACATCAATTACACTGTAGCCTACTGTATACTTACGTAACCACATTCTTAACATTATGTACCAGCACATATTATGATGTAGATGTACCGGGGTATACATGTATGTGAAAGCTTTAATACTTGAAAGAAAAGGCATGACACTTGACAGAGATGATGACACTGCTTTTTTTAATAGATTGCAAGTTGGCTTTTGCCAGTAGGCAGTAGTACTCAGTAGTACTTTTGTTGGTCATACTATTTGCACTATTGTAGACGACTGGAATATCACTAATATCAGACATTTTTAAACACTGAGCCCATATTCCTGTATGACAGCCTGACAGGCAGAACTAACCTAATATCCAAAGAATGAATTGAGGGCTACATTCCAAGCTTTGTGCCATTGTGCCATTGTGGCTGTATTGAATGAGGCATAAATGTTTGCTGTCTGGTCTGTTAAATAAGTAACAATACAAACATCCAATGGTATCCCATTCAAGAAATGAATGCATGTTATCTCATTAGAAATTAACATGACATACAGCGTATCCCCGGTACATTAAAATTATGATGCCAATAATACATGTGTACATGAACTGGTAAAAATGCGTGCATATGTACATGTACAGTACATGTACATACACAAATACACATACAATGTACAATGTAAAATATGTACATGAATACATGGCATGAACCTGTACAAGTACTGAAAAAGGAAAGAAAGCTTGGTATAAATGTTGAAAGATTGATAGACATAAATATTGATTATTGACTATCACTGTGGCTGTGTTTACGGCAGTCGTCCATGTGGTTCTCTGACTTAACAATATTTGTCAGGATGTTTAGCTCTTGGAACCAGACTATCAAGTTATAGTCTGGTTCAACCAGCCTGCAATGCTGACGGAATACTTTCAAGTGAGGGAACCACGCTAATGACAGCCATAACGATAGCCACTGCTATAGACTATCAGTAATAGTGGCTGCAGTCCTGCACACACAGCCATACAAATTGAACCTATTCCCATGGAGGAAGGAGACCTACAGGTACCCCTCCATGATGTACCCAAGCATCGCCATTGTGTCTATTTCCAAGGCCTTTCCTTTTCAGATGTCAACCCACAGACAAAGGGCAGCTAATCAGTAGAGGAGGAGGAGCCTGGAGGCATCTATAGAGTATTGATCATTGCCATCTGCATCAAAAGGAATTGATTGGATTGAATAATTTCCCTATAAACTACATACTGTGCAGTGCCAATCATGCATACATCAGTATGTACAGATACAGTACAAACGGTGCTTGTACCGTGTACCCATGCTACTACTTCATAGATATAACATGATGTTTGCGTCGAGGAGAATGTAATTCAAAGAGGTTTTGCCCTTACTCGACGTGGTAAACACTGAATGCTCAGTGCTTTGCCCGGTGCCTGATAAAAATATTTCAGGCAGCTCGGGCGGGATTCAAACCCGCGACTCCCAAATTCTAGTACGGACGTCTTAACCACTGGACCTCCGAGCTAGTCGAGGTCGTGTGGTGGATTCGAATAATGTACAACACACAATGTATAGTGGCGGGTACCTCATTGCATCATAGATATACAGTAACATGATGTTTGCATCGAGGAGAATGTAATTCAAAGAGGTTTTGCCATTTTATCAGGCACCGGGCAAAGCACTGAGCATTCAGTGTTTACTACGTCGAGTAAGGGCAAAACCTCTTTGAATTACATGCTACTACTTACTAAGTTACTGGTACTTACTGTACTAATAGTAGTAATACTAATAGCAGTACTAGTACTAGTACATGTACATGTATTAGTACATACTTAGTAGTATAGTACTATACTAGTACTAGTAGGTAGTAATAGTACTTACTACTAGTTCTTTTAAGTAGGCTGTAGGTACAACAAATACATGTACGTGTTGTATAGTAAGTACTACAAAGAGCTTTTTTAAATGATTGACACAATGAAAGTAATCAGTAACAAGCGGTGAGTCTCAAAAAGCTACCTGGTATGCTTTTTCCAAATGTGAAAAATTTCATCCTTGACTGAGTGGTCAATGTGGTGAGGCTGTGAGGGGTTGGATGGTATATACACACCGTACCATTTTACTTTTTTTATACATATTACATGATAGTAATTACCAGTAGTATTACTATAGACTATGGTAGTTACTACAGTAGAGTACTACTAAAGTACTACTACTTACTAGTACTAGTAGTAGTCTAAATCTAGAGGGAAGATTTTAGTTTGAGTATGAAAATATTATAATGATCTAAATAAAAAAATCACATAATGCATTTACATTTTACATTGTACTAGGCCTGCATTATAAGTAGTCCGAGTAACTTGGACCCTTAGAATCGCCCTTTAAATTTGTTTTTTAAAGGCCGATTGTACCGGTACATGATGAACATGACATGTACAAGTACATGTACAGTACAATGTGCAACCGTAGAGGAATAAGGAGAGATCCTCCATGGTGCAACCATGCAGACATAGAGCAAGTGGTACAACAACAATGATGAGCATGAGACATGGGTGACTTGTGTGTTAATGTTACGTTTACCCATGCCATGGTTTACCAGAGCCTAGTCCCACTTACTGGGCCGCTAGGAGCGACAGACAATCTCAAAACTCGTTTAAGGGGAGCTCCTAGCGGCCCAGTAAGTGGGACTAACCAAAGCCGTATTTCTTGGTACTTGTTTGTACACGATCATGATGTAGTCCGAGTAACTTGGACCCGACAAGTCACCCTTTTTTTATCGAATTTTGACATTTTGAGGGACACCCGTCCCTCAAAATGTCAAAATTCGATAAAAAAAGGGTGACTTGTCGGGTCCAAGTTACTCAGACTAATCATGATGTACCCCTAGAACTGTGGGGTTTTACGTCGTCCGCTGCTCTCCCGACTGGAACCCCACAGATAACTATGCTTTTTTCCCATAGGCTTCTGTGTAACGTTCACTAAACTTCAAAATACTGCTTCATTTGGCCCAAGATTTCTAGCAAATGTGGTTTACATACCACGCACCTGTGTGCAACTGTCCATGTGGCGAAAATGGTTTGGTCGCAAGATTCAAACGGCAGCGCCGCAACTGGCAGTCTGGTCCCCTGTACGTCTTCGCAGCTAGCCGCTATACCTTACTACAGGGGACCAGACTGCCAGTTACGGAGCTGCCGTTTGAATCTTGCAACCGAACCGGGAGGTTTTCGCCCATTTTGGGGGGGAAATTGACACATTTTCGCCACATGGACAGTTGCACACAGGTGCGTGGTATGTAAACCACATTTGCTAGAAATCTTGGGCCAAATGAAGCAGCATATTATCTACTGATCCCTATGCCACAGCATTAGTGAACGTTACACAGAAGCCTATGGAAAAAAAAAACATAGTTATCTGTGGGGTTCCGGTCGGGAGAGCAGCGGACGACGTAGAACCCCACAGTTCTGGGGGTAATCATAATGATGGTTTAGGCTACCCCCAGAACTGTGGGGTTCTACATGTACGTACATGCCAGTTACGGAGCTGCCGTTTGAATGTTGCAACCGAACCGGGAGGTTTTCGCCCATTTTGGGGGGGAAATCGACACATTTTCGCCACATGGACAGTTGCACACAGGTGCGTGGTATGTAAACCACATTTGCTAGAAATCTTGGGCCAAATGAAGCAGTATTTTATGAGTTATGCTGAACCTGCTGATCCCTATGCCACAGCACTTGTGAACGTTACACAGAAGCCTATGGGATAGTAATTAGTATGGGAAAAAAAGCCTAGTTATCTGTGGGGTTCCGGTCGGGAGAGCAGCGGACGACGTAGAACCCCACAGTTCTGGGGGTAGGTTTAGGCAAGAAGTAGTAAAGTACCTTTGTAAATGTATGACTATGGAGGAGATTCTCCATGGTATGACTATGACTTGTATGAGTGTCCCGAGAATTACACATTTCCGACATGCACAAAGACAGTATGCACTGTGTGCATACACAGGACCATCATAACAACGACCGTTTCTCTCCTTATTCCTCCATGTGCTAACTAACTCTCTCCCCTCCGTACGGCTACGTAGGACTAGGACTAGTACACTGTACGTGTACTTCACTTGCATTTTGCAAACACATCGAATGAAACTATGCCAGAACTAACCAACTCAAAATGAAAACTGACTCTGCAGGTAAAATCTTACCTTAAGCTTAAACTTTTAAAGGCATTTGTGAATTAAATTTACGCCAGATTTGTAAAATGTTGACGCTAGATTCGATTCAAATGGTCCCGCCGCGGCCCGGCTATTTGAGCCCATTTCCAAGGCAATAGTCACCGCACAGTGCTGCTAGGATGATAGGATCGTGTAAATGTCAACTAGTCTTGTCCATTCGCGAATGGGCGGTGCTCCCCATTTCGGTTTACCTCCCCGAAAAATACTATACACAATGTACAGTAGGCCTACATGTACATGTACATGTGTACACACACCGTACATACAGTACTGTACATGTACATGTACGCGTAATGTACCGGTGAATGTACTGGAACACAGCTATGTACATGTACGAAACCACTACAGGCCTCTAAATAGTAGTGTAAAGTTTCTACACAGGTCGTAGATTGCCGGTTCCGTGCTATTTACCATAATGTATATAATTATAGCCATTCTTTTTGTAAAATTGTGTCTGATTGGCGGCCCCGTTTTGGGAAGGTTGCCATATCTAGGCCAACCTGAGGGCTTACTAATACTATGGGTAGGCCTACCAAGGCCCATGCGCCAGCCCGGGTTCAGATCCCGGATTCCCGGTCAAATCCAATTTTACTTTTACCGATTTCTTTTTTAATTAACCAAATTCCCACTCATCTTTCCTTTACTTTGTTTATTGGAGGTACTGTATACAAAGCTGCATCCACTTTGTGCCGGGGAGTGATCTTCGAATTGCTGTAATCAAGCAAAAAGTATGTGTTCATCAAAATGCATCAGGCCTATGTGTTATGTGAACTTTTGTAGCAAGTGACTCTTGCTATGGTCAGTCTGAGTGACCACAATTAATTGGATAAAAAGAATGGAGCGGCTGTATTATTTATGCCTGCTATTTAATTAATTTTGTGGGTGGTTTATACATGGAGGTAGAAACAGGGGGTAGAAGCTACCGTCCAACTCTTTCGAATTGCGATATCATGTTCGGCAAGCAGGCCTTATTAGATCAGTAGCTGGTACATTTCAAAAGGACACTTTCCTTTTGGCAGCGTTGAAAAAGATTCAACAAGGTATAATTTGAGGACGTAGGCGCTATTCATATTTTGGATATTTTGTGCGCCCACACGAAACTCAAGACAGGCCTTTATCTAATGCGACGATGCGACAATGCGACGGCACTACGCGACAATGCGCCATCGATAGCGTCAACGGCTATAGAGACCCTGAACAACACAATGCGACGATGCGACAATGCGATGGGACGACGCGACAATGTGTCGGCACTACGCGACAATGCGCCATCGACAGCGTAAACGGCTAGTATGACCCTGAACAACACAATACGACAATGCGACGGCACGACGTACGAGACAATGCGACGGCACGACGTACGCGACAATGTGACGGGACGACGCGTAAACGGCTATATAGAGACCCTAGAAAACAAAGGCGACGATGCGACAATGCGGCTCGACGTATCCGACAATGCGGCACGACGTACGCGACAATGCGGCACGACGTACGCGACGATGCGACACGACGTACGCGACAGTGCGGCGGCACAACGTACGCGACAATGCGGCACGACGTACGCGACAATGCGATGGCACGACGCGACAACGCGCCGTCGACGGCGTAAACGGCTATAGAGGCCCTGAAAAAACACAGGGCGACGATGCTATAATGCGACGGCACGACCTACGCGACAATGTGATGGCACGTACGACGCGACAATGCGACGGCATTGCGCGACAATGCGACGGACACGGCGCATGTTTTGCCAGTGGGAGATCTAAGCATAAAATGCCAAACGTGCGCCGCGTAACTTGGCAGAGATGGAATTCCACACACTGGAGATATGGAATGATTGAATTCTTCTGACTGGCGCCCGGCCCCACCCGGCAATGATAATTGGCTATTATGGGGGAAGGCCAGCATTTAGAGCGCTAGCACGTTATAAACCAGAGGTCTCGGTCGAGTTAATTATTTCTTTGCCAAATATTGTTCACGGGAGTTAATTTCATAACACTGCTAAGCCTTATCCGGATGGAAACGCATTACCGGCCGTGGCGAAACAGGGGTGCTTCTGTTGGGCTGGGTGGTAAACGGTGTGAAAACTATTTTTTTTTACATTTCGTCTCCATGTTGTTACTCTGACCATTTCCTTGCTCTATGCTCTGACCTTACTGAAATTCCGACTTAAAATATCTCTGGAATGATAGTTGAACCAGTTTTTGGTTGTGACCATGCACCAAAGTACGCATTAGAACAGTTTGCTTGCACAACTTGAATGGGCTCGCCTGAGTTTTGCCGAGAGCCGTGCAATAAATCTTATTATTATAATAGTCGCTCTGGTTTGGCCACTTCGCGAATTTGCTATGATTCGAAGTTCGTCAGAATACGCACCACGACCAAACGCAAACAAAGCCACATTGGGTTATGCCAAACTATTCTGGCTACAGCTAAGACTACGTTACGTTCGTCGGACAACGGAGAGACTGAGGGGAAAACTGGGGTCTTGCGTTTGAGCTTTCTTTACCCCTCATTTTGAAGTTACATGTTTTTCACTTATCAACATACATATAATTTATTTTGAACAGGGCCTCAATCAGTGGGTATAATAATCGGCATCAGAATTTATCATGTTCACTGATACAAAGCGCCCGAGATGATGACTGGCAATGGCATAGGCCCATTATACGTATACAAAATAATAATGCCTAGGGCCTAATGCCATCGAAATAATCGATTGTTTACTGACAATAAAATGATGCCCTTCACTTTTCAGTAATAAAGGTGGGACTATAAACTTTATGACGTTACCTTCACACGTAGGCATGCATGTACTGGGATGCTATAGATGTTTGATGTGTTTATCCGTGCCCTTATTTATTTATGTTTATTCTATAGGAGGCCTAGGCCTTGGCTTGTTTAGGTAATTGCAGAAAATGTTCCAGTGTTAATTTTATTTGATGGTTTTGTCTCAACGAAAATTAAAACACATGCTTTGATAGTAGGCCTACTAATAGTAGTAGGTAGGTGGGCGGATAGTTAGCTGGAAAACTTTGACTGGACCATGGACTCTACATGGATTTGCGTACCAGCGCTCTTATCTGAGCTAGGCTATAATTATTACTGTACATGTATAATATAATTACATTAAATAAATTATATGTTATATCTGTAGAGTAATAGCCTATTTTGTATTAGGCCTTTATTATGCACAAAAAACAAACAAACAAAAACAAACAAAAACACGTGAAATCACGTTCAATCATAATACGGGAGTGTTTCGGGTGCCACGACGGCACTATAGATATTGGTGCTTGCAACTTAATCTCTTAGATTTCTTTTAATTTTTATTCCCCTACTCTCTAGCCAAGAGGATTTTTTGCTAATTACCAAAATCACCGTCAATATGTTACGTGATTCGCTGCCCGTTTTCGGACCACATCCCCCTCTTCCGAAGTACGCCATCTTCCGTCCCGTCCCCCGATTACTACAAACTCTACTAATACTAAATTACTTTGATTTCACAGAAAGGCTAAGGAAAGTACAGTAATAATTGTTGAGTGTAGGTAACCAGAATATTTTTTAAAGATTCATATAATCATAAAGTGTATGCCCACATCTTTTTAATTAGCGGTCTTTGAAGGCTATTGTTATATTTGTAGAATATTATATGCTTGACAACCTGGGGGTTTAGTAATGTTTCAGTGTTTGTGTGAACTAGAAGATTTGGGGCTTTAAATAATTGAGTTTCTCCGGTTCTTTTCAGAACCACATATACTCACAAAAGAGAATTTACATGGTGTCAACGCAAACCTAATGAATTATCCTTAACTAATGTGGCCCTAATTGGAGTGTAAGTGGAGGGATCCTTCCCAAAAATTGAAAACAATCTGACCGATGAAGGTCTATATTCCAACTTTCAATATAGCCACAAAAACTCTAAGATTTTTTGCTGAGGATTTTTTCGCCTCCTCGAAAGTGAGCGTTTTAGCATTACAGTGTACTGGATGGAGCTCGATTCAGCATTATTTTCAGAGCCGTGTAGGGTGCAGCACACAAAATCCATCCAAGATGGCTCCGCCGAGCTGATTATCACACCTTTTGTTTTTAATAAGGTGTCTTTGGAGGCTAAACTAAGACAACCTGGGGGTTCAATCTTCAATTTGGTATGTCATTTGGACCATATCCGGCTTTAAATGTGGCCCTATTTGGCTGTGGAAATGGAGGGGTCCATTCCAAAATCCTTGCAGATATTCGGCTTGGACGGCAACACATTTTTAGGGGTGTTTTTTTCTGGGGGTAATTAGCCAAAAATCTAATCAACTAAGGGCACTAAAATTGAAAAGAATCTGAGAGATGAGGGTCCAAACTACAATTTTAAGTATAGCTACAAGAACTGGGAGACTTTTGGGCATGGGATAATTGGCTTTGAAAGTGAGTGTTTTTGTACAGTGTTCAATGGGAGCTCGATTTAGTGTTCTGCACCCCTGGATTCGTTGCATTGCGCCCTCTTGTGGTTATTAGCGCGTAGGCCTAACATCAACATAAACATGCGTCCGGCCGTGCGTGCACACGGTTCAGTACATGCACAGTGCATGTGTGAGTGGATCGTGCAATAGATAGGCACACTGCGGTATTCCAGGCGTAAGGCCTCGTAATACATGCGCTGTGCATAATGCTGTAGTAGGAATGATGGCGTCTGTAGACCAGATTGTCAAAGCAGGCGGGCTGCTGGTTTTTCGCCGATTCAAGCAGGAAATTCAGTATCTGTTGCTGCAAAAGTCCAAGAATAAATCCAGTTGGACTCCGCCAAAAGGTCTGTGTGACTCCAGTGCTTTCTTCGGACGTTTAGATTCTTTTATCCGAGCCCGCAGACGATTGTCATTGTGCAGGCACGATGTAGTTTATTGTTTTTGTACTGTACATGTATTTGTATTTGAGTAGTCAGTTCTCTCAGCTCCATGGTTCTCTGTACTGTACCGCCTACCGGTATGTAGTGGTCCAATTTTCGGTCAAGAAAACAGTATACTGTTGTTACAGTATACAGTACTCAGTAGTAATAATAAATAGAATCTGCAGGTCTGCAGTTCAGCTTCTGGCTTTAATTAATTTGGAGACTACGAAAAAGGAGTGAAGCTGTGATAATATTTATTACATTTTCATTTACACGAATTACTGAATTAATTAATAAGGGCAGCTACTTAGTTCGAGTAACTTGGACCTGTATAATCGCCCTTTTTAAAAATTTAGAGGGGTCGGGCGATAGTAGGGTCCAAGTTTTTCACAGTAAGGAAACACGTGGGAACAACGATGTGTTCGACTCCATGACTACCCCCGACCGAAACCCCAAGATTTTACCCGAAAACACCCGTGAAACCGTCCCACGCAGTCACGCACCCCATCTTTGGTTAAACTAGAATCACCGATTTCAGTACTGGTCATTTGTTTTACTCATGTTTGGGGAAAAAGGAGAAATTTTCCCTCAGGTGACGCGATTTCGGGCACTTTTATTGCTATCTGTTGAGAATGTCTGTTTTACTATATTACTAATACTAATACTAGACGCGGTGGTACGCTAGTGCGACATATCAACACACAAATCATTTCAGAGGAGCTCCTAGCGGCCCAGTAAGTGGGACTATATTAACCCATGCTGTAACCCTTATCCTCCCGAAGGGCCGACCTTCCCCTTCGGGATCGGAGGATGAGGGTTACGGTTACCGAAACTAAAGCCTTAAAATAAATGGTACACTGAATCATGAATGCATACATGTACATGTACATGTACCTCTGTGTGTACAGTACTTGGACCATTTTGGACCAAAGTTACACGTTCCACTCACTTTAGGCCGGGAAAAGGACAGTAAATCTACGGCATATGATATTGTGATTTGTGAGTCCTCTGGTTTCTCAAACTCCTCTAAAGTCTTCCGGTATACGATTCATCGCGGATGTCTGCCAAAAAGATTTTTTGGGATGAGCACTGTATGACTGAGCATAGCCAAACCAGAACTTGAGAAAAACTGTCTGTGATGTATGATTTGCGTAACCTCCAACCTGGCCCTGTGGTAGCAATTTCTTTAGATCGGCGACCTACAGCACAGCCAACTTTCGAGAGTGAGCTGTGCGGGTCACCACTGCTTGGAAATTGGCCCTGAATACAGTAGCCGTCCGTGACAGTGATATTGGAGGCACTGCAGATTTTGTATATTTCAACTGATTATCTGGCTGAATGAGTGAATATGAATATATACTCTACACATGTCTGTACTCCTTTTAGCTGCAACAATCGTGACAATAGGCCTAAACCAAAACTCTCCCAGACAACTTCTGTTGATATTCTTCATTTTCACAACCTAAGAAGAAACGCTTAATTTGAAAATTGGAAGGATTTAATGTTGGGATTCAGCCCTCGGAAATCAGGTACACTTTGGGGAAAAATGCCACTATGTTTACAATGATGTAATATTTGTTATTAGGTGCAGTCCTACTAGAACAAAACAGCGCAATTCACTTTTGCGAATCGCGACTCAAAAATGTTTTTTATTTTGTGTGTTGACGGAAAAAGCTCACCAATAAGCGCGATTCCAAAAAGCAGCTCTTCTTGCGATTTTTTGGAAGCAGCACAATTATTTGCCGGGTGCTGTGTCTGTGGATGCTAACGAAAAGAGAAAATTGAAAGTTACATCCCACAATTCCATGCGCATAGTATACACAACTGTGTACCACAGCACGATTAGATGATAATTGACTAATTATAGGTGCCATTTGTGGCACAGTACTGTTGAACACTTTTGGGTCACATTTCAGGTATGCGCAGTTCTGACCGAAAACAATCATTTTTTGAATCGTGATTCTGTAGTTACCAAACTGACCTAGGCCTGTGTTCAAGGTAGACAAGAAATAGATGTTGATTGTTGATGTTACTTTCATGCCTCATGTTAGTGTTTATTGTTTATATTCTTTGTCACACTTTGATATTGAAAAGTGAGTATATGTACATTGGGTCATGAGTCAAATTTTGGAATAAGAAAGTGAGAGATGCCAAACCTTGAGTCATATATATAGAAAGTTCACGGTGAGTGTGCAACTGTGCATAACACAAGACGAGGTTAGAATCAAAATCTTGGCGGAATCTGAAACACTTTGGGGTTCAGATGTGCGTCAGACTGGTCAGACAGAGTACATTTTAGAAAGGAGGATTGTATTGATGAATCTATTTTGTTTGTCATGTACAATGTAATGTACAAATGTACAATTGTACATGTATGCCTTTGAGAGAGGGCTGACTATGATGGAAAATTAGGCCCTCATTATTTGTAAGGCAGCAATGGCAGTCTATATCTTTTATTTTATGATGAAGTGAATGGATGTGCTCCTGTGTTCCATTATGTAACATGAGTTACATGACAGTTGAAAGTGAAATGGAGCTTGGAAAGACATTTTTTTAATGCAAAGTCAAAGACAATTTGATTGATCTGCACTATTGCCCACTGGAAATTTTTTGAAAGGGGATACCGTAATAGTGATCCAAATTCCAACAGGAATATGTAATGTATGCTTTTATGTACCCATTACAGGTCACGTTGACCCAGGTGAAAGTGTGTACGAGGCTGCGCTGCGAGAAACAGCGGAAGAGGCAGGACTCCTTCCCGAGCATCTGAATATTCATATGGACGTCTCCTGGACCCTCAACTACAAGACCAAGAAAGACAAGACCAAGGAGGTGGTCTATTGGCTGGCTCAGATGGAGGACTGCAGCACACCCATAGTCTTGTCCAATGAGCATCAAGGTTACAAGTGGCTGGGAGTCTCCAAAGCTAGTGCTATTGCCAAATATAGAGACTTGAAGGGAATGTTCCAAGAAGCTGAGGAACTCTTAAATAAATGACAGTGAGAGGAAGCAGCTGCTACATGTACATCATTTAATTTCTAGTCAAACTACTTGTAAAGTGTTACCCTTTTTGTCATCAATTTTTCTCTTTTTTGTGTGTGATTTTGTTTTTCTTGGATGGGTATTTGTCCAAGACTATTATACCTGTTGTTGTGTTGTTGCATGCAATAAGTCACTACCTCTTTGAGGAGGTTTGTATTTGGATGAGAAATGTCTATTCAGGGTACAGGTGCAATAATAACAAGACCTCCGCTCATATTTCTGGGCTGCTGGTAGACGACTGATTATACAAACTACATGTATTTTATTTATTTCCGTAATCGTTCATAATCTATGATTCTTTTTCTGCTGATTTGAATTGATTTGGCTATATGCCGACCATGTGGCATTTTCTATGTCACTTTGGGAAGGCATAAAGGAAATCCCTATGCCTGCTTGGGAAATCAGCATACATGTACACTCAGTCACTTTTATCTGAATGTGTATACTGTATGTTTTATATAACATCAAATTCCATGTGCACATTGCATATGAACGGTGCTGTAGGAGTCCTGTACTTGTCAGACAACTACACTTCTACATTGGCACACATTTCCTCTCTTCCTGATTTAAAATCAGTTTAGCTTGCCAAATCAAATTGAAATATCTCCATGTTGTCAGTTGCATCCATGTACATGTATGGGTTGAGTTGACAGTGGCTAGGGGATGAGTTTGTACCACAGTGCATTGACCTGGCTTAGCCTGAGGCAATGTGGCATTGTCAGTGAGATTAGATATACAGTACATGCAATGATGCAACCAAGTTCTGTACAGTACATGAAGGAATGAACTAAATGAGTCTGCACCTGGTGCTTGATGACACTGCCATTGATTGCATTGGATGGGTTGATAACTGATAGTCACACTGGGGTAAAATCAAGGATAGGGGATTTAAACCACGAAACCTCCTTTAACAAGTTTTCTATTAAAAATTAAGTTTCCAGTTGGCAAAAATGAAAAAAATGGACATTAACAAAGCAGTATAACCCAAATCAGAAAATTGATTTTTGATCGATTATTCCACCTCCACAACTTTTAGTCGTCTTGTATGTGGAAAAAGACTGCGTGACTAATTTTCGCAGAGTGTGTCACAATTGGTGAGTGGTCATATGTCTAGCCATGACTATCTCTCACATGCATTCACATGAGGGTAACCCAGACATTGGTACATGTATTTGCTGGCATCTATACCCAAGTGAACACATCCTTCACTAAGCATGCATAATTTCTCTCTCTAAAGGCAACCACATGTAAAATCTTGCCCAACTATTATGCATATCCAACCGGGCTTGAAGGATTAATGAATGTAGTTATAGTTACTTGGACAATCCCATTATAGCTTAGGCATTCCTCCTGGTACTCACCATTCCTCACATGTGTGACACCCATTGCTGTTCGTTGGTTTGCAGTTTCACACATTCAAGCTTCTAAAAGAAACATAGGTATTTCATCATTTTGTTAAACTTTAATGTGCAGAGTGAACAAAATAGGCTGATATGATCAGTTGATCTTTCATGATTATGCATACCGCAAGCTGTTACTCTTTTGACCTGTACAAATGTTTATTGTGTAAACCGCTTTATTTTTCCTAGAAGATATTTTATGTCCATATGTTATATGTAATATCATCCAAGACAGGATTGATAAGAGATATGGGGCTAGGTGATATAGACTCATCACTATGCAGCCATCTTTATCAGACACCCATTATACCTTACCTGTAAGTTGTGTTGCAATTGTAAGTCTCACCAGGGACCAGACTATTTGGCTTTCCTGTCTCATTGGTTTGATCTGAAGAGGGACAAATGCTGCATTCCAACTACAAGGGGAATTTGCACTTAAAACAAATCACCACTTAAGTACAAGTAGGACACTCGAGAAAGTACTTCATCCTCCTGTGTATTGCTGATGAACATGAGCTGCCACTATCCACTCAATTTAATGAGTTTGTGTCCATGACTTAATTGGAATGCAGCAAAAGGTCAAAGCTTATTGGATTTTGATTTGGAGTCAATTCACTGCTGACTGGAGGTGAACACAATGGTGTAAGTGAGCTTTGTGTTTTCAATGTACATGTATCTAGATAATAGATGTCATGCATATCTCTGCTCATTACTCTTTACATGCAGGGCTTGTCTGATAGTGGGCATCAAGCTGGTCACATGACATCCACTTGGCTAGCTGAAAATCAGCTTTCATGGCCCAGCTAACTTCTTAGGAAAACATGTCAGAGCAAGCCTCGCTATGATGTCTGAAAATCTGAGCACTGAGATTTCACTGAGCAATACTTGAGCCGTTCACACTACACAAAATGCGATTTGAAGCATATTTTTATTTCTCGCGTTCGCACGCTGAAAAAGTGTGAAGCAAAAAATCATAAACTGATTACTGTTATCTTTATGAACAAACTGCACATGCATTATTGTTGAGGGTACATTGTAGTACAGTAGTACAGTACATGTACATGCACAAGTAAGAAGATATCATTCACACTGATACCCAAAAAAAATTGAGTAGCAATTCAAATTGCAATTTTTTTCACATTAAAAATCACAAACCAAGTCCTGGACCAGATTGCACATGACATTGTGCTGAAACTGCACTTGCCTCTTTCTTGAGGGTGGCTTATGCAGGTACCGATAGACATACAGTAAATAAGCACTGTGCTTGCTGTCAGACGCCACGCAATGCATTGTGGCATTGAAATAAAAACCTCTTGCCATTTGGTGGCAATTACTCAGAAAGAAGGTGCTCTAAAAGTCGAGTCTGATTCATGATTCAAACGGCACTAATCACGATTGTTATGCTAGCATGGCGAACCAACACATGCTGACCCATGTGTTTATGATTCTGCACAAATGATCTGGTTGCTACCTCAGGCCAAGAAAACCCCAGGGCACCCCTGCGTCATGGCACAAAGGCACTTAGGTTAACTTGCAAGCATGGTGGGTTATCTGGGGCCAAGTTCATAGAGCAGCTGAGCATGAAAATCCTTGCTGAATACAATCTGGATGCCAGCCAAAGTCCCACTTGTATTTGATGCTAAGCAGTTATCACCCATGATTGGGATTCAAGGTGAATGCAGCAGGCATGAAGTCAAATAGGGCTGGCAATTGAAGCAGGATGGATTTCCATGCAAAGCAGGTTTTCTTGCTTAAGCGGCTCCGTGGAATTGGGCCCTTGTCATTTGAAGTTCTTTTTGAAAAGTTGTATTTGATAAGCTGCCGCAATAGGAAATACTGTCCTTCATTCCTCTGTGAGAAAGGCCCACACAGTTTGGTTTATAGCTTGTATGAATATCCAGGTATCTTTCACTATTTATCAGTAATGATTTAGACAAATGTGTGCTGTGAAGATAATTGTTGATCAACCCCACCCATCACTATATTCTCATAATTGTATCATTGATGTACTTTGTACTTTGCAGTGGCTTGGCCTGATGACACACAATATTTAATCCACATTTTTAATGAGAGTATGGAAGATGACACATGTATATGTATTCCAACTGTATGCAATTTGATGAGGGGGTTTGTTGGGATTGGGAGCCTGTAGGAGTCCTCAGGAGGCTTTTTAAGTTGTAAATGTACATGTAAAATACTACATATACGTGTAGGTCTTAACTTTGTAAGCATTTGAACTTGTATTTAACTGTACATTAGCATAAACCTTTTGCCATGGAATGTTATTCCATTTGATCAGTCACGTACAGTATTAGATTGAATAGGGGTTGTGTATGGACACTCTTGGTTGAATGGCCTAATGACATGGTATACATCAAACTGCATGACCAATTCAATGTGAGATTGTGCAGCATGGAATACTTGGAATACTATGCACACAGTGGTATTACTAAGTCCACTGTTATAGCTACACAAGAATTCTGGATCCCATTTCTCTTTTGCTTGGAGTCCATTCCTTGTCTGACCCAATACCTTTAAGAAACAAATGGACAAGCTTTGAATTGCTAGTCACAGATGGTCATTGGACAGCAGCGGGAAGACTGGCAGTGGAGGAGACATATTCTTGAAGGATACTGGTCCCAGATACTTGTATGAAGCTGCATTTCCACTGGGGTTTTTTTTCAGGGGTGAAACTCACCAAGAAGATAGTTTTCCAAATGTACGTCCAGCGGAAATGGCCCAGTTAACTTTCTTCTTGGTTACTTTAACCTAGTCCAGTGGTTTCTTACAGGCCAACCTTTGCCAAGGAAAAGTGACCAGGTAACTGAGTCAATTAGTCCAGTGGAAACACACGACACCATGAAATGACACCAAGTCAAAAAACCTAATCCGGTCAAATGTCAGCCTGTCAAGTGCCAATACAACACACATGCTATGCACTCTTTTACAATGGCAGCTGAAAGTGGTTTTACTTTTCAGACTATTGAGGTCGTTATGTAACCTCAAAGGTAACACCTCTGCAACCTCTGTTACTCTAACCATTGTTTCAGTTATATTTCCCAACTCAAAAAGTCCAGGAGGGAATGGCAATAATATCTACTCATTGAATTTCCCTTTTTTATGAAGTCCAGTGGAGAAGTGGCTTTAAACATCTGATCTTACTCCAGCACTGCTTATAGAGTTAGATTGATTTAGTGTACATGTGTGATGTTATGCTCGTTGGAGCCTTTTGGAAATTACAAATTTGACTATGGCTGAGGCTCCATGTTGGTTATAAATTGACATTGTGCTCTAACCAAGAGAAAAGAGGCTCTGAAACTTCAATGATTAACTGCAAACTGTATTTCAACTGCTGATATGACAGGGGCTAAGCCAGAACTATAGCTCAAGCCTTGGTTACGAAATGGTCATTAGATATGTACTACATGGGACATGGGCTTGCCCAAGGCAAAATAGTACTCTATGTAGTCTGAGACAAGACTTATTCTGGACATGAACCAGGCTAAGATATTCAGTCAGCATGTACCAATCATATGGCAGTACCATTCTTAGATAAATATCATTTTGGGGGCTTAAGCTGCCCAAATTTGCAATTTGAAATTAGTTTTTTATCTTCCCAAGGTCATTACCCTCTCCTCCTTCAATTGGCCAGACAAGTTGTGTCATATTATAATGTATTTTGACATTTTTCATGAACCTTTATATCTTTAGAGTCAAGACAAATGTATGTCAGTTGGTCCTAGAACATCGAAAAAGTACACTCCAGGCTCACTGTATATTAGGTCAACTTGGAATAAAACCCTAAAAATGTCAAAATATGCAAAGCTGTGTACAGTGTATGTGTTTCTAAATGACATGTTTCTTCTAATCGAAACTTTGGAAGAAACATGATAATAGTAATACCCTGTCATGCCCTGCCCCTTGCCTTGCCCCTTGCTCTGCCCTTGCCCTGCCCCTTTGCCTTGCCCCTTGCCCTGCTCCTTGCCCTGCCCCTTTGCCCTGCCCCTTGCCCTGCTCCTTGCCCTGCCCCTTGCCCTGCTCCTTGCCCTGCCCCTTGCCCTGCTCCTTGCCCTGCCCCTTGCCCTGCTCCTTGCCCTGCCCCTTGCCCTGCTCCTTGCCCTGCTCCTTGCCCTGCCCCTTGCCCTGCTCCTTGCCCTGCCCCTTGCCCTGCCCCTTGCCCTGCTCCTTGCCCTGCCCCTTGCCCTGCCCCTTGGCCTGCTCCTTGCCCTGCTCCTTGCCCTGCCCCTTGTCCTGCCTCCTGCCCCTTACCCTGCTCCTTGCCCTGCTCCTTGCCCTGCCCCTTGCCCTGCCCCTTGCCCTGCCCCTTTGCCCTGTCCCTTGCCCTGCCCTTCCCCTTTACATACCCCTTGCCCTGTCCCTTGACCTGCCCCTTGCCATGCCCCGTGTCCTGCCCCTTGCCCTTGCCCTGCCCCTTGCCCTGTCCCTTGTCCTGCCCCGCCCCTTGCCATGCCCCTTGTCCTGCCCCTTGTCTTGCCCTGCCCCTTGCCCTGCTCCTTGCCCTGCCCCTTGCCCTGCCCCCTTGTCCTGCCCCTTGTCCTGCCCCTTGCCCTGCTTCTTGGCCTGCTCCTTGCCCTACCCCTTGCCCTGCCCCTTGCCCTACCCCTTGCCCTGCCCCTTGTCCTGCCCCTTGGCCTGCCCCTTGCCCTGCCTCTTGGCCTGCTCCTTGCCCTACCCCTTGCCCTGCCCCTTGTCCTGACCCTTGCCCTGCCCCTTGCCCTGCCCCTTGTCCTGCCCCTTGTCCTGCCCCTTGCCCTGCCCCTTGCCCTGCCCCTTGTCCTGCCCCTTGCCTGCCTCTTGGCCTGCTCCCTGCCTACCCCTTGCCCTGCCCCTTGTCCTGCCCCTTGTCCTGCCCCTTTCCCTGCCTCTTGGCCTGCTCCTTGCCCTACCCCTTGCCCTGCCCCTTGCCATGCCCCTTGCCCTGCCCCTTGTCCTGCCCCTTGTCCTGCCCCTTGCCTTGCCCCTTGCCCTACCCCTTGCCCTACCCCTTGCCCTACCCCTTGCCCTACCCCTTGCCCTACCCTTTGCCCTACCCCTTGCCCTACCCCTTGCCCTACCCCTTGCCCTACCCCTTGCCCTACCCCTTGCCCTACCCCTTGCCCTACCCCTTACCCTGCCATGCCCAGGCAAACAAACGTGATGCAAAAATCGTGAGCCAATTGTGGTCATATGGTGGGTGTGTCCTGGAGGGTGGCCCATGCAGGGAGACATATAAACAAGCGAGTGGTACATTGTGGGATTTAAAAAATGGTATGATTCAGCAGAGTTCCCACACACATTGCATTGCAAATAAACGTAATTATGTGTAAAAGTCTCCCTAATTGTGGAATTTGAATCCAAATAATCGTGATATGGCCGAAGTAACAAAGTACATGTAGGTTTTGATCAAGGTCAACAATCCAAAACAAACAAACTACCAGTAAACCAAACAGGGAAAACAGATCCCAACCAATAATTTGATGTTTTTATTGAAACCAAAACTGAACTGATAATGAATGTACATGTATTCATCATTCATTGATCAAAGTTCTGGATAGTCTAGTCCAGTGGGAATTGGAGAAAAGTACCTAGACTGATGCACAAACGTGTACCTTGGGATTGTGTGAAGAATGCCAAACAATTCCTGAGCAGTTGAGGTGAATGTGCAGTGTAGGCATGGCTGCTATCAGTGTGTGTCCCAGTTCCAGTATGATGGATGAGAGGGTGTCAATCAGTGTGCATGGCCTGGCACCACACGGTCTGGTCACCATCCGCTCCCAGCTCAGGGAGATCAGCAAGCGGTTCCATGCCTGGGCATACTTCATGGCTGATGAGGAGGGCAGGGTTAGTCTGGACTGCCAGCCTTCCCTGGGAGGCACCTACCAGGGTAAGAGTGAGTCTCTCTGGAGGGAGTGGTACTGCATGTAACTCCTCTTAATTGTACTGTCCATCTAAAACTCAAATAATTCACTCAAATCAAGACCTCATATAATTGACAAGATCTGAAAAAAATATGGTCTTAGTAGAACTGGCGCCCATTTCATAGAGCTTCTTAAGCACCAAACCTTGCCTGAGTATTGAATGTTGTGATTCATGACATCAACTTGCCGACCAAAACGTAGCATTTAATTAACATGCTAAGTCAATAATAGTGAAAAACAAGTCAGAAGAAATTAATTGAATCAAAGTAATGTCATCCTGGTTCCAAAAGGATGACTTTGCATGCTTAGCAGATTTTCACCCTTGAAGCCCCTACACAACATTGGTCGAGGTCAAAGAATAGCAACCATACGTTGTCTGATCCAACATATGCATGAAATAGCACACCTGTGAAAATTTCAGCTCAATCCGCCAACCGAGTCTCGAGATAATCGTGAAAACTGCATCATTTGTTTTCGCAAAAATGCTGCATTCAACGCCGTACTTTTCCGAAAAATAGTTTAGATCTCGGTGAGACGTAAACTATTTCTTTTACTCATTTCTCCCAAATTACAACATTTTAGCCAGAGACATTTCAGTGAAAGGTTTCTATTATAACCATCTTCAAACTGTATAAGTTTCATGTAAATCTGTGAACATTTCTGTTTTCCATCTTACCAATGTTGTGTAGGGGCTTTAAGCGGCTCTATGAAATTGAGCCCTAATGGAGTATGTTGAGACATCCAAGTTATTCTTGTCACATGCACAAACTATTGCATTGCTCTTATTCATCAATGAGGGTTTCATGTTTGGACGAACTGCAACAATTTAGTAGCAGGGATGTAAGCGACCGACAAAATCATTTCCTTTCCATTTTCAATCAGATCACTGAAGGCCAATAAATTGTGCGACTGCGAGTGAGCGCTTACGCGACCGAGAGATTCACGGCAGGGGTGCAGACGCCCTTCAATTTTTTAGGGTTTTAACAGATAAAAATCAGCAGTTTCAGATACCTGTTTGAAATAAATAATAATAATAATAATAAAAAATAAATAAAAAATTTAAAATAAAAATAATACAAAATAAATAAATAAATAAAAATAATAATAATAATAATAAAAATCAAATCAAATCACGTCATTTCCGGAAATTCAGAAATTTCTGGAAGACTTGCATCCCTGTAGTAGCATAGAATCAAGCAGGAATGGTTGCTCAGTTAGTGTCACGGCCTTCCACTGGGCAGGTGTGGATCCCATGGGGCTCTTCTGGAGTCTGCAAAACAGCCCTGGCCAGCGGCTGGGCCTGCGCTTTGCCAAGAAGTACCCCAACAAGCCGGTGGTGGTGCTGCTGTCCCTGCACACAGGCCACCTGAGGGAGACCCTGCTGACCACCGATGAGCCGGTCCACATGGCCGTGGTCCACAAGTGGTACATGCGAGAGGCCCAGGTGGAGCGCACCAAGCTGCTGGGCCATCAGGTCGTACGAGGGGTCATCTACAAGCCCAAAGGTAGCCATCGCTTGAGTTTAGAGGGGATCTCTCCCAGAAAAGCATCACTACTATTCATTGTTTTGGTCACTATAGCACTCTGGTTTAACTTCATTCTGAATCAAGTCTAAACTCAAATATCCAAAGACATCTATAAATGAATGAACAATCAATTGGTCTTCACTATTTCCTTAAGCACAAACAGATTTGCCGATGGTACACAGGATATACTTATTTGAGACCTTTTCAAGAAATTGTGGTATATGTGTGTTAACATGTTATGTCATGCTCAATATTAAGAATGAAACTTTCTCTGAAGAGTCGATTTTGGGTTGCTTAATTTGCATTCTAAATACTTAAGGTGTCAGGTCTCATGCGGGGCCCATATTGTCGACCTCCTATAGTTGGTGGGCCCTCGTAACTGGTCTCGCTCTTCTGATTGAGCCCAGGCAAAGGACAAAAACTTGAGACAGCAGCACCTCTAATTGCAGCTTGCCTCATACGCAAGAAGGTCTCATTAGCAGATACCGGTATACTCATTTGCATGTATATGTCATACCATGTCTCTTTCTGAAATGTTCAAGTGCTGGCCTGATGTAGATTTTTCTGTGGCACAGAATCAGCAGGCCAGTAGTGGTGCCAAGCCTTGCTGTTAGTCAATATAATTTTCTTTGTGCTGAGCAATGATATAAGACTTGAAGGTTTGCATGGTGGACAAAAACTTAGCGCCTACAGTCTCCTGATGACAGGCAGAGTACGCACTACCTGAAACGTTGAGTTACATGTACCGGCTCTTTTCAGAGCCATTCTTCCTGAAAGAGAAGAGATACATGGTGTTCCAGCAAACCTTCCACTATGAAATGATATGACTCATTGCGTGATTCTCATGCTAGGGAGAGGGCCGTTTCCAGGCATACTAGACATGTTTGGTACAACAGGAGGCTTGATGGAGTCCAGGGCAGCCCTACTGGCGTCCCATGGCTATGCCACATACGCCTTGCCTATGTTCGCATTTGAAGACCTCTCTGCAAGCATACTCAATATAGACTTGGAGTACTTTGAGGTAAGGTTCTGAAACTATCTTTCCTCTGCTAATGAGAGCCATAACAAACAATCTGGAAACTGGGGACAGTCAGAAGCTATCAGTGGAAAGAGTGTTGCTTCCAGCACAAAACAGCCCTGGGTTTCAATTCCCTTTAATTAAGTGATTATATAACCCTTGTTAGTTACTTTTCCTTTCCTTTCCTTTCTTCTTCAAATTAAACTTGTAAATGCTGCATCTGCTTTGAGTAAAGTGGAACATCGCTGTAACAAATGCCCATTTCCTAAACATACAGCTATAATTTGGCTCCAAATTTTTTGTGTACAAAATATGTGGCCGCAAACGAATGACCGCTATACCAAACAATTTTCATGGTTCCTGGGATGTTCGTTACAGCGACGTTCCACTGGTAATTGTTAGATTGCTGTAGCCAGGTTTACATATTGTTAATATTTGCACCTGGTGAACAGAGGGTGTGACCCCTGGAAATATACTAGAGTTAATGTTACCTACTACAGTATACTGGCACCCCCACCCTGGCAAAGACTATAGTTGACTAACGGTATATGGGAGGGCCACCATCTAGCATTCTAAGGGATGGATAACTCAGATGGAAAGAGCACTGATACATAACAGGCTTTGGTTCAAGTCCTGGTCTACTCAAATTTTCTTTACTCTCTTGTTAACTGTTTTAACAGTGTCATTTCTCTTGTTTGCTAAAAAGAACCAATGTGTTTTGGACTCATGTGCAATCCTTAACCTATACCATAACAGCTGCTCTGCAATCTGGTTTTAAGGTGATATTCATTAGTTACTGTTGATCTTTAGTGACTGTTGATCTTCAGTTACTGTTGATCTTTAGTTTCTGTTGATCTTCAGTTACTGGTGATCTTTAGTTACTGGTGATCTTTAGTTACTGTTGATCTTTAGTTACTGTTGATCTTTAGTTACTGGTGATCTTTAGTTACTGGTGATCTTTAGTTACTGGTGATCTTTAGTTACTGGTGATCTTCAGTTACTGTTGATCTTTAGTTACTGTTGATCTTTAGTTACTGTTGATCTTTAGTAACTGTTGATCTTTAGTTACTGGTGATCTTTAGTTACTGTTGATCTTTAGTTACTGGCGATCTTTAGTTACTGGCGATCTTTAGTTACTGTTGATCTTTAGTTACTGGTGATCTTTAGTTACTGGTGATCTTTAGTTACTGGTGATCTTTAGTTTTGACAAGTTCAAAGCTAGCTTCCTTTCCTTTGTCATAGAATCATGGATTTCATGGTAAAAAAGGAAGTGAGCAGGCCATAAATGAGTGTTATTTTGTCACCTTCTCAGGAAGCCTTGAAATGGTTTGTGTCCCAGCCATACATCCTGCCTGGTGGTATAGGCATTGTTGCATCTTCAATGGGTGGCTCTGTTGGTTTACATTTGGCTATTCAGCTCCCACAGGTAACTAGCAAGTCATTCCCTCCATTATTAAACCAAACCTGAGAAGAGACTACCAGTATGTTTATTGGGAATTCTATTTTGGAGAAGGAACATAAGTGATGATTAGAGATTTTGATATGAAAGGAGAATGAGTTTGTATCACCTTTAATAGAAATTCGGGCTGTTTTCATCTAGGGATTTGCCAGCAGAAAAGTATAGATGTTTATTGGCACATTAATAAGTTTCGAAAATGCATGTTCAGGATATGAATGCATGAAGGATTTGTGAGGCTAGTGTGTGACAAATCTTTGCCAATCAGACATAATAGACACATCTTTCTATAACTACTAACTGTGGATATATGATCAAGTTCTCATAATTTGGATTTTTCTTTCAATGACGGAAGCCCCTGTAATTGTTCACTACTATACTAATTGGGCACTTGATGATGTAAAATGAGTTCACACTTACAATGACTTTACAAGGCTTTCATCTGAATTCAGTAGGAGGTTTACTATGTTGATTTTCTATCAGAGTAATCTCTAAAAAAATAGAAGGCCTGAGGTTTGGATCCTAGCAGGACCTCTCCCAGGGGATGAATGATTCTGCCTTTGAGAAAGGTCCTATCATGTCCAAAACAAAACGTCCTCAACATTCTGTATAATATTGAACTTGTAACTTAGAAACAACATTTTTGCACCACTTTTATGTCATATCCTGGAATCAAACCCTTGAGTATAGGCCTACTTTACAGTAAATCTTGGAATATTTCCCTGCACTGTTCCAAGCTTGCCTCGTTGGCTAATCGCGATTCAATTTGTCTCTGTGCTCCACAGTTGATAAAGGCAGTGGCCTGTTTCTCCTGTCCGCCCTTCATGCCTAACATCACACTAAACTACAAAGGCAAAGCACTACCGTTTGTATGGTAATTGATCAAGGGGATGGTCATGGCTACGTTTAGACAGCGTGTTACTTTAAAACCATGTTTAAAACCAATCAAGTTAAAACGCCTTCTAACCACAGGGGGCAAGCCGTAAATGTATAACTCTGTGCATTCATACAGCGTACTACAACAAGCAGTTAAAACTGGTTCGGTTTTATTTTCGGTTGTAAAAGGTCACCCCACATGCAGTGCAGACTTCCACCCATGCATAAAGTGCACGCTACACACACACACATCATTATTACCTGCTACGCAAACTGTGCAGCCATGCGGGTCAACATCGCTGCCTAAAACCGGATGCTGAAAGGCGATTGTGTCCAAACAGTGTTTTAGCGGCGAAACTGGCTCAGTTTTAGCACTAAACCCTCCTCTCGAGCAGTTTTAGATTTGCGTTTTAGTGACAAGTTAAACCGGATCGGTTTTAAATTTGAAACGGTGTCGGAGCATTCAGACACATATTTCTAAAACTGATCAGGTTAAAATGGTAGTTTTAGCGATTTTAAAACGCTGTCTGAACGTACCCCATGCTCACGATTCAGCTTGCTAAATCTGCAAACACAAATAGTGAAAATCATATCACAACCTTAAAACAGACAGTGAGGGAAACCTGATGAAAATGACTTCCGTACACAGGGTTCAATGCTAAAACTAGCCACCAGCCCAGGCCAGGGAACTACAAGATTGGACCACAACAAAATATCTCAATGAAACTTTTTTCATGGTTCCATTTGGCAACATAAATTTGTGTTGTCTGAGCACAATGGTTAACTTCAGGCCAAACAAGTGCAATTTCAATGGATTCAATCTTGTGAAATGCTTATCTAGGATTGAAAAAATCAAAACTTCAAGAATCAACTGGTTCTAAGGCCCATTGAATAAACAAAAGTCAGACTCGGCCTTGAAAAACAGATCCAGACCCAAAGATAATAATAATAAAAACTCGCTAAAGAATCAAGAACAATAATTACCAGTCGACAAATCAATAAGAGGACACTATGTGTCAAACCTGGCACAATCGGACGTCTGTGTGGCTTTTGTTGCGCTACATACAGTTCTGTGGTAGGCTGAAAAAGAGTCTTTGTTAAACACAATAGTGGTGCCTCAATTTGGAGGCCCTAGCGCATAGCAACACCACAAGCACTGTGAATTGGATGGTCCCAGGGCATGGTGGTTAAGCGGCTCTATAGAATCAGCCCCTGGTGAGATCAGTCTGCCCTTTGCATTCCTTCACATCTCTCCACAGGTTTGATACGGAGAAAACTGTCTTCGATGAGAGAGGGGTTTTACATCCCCTGACCGGATGGCCACCAGTCCATGAGATCAAAGATGAGGAACTGATTGAGGTATATCATCTCTCTGATGTGTTGAATTGCTAAATCACTGCCTACAATACTGCCCTCATTGTATGGTTGTGTCCAATTGCCTTTGGTTATACACATTGGTCATTTATAAAATGAAGGCTTAGACTCTGGCTTATACTATGGTCACATTTCTCTTACATATTCTAACATCACAGGCATCTAGAAACAAGCGTTTGGTCCCAGTTTCTTGGTGGATACTCTGTACTTAATGAGCCAACAAGTCTTCAACAAACCACAACCTGTATTCTCAGGTTTTGTCTGACAAAGACAAAGCCTGAACCTGAGCCCGATCCATGGATTCGTGAAGGCCATAGTGTGCTTAAGTACTTCCCTTGCACCTACCAATCAAGACACCTATCCTTCAAGACACATACACTGAATTTGTAATCCTAGTACTTACACTGAGCTAGAGACACACTAAGGGGTCGTTCAGACACCGTACTAAAAGTGGTCTATCTTCGGTTTAAACTGAAAATGGTCTATCTAGTTGTGTCTGAACGGTCTACGTAGACCGTTTTGGGTACTACAAACGGTCTATCTTAGACTGCTGAGGAGGGGTGGACTAGACTACGTAGACCGGTCTACAAACCTTAACGTGTCTGAACGGTCTATCTCATAACCACATCCAATTTAGGCAGACGAGCGTGCGCATTACATAACCGGTGATTTATGTCACTGCCCAAACCGCGTGAAACACAAGGACGCAATGTGCATTCCACCGATGTTATGTGCACTCTTGCTAGCCGGAAGGGATTCAGGGTCAAGCAACGTGTGTGACCTCTTAGTACCAGAGATAGACTGTTTTCAGTTGAACTCAGTGAGTATGAACGCAAGGGGTTTGCAAGTAAGTGTTTACATCCGGCTGTGACCGCAAATGATAGACCTTTTTCGGTCTCCGTAGTACGGTGTCTGAACATAGCCTAAGCTTTCGCAGCTAAGCACCTCAACCCATTAACACCCATTAACCCTGGTGTAAGCTAAGACTTGTGCCATCTGCAATGTCTTTGCAGCTTGAGAAGATCCAGTGTCCAGTGATCTTCTTCGGTGGCACGGCTGATGAGTGTGTTCCCACCCGTGAGTGCATAATGGACGCTTTGAGGAGACGCGGCATTGCCGGAAGGCCCAATATCCAGACAGTCTTCTATAAAGATGCTGGGCATATCATAGAGCCACCCTATGCCCCAATCTGCACCTACGCTTACATCAACGCCATGGGTGAGTTTTTTTTTCCACCATTCATGCTTAACCACTTCACGCCGGGACCTCCGGAGCTCCATTGGCTTGACTATGCAACGGGGCCCTTCGAATCCGGGCACCACTATTGTCCACATTCTAAACAAAGACTCTTTTCAGCTTAGAACAAAGCAATACGAATCAGTACAAAGACCCTTTTGGACGCAAGTTGCCACATGAATTGCAAGATTAGTAACAGTAATTGTGCAATTGTGGGACTTTTACTGTGGAGGATCGAGGGATACAGCGCTGCCGCTGAAAGCACGCGGGGGACATTGTCTTTGCATGCCACACAGCCCAACGGTCGTCGGTCTGGCATTGGAATTCCCCCCACATTCTTTACCGTAATCTGTACGCTCAGTTGTGGCCAACCAACTTGAAGATTTGACTGCCTGGAGTGGAGGCTGGAGTCTGCAGTCAGGGATTGACAGTACCGTACATGCACACACACACACAAGTCCGTTACAGTCCATTGACGAAGCACAATGGGCCCTTTTTCGAACGGATCATCTCTTGAAAAAAGCCACAACGACGTCCGAATTGTGCCAGGTTTTACTCTTTTGTACCCATAGTATACCCTTATCAATTTATTTCACAGAAATATATTGTTCCAATTGTTTTAGCGAGATTTGAAAATGATGCATTGTTCAAAAGAACCCATATGGCGGTCATCGGTGCTGAACCCCCCCCCCCCCCCCCCCGCGCGAAGTGGTTATTAGTGCCTACAAAGCCATCTCTCTGTCCTCGAAGGTAATTAAATGACAACAATGCCATTAAATGGTCCTATGTGAGCTTGGTATGCTTATGATCAGCTAGGTATCAAGTCTCTAAACAGCCTCGTAGAATGTTTACAATGACACAATGTGCATCAAGCAGCTCCCTACAATATTCAATTTCAATCGGAGAAGCATAATTCTGTGTAGGGGGCCAGTTATTCATGATGGAGTTACTGGCTCTCCTCAAAGCCACACTCATTTCAAACAAGATAATGCACATTGGATCACCACACCACAAACAATTTGTATTGTGAATCCACCATGCAAACCATCAAACCTCATTTAGCAGAGCATCAAGGACTGCTAATGTCACCAATAATGTGTAAGCATTGTCGACATGAGTCTCAATGTCACAGCAAATCATAAGACATGTAGTTTATTTCCAATTACTGATGTGGGATTTGTACAGATTCCTGGATTTGCTGAAATCTTAATACAAATTGTACAAAAAATAAGAACTTTCAAATTGATGAGTGACAGATAACTATAAGATATTAAAGATAATAAAGTAAAATGTTCCCTTACTGGCAGGTTGCTAACACTGTATGCCAAGTGTGTTTGCCAATTGCTAATTGAAAGAAAACCAAGAAAACACAGGTGGGATTCGAACCTGTGAATCTTGCTTTCAAGTGCAGACATGCTATCCAATCAACAACTGAGCTGGCCGAGGCCCAGTTGTGGATTCAATCTGTTCAAAGTTCATTCCTGCCCTGCGTGTCTGCTACTGTTCACAGCGGAGTGCTGGCATTGCAGTACATGGAATAGCCCTTTGTGTACATGTGAAATAAGGTCGTTATCCACACAGCTTTAGCTGTGAATGGGCACTCAAGCCGGACGATATAAGAACAATTTTTCTGATACCAGTGAGTCCGTCCAGAGGTTAATGGCATGTCGTAACTGACTCAAGATACCCCTGCCCCACTGAACAGTACAAGCAATGCCTGTCTAAATAAGACTTAAGGCTTTGCATGGTGGGTGAATCAATATAGGAAGGTGACGGCCAGAGCATACTGGTCGAAACGTCGAGTTACCACTCAGGTTCTTTTCGGAACCGGACCTCTTCTTTAATAACCCTAACCAGCATTGAAACCACCATTAACCACACATGGTTTTTCCTGTAGGAAGATAAGGGCCATGCACCAGGACATTCCACAGTGTGGTTTTTGTGGTGTCCTGTGGTATGTGAGCCTACACCCCTGTGGGCACAGTGGTAAATTGCGGTATACAGTGTGTGTCCTGTGCAGGAGGTGCAAAGCGTTAGGGTTAAGAGACCTTATACATTGTTTCACCGCAAACCTTCCTATATTAATGCATGTCTACCATACATGTCCACCTTTTCCTGGACTGTTGAGAGTGCCTACAAGTCAAACAGCTTTTTTTTCTGGTTCCAGATATTGTGATGAAACTCGGCGGCAGAAAAAAGGAACATGCCCACGCACAATCAGATGCCTGGCAAAAGTTACTGGAGTTCCTACGCAAGCATCACAGCGGTGGACCTGAGGACTCCTTCAAGCCGTCCAAAGATACAGCCTCCAAACTCTAAACCAGACCACCGCTTTCACCCCTCATTCACAACTCAGTCAAAGGAAGGACCCTTAAGCCCTGTCCGCACTGGACTTAATTTGGGTAAACTAACCGAGCAAATGGGTAAATTGACCATTTTAAGTTAAGTGCGGACAGCCCAGGAAGTTTTCCTCCCAGGTAACTTCCCCGACTCGAATGGGTAGTTTAACTGATTGACTTGTGCCCGGTTAAATTGACCAGGTCAGATTAACCGAGTCGAAAAGTCCAATCCGGACACGACATCTCGGTATACGACTCGGTAAAAAAAAACACATCTGGCGCCCCGCACGTTACGTTACAGTATGCAAGACTCGTGCGGGCGCAGGGTAACAACGTGTTCGTGTAAATACAGTACATGTACCATGTACATGTACATACACGGCTGGCATATTGTGTACAATGACGCTCGTTTTCGCCCACCACAATGTTACTTTCTCCTGCTAATTCATTAGAAATGACAGAACTTTAGAAATATTCAAAAACTTGGAAGTTGGAGCACTACGACGCCCATCAGCGTGAGCAATTATGAAGAAAGAAGTGTTTTCAGGCGAAGGCGAGCGAGAACAGACGAAGACTTTGTTGGCTCAGAACCGTCCAAGAGCAGCGTGTGTATGCGCCAGTCCTGAGTCAGTTAGTTTTACCGATCGTCTTAGTTAGTTTACCCGAGTCGATAGTCCAAGTGCGGACACCGGGAAGATTTACCCATTGGAATGTTACCCACATGCTCGGTAAAAAATAAGTCCAGTGCGGACACAGCTTTATACAACCTACACCTTCAAAGCACTATAGCCACACTTTTTCTCCTATGTGTTACAGCTATTCCGGCTTGGCAGTGCTTCATGTGCACATGTGTCTTGATAGTATGATACTGGTGTCTTGGTACATGTAAGGGGCACTTGGATGCAGGAGGCTCTCATGAGACAACCAGTGGACTTGCTGACTTTGGAAGGTTTGAGAGCTCCTGACTCCACCCCCACGCCATTCTGACAAGAATGCAAATCTACCATTTATCGTAAAGGTCCTGTGTCGGCCTGTTGGGTTGGCTTCAAGTTGACTGGACTGGCGCTGTCTGGGCACGAAGTGATTCCGCAAATTCCTATAGAAATGGGAAAAAAAAGCTTTAGTTTAAAGAAAGAAGGGAAAAAAAATGCCTTCAAAATGTGTAACAAAGACAACATGAAGTAACACCAATTTTCATAAATTCACTCAAACTGAGCTCTTGTCCATTGTCCATTTGAAATATCTGGCATTCACGGGTTAGGTACATGTATGGATAAACTTGCTCCCTTTTTGGTAAGTATGCCTTTAATAACTTCAAGGAGTTTAACATTGAACAAGTGATACGGAAATGTACCCTGCTGTTGACCTATGTACTGTATGCCCTTCAGTACTCTATCAGATTAATCTTCGTTGGTGGGAAACAGTATCAAAGAAATTTGGTCAATATTTGTTAGTTACTTTAATTCATGATAGTTGCTATTGGTAATGCCACCCTCACTGTCACTATACACTCATCCACTGATCACTCAGTCTACCAAACAGGACTTTTTCGAAATAAGACTAAAGGCTTTGCATGGTGGGTGAAACAAATTAGGAGGGTTTGCGGTAACACCATGTGTCAAGATCTCCTAGGAAAGAGGTATTGTTCTGAAGAAAAAGAACCTGAGTGGTAACTCAATGTTCCGGCCAGTACGGTCTGACCATCATCAGGAGAATGCCTTGGACTCGGTTGCGGATCAGCTTATAAGCTGGTGATTGCTGAGGTGGGAAGTCAGGAAAGATATCCCTACTTTGGGGATAATCCTGAGTGGGGCAGTGGGTAGGGGGCGAACAGGTGGGTGCTCAATGGGGTGTGTCAGAGGGCACTAGGGTGGCCGTGGATACAGGTGATCCATATGTCGGCTGGGGGAGGGGACTGAGACTAGTTTGGGTGACCTTGGATAAGATCCATTGGTAGGGATGAGGGGAGCCAATTGTCGCTGAGGTGGCAACTGATTTCTTGGATAGTGTCATGCTTGCAGATTTCAATCACCAATTAGGTTCTTTTTCAGAACCATACCTCTTTCCTCGGCCCCCCCCCCAAAAAAAAATAGTTCTGCTTCCGATTACATGGCATTTCAATATTGGGTAGGAAGGTAGGGATTTTTTGCCAATTTTATTGTGTACAATCATATGGAGGCATCTGCATGTGGTCAAGCCATAACACCCCTTAAAGGTAATAATAAAATTATCAAATCACACATTGAATTTTTATCATCACTGTTTCCCAATAACAATTTTAGGGTCGCAGGCTAGAAATAGGGTCGGTCGGGTAACCGGAAGCAGAACCTTCTTTTTTTTGCCTTAGAGATCTTTACACATGGTGTTACCGCAAACCCTCCTATAATGACTTTGTCTCTGTCTGAGAAACAAGATTTGGATATCAGTCCATCCAATTTCTGCATAGCATGGACTACGCTGCGGCTAGTCACTAGCCGCATCTCTTTGATGCTTGCATTGAAATCAGGCATGAGTTCAAACATACACCGACTGAAAAATTCAGAGAAAATTGTTTGGGTAAGCGGTCCAATGACCATGGGGACAACTGCTGATTACTTGGCAAATGAAATGTGGATTAAATCATTAAGCACGACAAGATATGGTTGAACTCAACTCCTCCATCAAGGGAGGAAAGAGAATTTGCCTGGACCAGGATTTGAACCAAAGCCCTCTGACTTATCGTACCAGTACTCTACCCAACCCTTTAGGTGGTGACCTCCCAAATCTCTTAGCTGGGATGGGTACCTAATCAGGGGCCATACTAATCATTTACTATTGTTCATTTCCAGGTATCGCACCTTTAACTTGCATACATTTTTTTATAGAAGTTCTTAAATTCAGCCAAATTCTGCTTATTTTTCATCAGATGTTGATTCTGTCATAAATGATCCCAAGTCCAAAATGTTCAGTTATTGCTTCTTCTTTTATAATGATACAGAAAGTGATAGTAAAATAATATTCCATCAGAGTATCACATCTACTGTTTCATGCATTAGGACATGTACATGTATGTTGATTGAGTGCAATTGTATAATACTTATTCTTAGTTACTGTTAGTATTACAAAAATGCATTTGACAACAGTCAATGTATGTCCCCAGATGGTGCCAATAATGTGTGGACAGGAAGACCTGTTATAGTATATTATACCACAACTACCAGTCCAAACATAGTGGGCTCATATTGAACTGTATTGTACCAATCAGAAAAGTAGTTGTAGCTCACTAATATGAATATGTACTTCAATGAGGATTTGCCCTTGCTCCGTGTGATAAACACTGAGTGCTCAGTGCTTTGCCCAGTGCCTGATAAAAACATTTCAGGCAGCTCGGGCGGGATTTGAACCCGCAATTTCTAGTACGGACAAACCTCATTGAATAACATTCTCCTCAACACAAAACATCATGTTATATCTACGATGCAATGCGGGACCCGCCGCTATACATTATTCGAATCCACCACACAACGCTCGACCAGCTCGGTGGTCCAGTGGTTAAGACGCCCGTACTAGAAATCGGGCACCTGGCAAAGCACTAAGCACTCAGTGTTTATCACGTCGAGCAAGGGCAAAACCTCATTGCATTACATTCTCCTCGACGCAAAACATCATTTATATCTATGATGAATATGTATGATTAACAGACTACCAAATACTCGAAACTGGACATCTAAAAATTGTACTTGAGCATCAAAGTACTGGTACCAATTGATTAAATGAAATAATTATGTTGTGGTACTGCAGAATAGTCACGCGGTTTATTTGCGTATTGTTAGTCTGGTTCCTGGACCCGAATATTTTTACAACGAACCTAGCAAGTACTCAGATTTGTACTCAGAAGTACTTGCACTCGTACTCGTATTCAGAAGTACAAGTACTTGTACTCAGAAACCAGTATCAGCTAGAAAAGTACTTGAACTCTCTTTGTACAGTACAGTACAAACACTGCAATTACTTGACTACAACACTGGATATTAGCACCACTCTTTACTGACAGGTGATAATGACTTATGATAGGCCAGCTGTGGGTGGACTGGAGGAGGCCAAAGGTCAAGCTCAACTTCTAGCGAATGGACTGTCAGACATCTCACCCTGAGTTCATCCAATCGGGAGAGTTCATCAGCAGACAGCTGGCCAATGGGGTTGGACTTCTCCAGATCGGAGGACAAACTGCAAAATCACGCAAAGCATGAAAATAGACAACATTAGAATGGGCAGCTACAACAGTATACCACAGTGTCCACACGTGTCAACCTGGATAAACTACAGGGGATATTGCCCTCTAATCAGTATCATTTTAAGATGCTACATACTGTTATATACAGATAGCCATGTGGTGTTCAAAAGGGAATTCATAAGAGAATGTAAACATGGAGTTTTGAGCTTAACAGTTCTCACATCATGCAATAGGACATCAAAGACTGATGTTGCAATCTAATTCGGTTACCTTTTCACTGTCTGCTCAAGGCTGACTATTTCCTCTTGGGTCACCTTCAGCTCCTGTATATAAAATTGAAATCATAATCCCATACAATTCTCACACTGTATCTGATCCCAAAAGGTACACTGGCCTATGGTGGCTGAGGTGAAAATACATTTCTATTCAGCTGCGCATCACCAACTATATATGTAGGGCAGGATCTCTCACTTAAAGCCCCTACACAACATTGGTCGAGGTCAAAGAATAGCATCCATACGTTAACTGATCCAACATATGCATGAAATAGCACACCTGTGAAAATTTCAGCTCAATCCGCCAACCAAGTCTTGAGAAAATCGTGAAAACCGCTTCATTTGTTTCGCGAAAATGCAGCATTCAACGCCGTACTGCTCCTAAAAATAGTTTAGATCTCGGTGAGACGTAAACTATTTCTTTTACTCATTTCTCCCAAAATATAACATTTTAGGCCGAAATATTTCAGTGAGAGGTTTCTACTATAACCATCTTCAAACTGTATAAGTTTCATGTAAATCTGTGAACATTTCTGTTTTTCGATCTTACCAATGTTGTGTAGGTTTTGGACTCATTTTTTTTTAAAAATGGCAAAACACCACGACTGGACAGGGGCTTGAACCCGAGACCTCTGGGTTTGTGTACCAGCGCTCTTCCATCTGACCTATCCGGGCCTTAGACGGTGTCCTTCCCAAATAGTTCGCTGGTCTTTGCCATGGTGGGGGTGCCGGTTAATGCTCCAGGAGTTTGAAAAAAAAAGGATTTGAGGGCCTGACATGTCAATGGCAGAACCTTTGAGTATGTTGCTAGCATGGTTAGCTATGCCTCAGTCTCTCCACTGGGGTTCTTCTTTGGAGCTATGGTGCAGTTCTGACACACTTAGAGGATACTTTTCCCTGTCTCCTGTCTCCTGACGACGAGCAGAGTACACAATGCTCGAAACGTTGAGTCACCGGCTCTTTTCAGAGCCACACTCAGTCTCAAAAGAGATGATACACATGGAGTCACCGCAAACCAATTAATAATAATAGTTTCCACCATGCAAACCTTCAAGTCTTTTCATACTTTTCCCTGGTATTTCGTGAGACCGAGGTGGCAAGCTTGCTTAAAAAATTAGTATATTGTGGGCGAGGTAGATGGATGTTCCATGGGTCAGATTGGAACAGGGAGTGGGTCTTAAGGCTAAAGCACTGCAATGTTGGTGGCCTCTATTCACTTTCAATCCTTGAGTCTAAGGCCAAATTAAAAAGAAATATTGTTTGGGTTTTTGAAAAGAAGGAGGAATAGGTGCTTTTTTTTTCATTCGTTTTCAAGATGGCCACCATTTATTTCCTGCAACCGTTCAACCTGTTCAAAGACACTTTTAAAATGAAAGACATGTTGTACAAGAGAACCGAACCTACATGTTTATACAGTGTCATTTGATGAATTTGTGGACTTTTAAAAATCCAGATGGCCCCCCAAAAAGGAAGCGGGCAGGGATGAGAAACATGTTTTGGTTTTTTTTCGCCTTTTTTCTTCGCCTTGGTTGCTAGTTTTATTGCTATCAACTATAGACCGATTGCCCGACCAATGCTTACATGCCATCACGAGACTTATATTGGGTATTTTTGCATCTCATTTGGTGCAGAACAGGAGTGGAAATGAGCAAAGAAGACTATCATATTGTCCACATTCTTCTCTGTATGTTTCCATTTCTGCTCTATGCCAAATGAGATGAAAAAATACCCACTGTAGTCTATAAGTCACGTGACAGCACGTAGACAGTGGTCGTGCAATCAGTCTACCGGTATTCTTCTTGTAATGCACAGAGCCCCCTCCAATTTCCGGTCCTAGCCAAACAGACATTACCTCTTCTGCTTCAGCCTGTTTGCTCTCCAAGAACTCAATGGCTTGCTCCAGGGACTGGTGCTCAGGAGCATTGCCAGTCTGCACAATAGAGCTCTGTATCAAGCAGAAATTAGTTACTGATGTACAAGTTCACTGAAATACAAAGTGATGCGAGTAAATTTATGGGTCAAACAATTACAGCGACTCTTAAACAATACTGAAAATTGGCAGAGAAAACTTTGACTGGACCAGGAATTGAATCCGAGACCTCTGGTTTGGCAAACCAGTATAGCTATATTGCAGTATATCAACAATGATCACACCCCTCCATTCATTTCAAAGAGTCTTAACAACTTGGGTTGCAACCTTTTACTAAACATGAGTTATAAACAGGTTGAGATTTCATTTCAATTGTATATTTCATATACAATTGTAGTTGCGGTAACCGTAACCCTTATCCTCCCGAGGGTTACAGAGCAGTATGTACAAAAATCTGGTGCCCTTCAGGTGTTCAGCATTTTTTAAACACTACTGTCCCGATTGCCCCCTTTTTTCGTCCTGTTAGTTTTGAAAATCGGCAAAATGACTAGTACTAGTACAAAGTTACAAACTAGTAATAGTAATGGTAGTGTAAAAGCAGGGTATTTGACTGTTGTAGTTTGTGTACTATACAGCTGGTCGAATTCCCCTCCCAGTTGAAAATACCCTAGTACACTGTACAAGTATTACACAGTATTAGTATCACTCTATGGACTGTTGGGAAGGCTCACCTGCAGCCCTCTCTTGTAGCGTCTGTGAATATCTTTGGCCACTTTCTCACGGGTCAGCCTCCGCCGTCTCTGGAATGCTCGGTATAGTAGGCGGGCATCTGGGTGATCTCTGTGTGGCCAACATTCACACAAGTAAATCAGAAACTCAGTACTCCCATTTCTTATACTTTAAAGTCATACAAAAATGCTGCAAACAGAGCGACAGTAACTAGCCCTTGTACAACAAAATTTGTAATCCAGTACACATAGTACAGTATAATAATATTGAGTCCAGCGTAACTACCATTCTGAAATTTAAATATCCATAAGCATTTACAGACTGCCTATTTTCAATCAACCATTGCTAACCTTTTTGTGCATCAAATTCAACATCTCAAACATCCGGGGGTCCGGGCGAGGCCATCTTGGTTTGATGGCCTTCAACGCTGTCTTGTAAATTGTTTTTTTGCCAATTCTCACGAGTCACGAGATATCACGATTCACGAGGTTTGGAAAGATAACGGCATCATCTTGTGAAACAAACCACGCTCTTTCATTTAATACATGACACAGTGAATTTGGACAAAGTTTGAGGGAAGCTCAAACTTTTTGCCAGAAAAAAGTTTGGGTGATTTTCAGATTAAAAATTATAAAAATGTATGCATTTGGAGTCAATGATTGAATGAAACACATACCAATGTATGAAATGGGGTTTATGTGGAAGCTTAAACTTACACAGTTACAGGAGGACAAAAAAAATGTTTTTGTGTCAAAAAATTATGCCGGCTCTTGCTGGTCGCCGATTCATTTTGATGTAGTTTGAGTGGCTAGTATGAGTAGTATTGGCTAAAGCAGAACCACTTGCTTTGTATCAACCACAAAATTACAGACTGAAAACAGAAATCGTCTTCGCAGCAAGGCGCTATACCGTACTACAGGGACCAGACTGCCAGTTGCAGCACTGCCGTTTGGATCTCGCGACCAAACCGGGAGGTTTGCGCCCATTTTTTTTTGGAAATCGACACATTTTCGCCAAATGGACAGTTGCACACAGGTGCGTGGTATGTAAACCACATTTGCTAGAAATCTTGGGCCAAATGAAGCATTATTTTATGAGTTATGCTGAACCTGCTGATCCCTATGCCACAGCACTTGTGAACGTTACACAGAAGCCTATGGGAAAAAAGCCTACCGGTAGTTATCTGTGGGGTTCCGGTCGGGAGAGCAGCGGACGACGTAGAACCCCACAGTTCTGGGGGTATTCTGGGGGTACACAGGTGCGTGGTATGTAAACCACATTTGCTAGAAATCTTGGGCCAAATGAAGCATCATTTTATGAGTTATGCTGAACCTGCTGATCCCTATGCCACAGCACTTGTGAACGTTACACAGAAGCCTATGGGGAAAAAGCCTACCGGTAGTTATCTGTGGGGTTCCGGTCGGGAGAGCAGCGGACGACGTAGAACCCCGCAGTTCTGGGGGTATTCTGGGGGTACACAGGTGCGTGGTATGTAAACCACATTTGCTAGAAATCTTGGGCCAAATGAAGCAGTATTTTATGAGTTATGCTGATTGCTGAACCTGCTGATCCCTATGCCACAGCACTTGTGAACGTTACACAGAAGCCTATGGGAAAAAAGCATAGTTATCTGTGGGGTTCCGGTCGGGAGAGCAGCGGACGACGTAGAACCCCACAGTTCTGGGGGTAATTCACACACAACACTCACTCAGTCTCAGACTGCACTGCACAGTTCACCGACCAGTGACTGTTCGACAACAAATGCAATTTGTTTTGATTTTCGACTAATTTCATGTTGAATTGATGCTAAAAACATTCTGCACTTGCCTGTATTTAGGTGGAAATAGTTCCTGGAACTGAGGGAAAGAATCGAACGGGCCTAATGTCACGGAAGGATCCAGTAACAATTCTGCCAGCACTTTCACGGCCGCCATTTTTTTTGTATTATTTACTGGCAGATCCATTTCTCTTGGTGGCGCTGTTTGTCTATCCCGCACTGTAAAAACTGTAACATTTCTCTCTTTCGAGGCGAAAAAAAAATCCATACCCAGAAGTCTCCTAGTTATTGTGGCAATGCTGGACATTTCAGTTTGAACTGTGGTCTCTCAGATTCTTTTCAATTCTTGGTCTGTTAGCTCAGTTATATCTTTTATAAATTTCCTCTAAGAAAAAAAACACCCCGAATAGTCTACAGTCTACTGAGCCTAATTGCTGCAAGGAATCTAGTATGCAATCATAATTGGCGGTAGTTCCATGACTACCGGTACTCCTTCCTCCGTGGTAGAATAGGGCCGCATTTAAAGTATTGAGTCCCTAGGTTGCCTTTAGAACGATCGTATGTACAATATATCAATTGCGTGGCCTTCAAAGTTCAAAGTCGCATTACTGGTAAAAATAAATAAAAACGGAGCCATCTTGGCCCTATTTGTACCAGGTGCAGCACACCAAGACAAGTTTAGGCCCTGGCCTACTTAAAATTTGGCTCGGGCTCAATGATTATCCTCGCCATTCAAAAACTTGAAAATGCAAGCAGTTGTGATGAACAGGCATATATTCAAGTTATATTCAGGGGTTTTTTTATACAGGAAATAATTATAGTTTGAGACTTAGGCCTTTTTCGAAACCACTGTTATATACTACCCACTATAGGAGCTGATTCTAAAAGTTGTTAATTAATTATTGCTTGATATTGCATTGGGTATAACATAAGCATTATGACTAGGCATACGGCTAAGATTTTGCGGGTAATTTCAACTTCATCAAAAAGCTTCAACTGCCACAGTTATTTTCCCAATCTTCAAATCCTATTGATCAGAGCCTTGTCGCCTGCAATTGGTGCAAAATGTCATCGTGTCCATGTACTTGGACCGAATGACTTGTGTAGTTAGTACAAGTCGGCAATACGGTTGTGAGGAAGCATGGCCTACATAGAGGGCGCTCTAAGTCGGGCCTCGTGAGCAGTGCGCCCCAACCACGTCGTGAACTGGTTCTCAGTAGAAAAGTCCCACAGTCACAGTGGTACCTCGTGTTCACAAGCTTTGAACTGCGGGGTTCAACATTATTTTGGAGATCACGGTTTGCGTGACGAATTGTGCCCGTGTTATTTTAATGTCACAGTGAGATTACGACTCCTTGACGCGATTGCGACCGAGCAAAAAACTCTATTTCCCTTCAGCATCAAACAATCCATCCAAACCAGCCGCCATTAAATCTGGACGTCGCGTTCATTGACCTTGCCTTTCCGGTAATATTAATCAGCAAATGAATAGCTATACAGTGTGTATATCATATATTTATTGCCTTTTTGGTCTCTGTATCGTCTCCTTTTTTTTCTTCAAAATTCCGTGGAGTGTCCATGGTCCATTTGACTTGATTCCACTTTTTTCGTGTCTAGATTGACAACCTTTTTTTTAATACATGGGCCGTTTTCCAGCATGGTCATAATTTACAATAAGAGCCGACTTTTGGCCTACCACTACACGACAGATACAGCATCAGTCGGCTCAGACTTGATACCGAGAAATACTCAAAGTGGAATTGTTTCATCGGACTTATGGAACTGCCCCACAGTGGTGACGGAGAGTGGTGTCTATACTGCAGTAGTTGTGTCGTCCTCTGGTGGATCGCCCTCGATCCAACGCACGTCGGACCGCGGAAGGCTTTTGCGTACTGCTCTTATGGGTTTTTGCTAAGTTTGAGCTTTCAGCACAATGCATCGTAACTCAACTTACGATGGATAACACGTCGTGTTTACAGGCCGTATGGTTTCTGTGCATCGCTCATTGTGCTGCGATTGATCGAAAGTTACCGTGGGTTTCATGAAATCGACCACTGGTCATCTGACCTCCACTTTCATTCCCAAGCCAGTCCATGGAGCAAAATTGGCAACAAAGAATGGAGCTCACACCTGTCGTTTGGTAACTGCGGGTCTTCGGGGGCGATCTGGTTTGCGTGGGGGTAAAGAGATTCGAGAACAGCACAATGGTTTTTTCTTCACACGGGTTTTTTCGGCCAATTTCCCCCACTTGGTTATGGGAGAGTTAGTTAACCATACGGGGCGGGGGTGCGGACCTCATCCTGATATAGTCGCCCTTTGAATATTAGGGATGATTCAGAGCCATCTCGGCGTGAAAATGGGGGCCAGATAAGACGGCTTCCCCTGTCACAACAGAATGGTTATGCACATGCCAGTGAGCGCCACACGCAACGAACGGCACGCGGGCGGGCGCGCACGACCGGCCGAGCGAGGCCGGCACCCGTGGCAGGCGGGGCGTGCGCACCGTCGGGCCCCGGTCGCCGCCACCTCCGCCCCGGCCACAGGTCGGCGAGAAATCCGGTCTGGCCGCAGGTGGGCCGGATTCAGCCCCCACATCAGCCCCCGGGGCCACTCGCCGGTGTTTTTGTACCTGATTACGGGGAAGCAATCTGTAAACAGGGGGAGGGGAGGGAGGATGGAGCCGGCCAATGATTGTGCTGCCATGTCACAATTCATTATTAACTCCCAGATGATGAGGTGGATGGGTTTTTTTCTTCTCTTCTTCAACGAACTATATACGAATCGGGAACCCATTAGAATACTTGTCCCTTCTCGTTCGTGATTGATTATTTTTCCCCCAACCCATAGTCAAGGCAGGTTCACTTGGATGGCTTAGCGTTGGGGACACGTGCTGTCTCGTACACCCACTCATCAGATTTAATCGGCCTCAAACTAGCGGCCGACCTGCCGTATTATAACTTTGGAGCGAGAGAGAGGGGGAGAGAGAGAGGAGGGGGGAAAGGACAAGGGGGCAAAGAAATGCCCAAGTTGGGAGGTGCGTGGGCGAGACCATCTCCCAATCAATGTATCACTCGGGCTGGACACTTCTTATTGACAAGTCCAATTCGCTCTCTGTCCCGGGACTACGGCGGGTGCACTCAACTCACTCAGGCGTCGTTTTGTGTCGTGCTGACGTACTCTTGTGGCCGGCCAACGCTATCCCCCCATCCACACAGAGGGCAAACTGGTTACAGGCTGACACCAACGCTTTCACTCATGGCGTCAAATGCTAAAGTTGCCTATTGCGACGTACACCACAGGTTAAGGAACGAATCAGTTTGCACAGTTGCGTGCGTGTAAATCGTCATCCATTGGCCCAATCGACTTCAAGTAAAAATATTACGGCAGCTAAAACTTTAAATCGAAACAAGTATTGTCCGTCGAGGTATCCATCATCCATCCATCCATCCATCCACGCACACAAATGAATACAAGGAAATAACATGCTTTTAGCATACAGTGCCGGCAAGGCTATAGCACATTCTTGAGAAACTTCAAATTTACCGTGAAATAATCAATCAGGAATCTTTATTTTATTTTTTAATTATCTTCTTGTCTTATGGAAGATCGGAAAAATTAAGAAGTCGCGGACACACAAGCCGGGTTTTTGTAGGAATACAGCCATGCAAACTTTGAAAGCTGATGGTAATGATTATTCTTATGGACCAACCTGGAAGAACCTCCACTTGATAATGTCCAATAATCCCACGAAGAAGTGCGTCAGTTCAAAGAAAGTACGATTCTCGAAAAGTAAAGAACGTTCGGCCATTATCAGCTCATATACCTGACCATCAGATGCAATCGATTTGGCTTGGTCGATCAATTTCACGCCTAGATTACTTGTCGCAACAGTGTACTCAAGAGCAATCCAAGCAGTTGCTATTCATAGAATTTCATCCTGCCTTCACCTAAAAATACGAAATTCTACCCTCTCTCCCCTCTTCTCGCCCCTCCCCCTTTTTCCTGCCACTTCCCTCTCCTCTCCCGTGACACTCAGTCTGTCTTCCTCTCTTACTCCTCTTCTCTCTCTCTCTTTCTTTCTGTCTTTGTCAGTCGCTCTTCTTCTTTTTTTTGCTTGTTTCAGAAGTTGTGAGAGTTTGTGTGGCAGCTGTAAATAAGTAGCATGGTTTCGTATATAGGAGGGTACGTATGGTCTATACAAGATTGGTATAACTGAAATGGAAGATACTTAAGGCCTATGCCATTTTACCTTCCCACTTCACACTAATCGTAAGACACATCAAACATGTTACAAATGTATTCCTTTGGCAAAGGTCCTGGTATGAATGGAAAAATCAGACTCTATAGATTTCAACATATCCAATGAGCTCTCAGTTAATTTCATTAGGTAAGCAAAAGATGCCTGACAATGTATAAACTATACTATAAACAATTCCAAGAACAACAGATCCCATTAGATTGAAGCGAACGCACCAGTTTCAAAATCAAATGTACACGTAACACGTTGCCTGTACTTGGAATGAAAACTTCACCCAATCAACCACATCGAGTCTTCAATCTGCATGCCCAATTAAAATGAAGTCACCATGATCAAATCTTCATCGAAGAGAAATCGGCAGAATCAGTGGTTGGTCATGACATAACTGCTCCAGCATTTTCTCAGTGTTTAACCCATGCACGTTGCTTATTACCTTCGCAAAAGGAGGTTATAGTTTGCTTGCGTTTGTTGGGTGGTTGGTGTGTTTGTATAGTTAGTTGGGGTTGTTTGTTTGTTTGTTATTGTGTTAGTTTGTTTGTTTTTCTGTTTGCAAAATAACTCGACGCGTTATGAATGTATCGTTCTGAACTGTTTACAGTATGTCGGTACTCTCACTGGCTGGAGCTGATTCTTTTTAGGGTGTTAGTCCGGATCAAATTCTGGATTCTGGATCACTTTAAAATCTTCGTTAACACTGCTTGGCGGAGGTCTCCGCTATTCGAGTGCTTCTATATTTTGTGTTTTTTATTTATGTTTTTTTTATTTCATTTTGGGGTGTCAGTAATAACTGATGGCGCAGCGCGTAGTCCAATGGACTATAGCTGTGCGGTCCATCGAAAGCGTGCCGCCCAAATGCACACCATTTCTGGAGTGGCTGCGGATATTGGAGTTCAACCCACGCAGGATGTGGCCATGTCGACAGGCTTCGGTTCCGCTGGCTGAAGTGGACGTGGCACACGGCCTCTTAAGTAATCATTACGGACGTCAGCGAGTGAATCCAATGCAGCTGGCTCGACGGACAACCGGTTGTAAACAACGTCAGACATTTGCAAAACTAAAGAAGCGCCAACAACAAAAAAATGGGGTTAAATCTTGCACTGTTGCAGATGCGCCATACTAATGTAGAGCGCATACGGCGTGCTATTGATTGGACGTATTTGTTTTTGGGCAGTGCCGGAAATGAATGCTAAGGCTGCAAATAGCGCACGCACCCCATTTCAGTACAAACCCGATCCTAGTGTCCACAGCCGTTTCCGCTGTACCTTTGTTTCAGACCGACTCTCTCGAGACGGCAACAGATTAATGGCATCTTCTCGTAGTCGACCCGAACAGATTTTGAGAGAGAGAGAGAGAGAGAGAGCCAACACACTGAAAGGGGTTTATGCTGACAAGGAAGCATGAAGACATTCCTGTAAAGGACAACCATTACTGTCGTTTGTTGGACCGGGCAGCATCGCATTGTTCCATGCCTTCAGCGTCCTATTATAGGGACACAATTATTTAAAATTGTACATTTAATCTGGTTTGGTAAGACACTGGCGCCTCTACTCTAAAACGGCCATTAAAGTAAGCATTTTGCAAGTCATTGCCGAGCTAGAGACGGGGGCATACGTGGGACTTAATTTGCACTTTAGTTGTAAGATCCTCGTAAAAGCTTTCATTCGAAGTCGGATACCAGTCCATGCACGTTTTCCCGTCTTTCCCAAGACAGTAACTCACGTCATTGCAACGCGTTTGATCAAGATGTTAAAACACCATGTAGTACTTCGTTTCAACAACAGGGTGAAGTAAGGTTGTACTGTAGTATGATTAATGCATAACACTGTACACATGGTGCCCTAAAAAGACGAAACTTACGAAGCAAACTGGCGAAGTAGCGTCAAAGCTGACATCTATTTTGGTCTTACTTAGTCTAGGATGTTTAACACCAAATAAGTTGTACATGTAGGCCTATATGTCTTTGCCTGTGTGGGGACATTACACAGTGCACTGACAAGACCAACCGCGCAGACCAACCCCGTTGCTCATCCACGCCTCCCTCCTCATCACCGAGTACTTTAATTGACTCATCCCAACGTGTGTTTTGCACGTAAACACGATAGCACGTTTGCAGTCTGCGCAGCGTATGGACTAAAGATCCTATAGCGCGCGAAGTGCACAAGATAGCATATTCTTCGCAAAAGGTGAAGTTGCTCGGCGGCCATTTTAGTAAGCAACGTAGTCCTCTGTCGTCTGCTTTCGGTGCTCCGGAAGTGAAGCGGGAAAGTCACAAACAGTGACAAAGATACAACATTGGATGCGTGAACAGAATGTGATAACTTTTGATGCGATGTGACCACGCGATGGAGCGCACGCGTGCGACTTTGCTTACTAAAATGCCATCTAGTGCATACTTCATCCGGATGCGTGTGATCTCGCAAGAGTAGGCTAAGGATCTTTGGTATAGATTATGATTGACCAGCGCGCATTTGTTATACAGGCTTAAAAAGGTCAATAAAAATGTATTATAATTCTACAACGCTGCTCGTGTAGAAAAGTGCCAACTTGATACATTTACCTTTAATACAACCTGGATTTTCTTAATAAAGCAAAATTGCGTTCGTCGGGGTGTTGCGTTGTTTATTTGTTTGTTTCTGTGTTTGCATACCGCATTGCCGCCTTACTGCCTTGCCGCCTTTCCGAATTACCGCCTTGTCACTTTGCCGCATTGCCCCCTTGCCGACATGCCGCCTTGCCGCATTACCGGCTTGCCGACATGCCGCCTTGCCGCATTACCGGCTTGCCGCATTACCGCCTTGCTGCCATGCCGCCTTGCCGCCTTGCCGCCTTGCCGCCATGCCACCTTGCCACCTTGCCGCCTTGGACGCCTTGCCGCCTTGCCGCCTTGCCGCCTTGCCGCCTTGCCGCCTTGCCGCCTTGCCACCTTGCCGACTTGCCGCCATGCCGACTTGGCACCTCGGCCGCCTTGCCGCCTTGCCGCCTTGCCGCCTTGCCATCTTGCCACCTTGCCGCCATGCCGACTTGGCACCTCGGCCGCCTTGCCGCCTTGCCGCCTTGCCGCCATGCCGCCTTGCCGCCTTGCCATCTTGCCACCTTGCCGCCATGCCGCCTTGCCACATTTCCACCTTGCCGCCTTGCCGCCATGCCGCCTTGCCACATTTCCACCTTGCGCCTTGCCGCCATGCCGCCTTGCCACATTTCCACCTTGCCGCCTTGCCGCCTTGCCACCTTGCCGACTTGCCGCCATGCCGACTTGGCACCTCGGCCGCCTTGCCGCCTTGCCACCTTGCCACCTTGCCACCTTGCCACCTTGCCGCCATGCCGCCTTGCCACCTTGCCACCTTGCCACCTTGCCGCCATGCCGCCTTGCCGCCTTGCCACCTTGCCACCTTGCCGCCATGCTGCCTTGCCACATTTCTACCTTGCCGCCTTGCCGCCATGCCGCCTTGCCACATTTCCACCTTGCCGCCTTGCCACATTTCCACCTGCCGCCTTGCCGCCTTGCCACCTTGCCGACTTGCCGCCATGCCGACTTGGCACCTCGGCCGCCTTGCCGCCTTGCCACCTTGCCACCTTGCCGCCTTGCCGACTTGCCGCCTTGCCGCCTTGCCACCTTGCCGCCTTGCCGACTTGCCGCCATGCCGCCTTGCCGCCTTGCCGCCATGCCGCCTTGCCACCTTGCCGCCATGCCGCCTTGCCGACTTGCCACCTTGCCGCCTTGCCGACTTGCCGCCTTGCCGCCTTGCCGCCTTGCCGCCTTGCCGCCTTGCCGCCTTGCCGCCATGCCGACTTGGCACCTTGCCGCCATGCCGCCTTGCCGACTTGCCGCCTTGCCGCCTTGCCGCCTTGCCGCCTTGCCGCCTTGCCGACTTGCCGCCATGCCGCCTTGCCGCCTTGCCGCCTTGCCACCTTGCCGCCATGCCGCCTTGCCGCCTTGCCGCCATGCCGCCTTGCCGCCTTGCCGACTTGCCACCTTGCCGCCTTGCCGACTTGCCGCCTTGCCGCCTTGCCGCCTTGCCGCCTTGCCGCCATGCCGCCTTGCCGCCTTGCGGCCTTGCTGCATTGCCTGCTTTCTGTCTTGCTTGCTTGCTTGGTTATGTTATTAAGGGACTACGTTCAGGCTCACTTATATTTTGAACTGATAAGGGTGCACTAAATTATTTAAGAAAAGGCGTGCTCAAAATAGCCGAGTAGCCTATTATTTGAATAATTATGTTAATTCTGAAAATGTGACACTGTTTGCTTGTGTGTTTGTTTGTT
>OX465108.1:6839073-7077320 GCA_949987565.1 Luidia sarsii | reverse complement strand
GACTTTGATAAACAGTTTGTCTATTAAGCCAGTGCCTACCATCGTTCCAAATAAACTTAACTAGTTTTTCTTGGAGTTCACCAAGGACCTGCTGGGGAGGAGAAATAGTTGCCAATAAATGGAAAAGTTTGGAGGCGGCAAGTTGATTAGCGATTAAAACCCGGCCTTTGAAAGACATTTGTTGGGAAAGTCTCTTCCAGCGGGAGAGACACTTGTCAACTCTTTGGCGACTGATAGTCCAGTTTTTTTGTACAAAATGGTTGGAATTACCGAGGTGTACACCAAGAAAAACGAGGCCTTCATTATTCCATACGAAGCCGAGAGGGGTATCAGTTCGGCGAGTCCATGATCCGACCCACAGACCTTGGGACTTTTTCTGGTTTAGCCTTGCGGCAGAGGCTCGGCTGTACAAATTGTACACACCCTCGACAACGTCGAAATCACGATCACGAGTTACGAAAACGGTAACGTCATCAGCATACGCCGTGACGGCGATGGATCTTTGACTCGAGCACGGCAGTTGAAGGCCACTCTCTGAGAGTTTTACACGCAGGGTGTGCAAAAACGGCTCAATGGCGATGGAATACAGGAGGCCTGAGAGCGGGCACCCCTGTCTGATCCCTTTCTCAAACGAGAAGGGAGGGGTGAGTGAACTGCCCACCTTGACCATGCTCTGTGTGCCAGAGTACAGTACTCTGATATAGGAGAGAAAACGACGGCCAAAGCCCATCGCACTCATTGTTTTCAACAAGTAATCGTGATCGACGCTGTCGAAGGCTTTCTTCTGATCTAAATTCAGAAGAGCAAGTGGTAAGTTTTGGGAGTTACAGAAAGTAATACTATCTCTAATGAGATTGATATTATCGTATATGGAGCGTTCTGGCACCCCGTAGCTCTGGTCCTGTTGGACAATTTGACCAATACAAGTTTTAAGTCTGTTGGTAATGGCTTTGGCAAAAATCTTATAATCAGTGTTTAATAGAGAAACGGGGCGCCAGTTGGCAATATCCAGAAGGTCTCCCTTTTTGGGGAGAAGGGTGATTATTGCTCTCCTGCAGGAAACGGGAAGCGACCCTGTGTAGATAGAGTCGTTGAAAACTTCGAAGAAATCATTTTTAAGGGTAGGCCAGAAAAACTGGTAGAATTCAGAAGTAAGGCCGTCGAGGCCGGGGGCTTTATTATGCGCCATTTGGTTGACGGCTATGTTCAATTCTTCGCCTGTGATTGGCCCATTGCAGTCCTCCGCGTCGCAGGGGTCAAGAGTGGGGATGTTTTGGAGTACAAGGTCTCTGGCCTCGTTGTCAGTCTCTACCCGTTTATAGAGATCTCTATAGAAAGTTTGCACGTGTGAGGCGATTTCGGTTGGATCGTCGGTGACTATTCCGGAAGAGAGCCGAATTTGCGAGATGCGTTTGCTCGAGGAGCGCGACTTTTCCATGCTAAAGAAATAGTTCGAACACGTGTCCACTTCGCTCACGTGTTTGAAACGAGCTCGTATGAGGGCCCCTCTGGCCTCCTGTTCGTACAAAAACTTCAAGGAATTGATATCTTCTTTAAGGGTGTTCCGGGTTTCGGTTGATAACAAAGAAGATGATGAATTGAGCTCTTCAATCTTATCATTAAGGATCTTTGCAGCCCGTCTTTTGTTCTGGGCATTCTTAGCGCCGAGCATCTGAGAAAGGGTTTTAATGTTTCGTTTTCCAATGTCCCACCAGGTTCCTAGGTCGCTGAAATTGGATTTCTGAAGGCGCCATTGTTGAAGGAAAAGGGTGACACAATCTTTGTACTCTTTGTTTTGAAGGAGAGAGTTGTTAAAGTGCCAATGCGAACTTCCACTTAACTTAACGCAGGATGTTTTTAGTTTCATGGAAACGGAGCTGTGGTCTGAAATGGCGCAAGCCACGATGTTGCAAGCCGAGACAGCCGGCAAAAGTTCATCGGAGAGGAGAAATTTGTCAAGTCTAGCTTTAGACATGGGCCTACAGCCATCATTGTCATGTCTGTTGCGAAACCAAGTGTACTCCTGGCTGGTTGGGTTTCGCCTGCGCCAAACGTCGCAGACTCCAATTTCATCGAACGAGTTTTGTAGGGCTTGAGCGATTTTGAGTCTTTTTTCGACAGGGTTGCGGAAGCGATCAAGGGTGGGATTTACCGTACAGTTGAGGTCACCTCCAATGATAAAAGAACCATCGGTGTGACCCGAGGAGTGGGAGAGGAAAGACTGGATGCATTCTTTCGCTTTTGCATCCGTCTGGGGGATAAGGAAGTTATATAAATGAAATACGTCATTTCCAGCCTTGAATTTGTTATATAAAAGATGGTTTGGAAAGACGACGGTTGTTGTTAAGATGTCAAGATAGGGGCCGTTCTTGAAAAGCGTTGCAACACCAGTGCCTCGCGAGTCACTCTGCGCGCAGTGGACGCTATAGGGCCAATGAGACCAGCACGAAGAATAATTGTTCAAATTGTTCGTTTCCTGCAGGAGAACAACATCCGGGTTATTTAAGTTGAGGTCTACATAAGTACGAACACTAATGTTTTTTAACACTTCTGAGCACCCGCCGGTGTTCAACGTGGCGATACTTAGTGCCATGATAACAAAAAAAGACAACACAAAATTATTCATTGTTACACGTGGGACGGGAGTCGTCGGGTTGAAGCCTATCAATCAAATGGCTGACCCTCCGTTGTTGTCGTCTCAACAAAATAGGGTTACTTCGCACTGACTTTAGTTGCTGTACCAGACCCGGAATATTGCTGGTAAATTTCCGGGCGACCCTATCAGCTCTCTTGCTTGATTTCACAGACTTGAGGAATTTGATCATATCATCTTCATCAAGTGGGCCTCGCTGAAAGTTGAGGCCAGAGAGCATATCCTCATCCGGAGTGGACTGACTCGTATCTGACGAGACAGATTCACGGTCGGAGTTGTCTTGCTCGTCCATGGGAGAGCATGGAGGGGAGGACGGCATAGACTGTGAGGGAGGGGTGGGGGATGATGGTAGTAGGGGGGTCATTGGAAAAGGGGTCTCATCCGAGGACACCTTTCTCTTCTTTCTGGCAACCACCATAGAAAAGAGTGGTCGCTCTTGTTGTCGAGAGACAGAAGGCGGCGACCAAAAAGGTCGGGGGGTAGCGGGTTCATGTTCGTCCCCCGTTGCCATCTGGGCGTTACGGGTGGGGGTCTGGGGCCGAGAACTGGGGCCTGCTTTGTCAGGGGGTATGGTCGTGGACGAGGGAGGGGGGGAAGTGGTGGGCTGAGGGGGAGCAGGCTCGGCTGATGCAGGCTGAGTAGTGATGAGGGGTCGGATGGAAGCGGACGGTATGGGAGTGGATCGGGTTGGTGTGGATCCGGTAGTAGGGAGTCGGGTAGGAGTGGATTGGGCAGGGGCGGGTTGGGTAGGAGTTGATTGGGTAGGGGCGGGTCGGGTAGGGGTAGATTGGGTAGGGGCCGGGCGGGTAGGAGTTGATCGGCTGATAGTGGATCGGGTAGGAGTTGATTGGGTAGGGGCGGGTCGGGTAGGAGTTGATCGGCTGGTAGTGGGTCGGGTAGGAGTTGATTGGGTAGGGGCGGGTCGGGTAGGAGTTGATTGGGAAGGAGCGGGTCGGGTAGGAGTGGATTGGGTAGGGACGGATCGGGGAGGGGTGGACGGGGTAGGCGCGGATCGGGTAGGAGTAGATTGGGTAGAGACGGATCGGGCAGGGGTGGACGAGGTAGGGGCGGGTCGGGTAGGAGTTGATTGGGAAGGAGCAGATCGGGTAGGAGTGGATTGGGTAGGAGCGGGTCGGGAAGGAGTGGATTTGGAAGGGGCAGTAGCACTAGCAGCTGTTGGACGAGGGGAAGGTGACCGGGAAGGTTTAGAGGTAGGTGACGGGGACTGTGGGGAGTGCGGTCTTTTGGAGCCAGATTTGCCGTGGGCGAAGACTGGGGGCGGATTTAGAGGGTTGGTGTCACTGGTGGGCTCACCCGTGCACTTGGTCTTCTTGCACGCTTTACTGAGGTGGCCTACCTCACCGCAGTTAAAACACTTGGCGGAATCAGTCGAAAGAAAAACTCTGTAATTAACATTATTGTTGGATAACGAAATGTAGCTGGGAAGAGTAATATTGGGTTCAATTAAAATATACACCTGTCTCCTAAAGGACAATATATGGGACAGACTGCGGTCTCTAGAACCAAGCGGGATGGATTTGATTGGGGACACCATTTTACAAATGCCCGACAGTTTGTTGATGAGAGCAGAGTTGGGTATTTCAGGGTAAACGTTGGAGAAAACAAGCCGTATTGCTGGTTTAACGAGGGGAGTCACCTCGACATAGGCTTCCTTAAAATCAAAACCATTTAGGATGGCGGTTGCAACAGACTGCCGCGTGCTTAGATAAAAAGCCACGCGTCCATTGGGAATGCGTGAGGCATGTGTAATATGCAGATCTGGGAGGCTGCGGTGAAAAGCGTTAACGTATTGCTGTATGGGGAACTCACTCAACGCAACGAATGAGATGCCATTCTCACGAGTAGTTATGTCAGAATCAATGGGCTTTGTACCGCCTCGTGCGTGGTCGGCCATGGCGACCTGCACACTGCGGAAAGCCAACCAGTGAAAAAAAAGAAATCCAAAAAAGCACTCCTTAAACAGTAAATTAAACCCCAAAAAGATACACAAAAGTAATCTATGAACAAAACTACACAAGATGTGGCACTGGCACGATCAGAGGGGGTCTGGAACCGGGTGAAAAAATCGTTATTTTCAGAGCTCGATGCAAACACTTACCCACGCAATCAGACAGGCAGGCAGGCAGAGAGGCATAGAGAGACACAGAGAGACAGGCAGGCAGACAGACAGACAGACAGACAGAGAGGCATAGAGAGACACAGAGAGACAGGCAGGCAGACAGGCAGACAGACAGACAGAGAGGCATAGAGAGACACAGAGAGACAGGCAGGCAGACAGACAGACAGAGAGGCATAGAGAGACACAGAGAGACAGGCAGGCAGACAGACAGACAGAGAGGCATAGAGAGACACAGAGAGACAGGCAGGCAGACAGACAGACAGAGAGGCATAGAGATACACAGAGAGACAGGCAGGCAAACAGACAGACAGAGAGGCATAGAGAGACACAGAGAGACGGGCAGGCAGACAGACAGACATACAGACATACAGACAGACAGACAGACAGACAGACATGCAGGCAGACAGAGAAAGAGAAGGAGACAGAGACGGATCGAGACAGACAGACAGACATACAGAAAGGCATAGAGAGACAGGCTGAGAGACATGCAGAGAGACATGCAGAGAGACAGGCAGAGAGACAGGCAGAGAGACAGCTAGGCAGAGAGACAGGCAGAGAGACAGGCAGAGAGAAGGAGACGGAGACAGGCAGAGAGACAGGCAGAGAGACAGGCAGAGAGACAGACAGAGAGACAGGCAGAGAGACGGGCAGAGAGACGGGCAGAGAGACAGGCAGAGAGACAGGCAGAGAGACAGGCAGAGAGACAGGCAGAGAGACAGGCAGAGAGACAGGCAGAGAGACAGGCAGAGAGACGGGCAGAGAGACGGGCAGAGAGACAGGCAGAGAGACAGGCAGAGAGACCGGCAGAGAGACAGGCAGAGAGACAGGCAGAGAGACAGGCAGAGAGACAGACAGAGAGACAGGCAGAGAGACAGGCAGAGAGACAGGCAGAGAGACAGACAGAGAGACAGGCAGAGAGACAGGCAGAGAGACAGGCAGAGAGACAGACAGAGAGACAGGCAGAGAGACAGGCAGAGAGACATGCAGAGAGACAGGCAGAGAGCCAGGCAGAGAGACAGGCAGAGAGACAGGCAGAGAGACAGGCAGAGAGACAGGCAGAGAGACAGACAGAGAGACAGGCAGAGAGACAGGCAGAGAGACAGGCAGAGAGACAGGCAGAGAGACAGGCAGAGAGACAGGCAGAGAGACAGGCAGAGAGACAGGCAGAGAGACAGGCAGAGAGACAGGCAGAGAGACAGACAGAGAGCCAGGCAGAGAGACAGGCAGAGAGACAGGCAGAGAGACAGGCAGAGAGACAGGCAGAGAGACAGGCAGAGAGACAGGCAGAGAGACAGGCAGAGAGACATGCAGAGAGACAGGCAGAGAGCCAGGCAGAGAGACAGGCAGAGAGACAGGCAGAGAGACAGGCAGAGAGACAGGCAGAGAGACAGACAGAGAGACAGGCAGAGAGACAGGCAGAGAGACAGGCAGAGAGACAGGCAGAGAGACAGGCAGAGAGACAGGCAGAGAGACAGGCAGAGAGACAGGCAGAGAGACAGGCAGAGAGACAGGCAGAGAGACAGACAGAGAGCCAGGCAGAGAGACAGGCAGAGAGACAGGCAGAGAGACAGGCAGAGAGACAGGCAGAGAGACAGGCAGAGAGACAGGCAGAGAGACAGGTAGAGAGACAGGCAGAGAGACAGGCAGAGAGACGGGCAGAGAGACAGGCAGAGAGACAGGCAGAGAGACAGGCAGAGAGACGGGCAGAGAGACGGGCAGAGAGACGGGCAGAGAGACAGGCAGAGAGACAGACAGAGAGACAGACAGAGAGACAGGCAGAGAGACAGGCAGAGAGACAGGCAGATAGACAGGCAGAGAGACAGACAGAGAGACAGATATAGAGACAGGCAGAGAGACAGGCAGAGAGACAGGCAGAGAGACAGGCAGAGAGACAGGCAGAGAGACAGACAGAGAGACAGCTAGGCAGAGAGACAGGCAGAGAGACAGGCAGAGAGACGGGCAGAGAGACAGGCAGAGAGACAGGCAGAGAGACAGGCAGAGAGACAGGCAGAGAGACAGACAGAGAGACAGCTAGGCAGAGAGACAGGCAGAGAGACAGGCAGAGAGACAGGCAGAGAGAAGGAGACGGAGACAGGCAGAGAGACAGGCAGAGAGACCGGCAGAGAGACGGGCAGAGAGACAGGCAGAGAGACAGGCAGAGAGACAGGCAGAGAGACAGACAGAGAGACAGGCAGAGAGACAGCTAGGCAGAGAGACAGGCAGAGAGACGGGCAGAGAGACAGGCAGAGAGACAGGCAGAGAGACAGGCAGAGAGACAGGCAGAGAGACAGGCAGAGAGACAGGCAGAGAGACAGGCAGAGAGACGGGCAGAGAGACAGACAGACAGATAGACGGGGCGGTGGAGTAGGGGAGGGACCGGCTAGTGATGTCAGCATGGCCTGGTATCTATCAGCACGCTGGGCCCTGACTGAGGGAAAACATACACGGCATACACGACCCAGTCATAAAAGGTCGATCCAAGCTGTAACAGATTAAACAATTATTAAGATTTGTGCATTAATGCCATGTCTTTGGGGCCCAAACAACTCAGAATGCGTCCAAAATGTAAAATAATTCACGAAATATATCAGAAATGCTCTCCGCGAGTAGGAATTGAATAGATTTCGCAAAGAAACATTGAGGGCGCCCTATGACCTTCGCGTTCACTCATGGTCTTTGTTTGGCGCTTGTACTGAATCATTATTAGACAATCAACACCGTAGTGGAAAGCCAACGCATCGGATTTTCACGATTCTCCAAACCTCCAAACCACGGTCCAAAACTTCCAGGTCGCTCCATAGGACTAACTCGTCACAAACGAGAACAGACAATGGTTCGACGCGATGATAATATCATCGGGATATTCTTGTCTTTTATTATGTTGGTCTATCACCATTGCTCTTCTATGACTGCACGGCACTAACATAACAACGCGGTTCATTTGGCCAAGGAGGCACGCCTAATACCTCTTTGATACGTCCATGGAGCACAGTGCATGGACCTTCCGAACCTCCCTTTGATCACGAAGGGTTGGCAACTCGTTTACTCAGGCTATATTTTATCAATGGAACCACACAGTCATGCGCATAGGCGATCAATTAAGCCAACGGTCCCCCCACCCCCCGGGGGGTTGAACTGGACGGGCCCACTGCTCTCATATCCGCAAGGCGCGCTGGCAAATTCCATTAATCTCTCGTGGACGTTTTGCCTCCTTTCAATTTCAGATTTGGGGCTGGGAGGGGGATTTGGGAGATGGCTCGTCAATTGCAGAGCCTGAGAATGGCATCCGTAGACACGTTGCATTCGCGCTGATGAATTAATGACGCTCTCGACGGAAGCTGGGCCGCATTAACTTCCTAATTAGCGTCAGAGCGAGTTTGTACCAGTCAAAGACAAGTACGGCTTTTGTCTATTAATTAATCAACCCCCACGCCCGTGACGCAATAACGTATTATCTAAGAATAAAATGACTAGGGGTAGCCAGTTTGTACAAAATAATGCCAACATTATATCTACACCAGTGCGCAAATACGAGGAGAATGAGAAGGGACATTATATACCCGTCTTCTGAATGGGTTTTTCTACGATAACTGCGTTGCTAGGCAATCACTATGACGACACTGGCCTGCCGAGTGATTGTAATTTGCCATCTCCCATTGCCGTCAGTGCTGCAGTGTAGCGCTGCATGTGCAAGCACAGGTGGACGATCCCTCATGCATAATTCATGTCCTCAAGACGGCAAACCATTGGCAAGCCAGCAGCGCCAAAATCATGGCCGCGACCGAACTGTCATAGACGAGCAGAGTACGTTTTCCTTTGGCGATAGAGAAGGGGAGAGGGAAAAAAAACCATCTCACGCAGTCACGAATCTCTGAAGGAGTTCACGTATGTCGGCCAATTTTCGACTATAAAACACCACGCCAAGGGATGAGCGCTCTCCCATCTTGGGGTTCTCATAGACCACGTTGACTTGTTTTCCCCCCTCTGCAACGATTGTTCTAGTCGGCGTGAAATCTTCGTGGGTTGGCTGTTTTCGTCACGCCGCTAACTGCTTATCGCTCATCGCCAACGGAGTGGACATTGACGCGGGCAGACAGACGGCAAGCACAGCGCGCTCGCCTCCCGCCTCAACGCTGAGGTTGTCGTGGTCGCTGCGTGCGTGCACGGCGCGCACACGACAAGGCCAAGAAAGATAAATAAAAAAAATGGCGAGTCGCTCGTCAGTCGCTGGCGGTGTCGCCCGTTGCCCGTGCCTTAACGCCTCCCTGGTCCTGAGCGTGCTGGTCTCCACGGCACTCCTCCTAGCGGCCACGGCGGACAGCATTCCCGACGACCTGCTCCAGCGATGGACCAAGGCCGTCCTGCAGAAGAGACGACTCGGTCCCAATTTCGACGAGGACAAGATTGGCATCGTCACCATGAATATGGGCATCGAAGAGACAGCACCGGAAAAGGTAAATATGTTATGCTTGTAGCCGATTCACACAGACCTGTTATTCAAATAAACAAATTATTGTTGGTATTCAAACACAATTGTTTCAGTCATCTAGTAATGTTACATTATAGAAGGGTTTGCGGTGACACCATGTATAAGGTCTCTTAAGAACCTGAGTGATGTTATCACTCAGGTTCTTTTCAGAACCATACCTCTTTAAGGTACTTTGTGAATGGTGTCACCGCAAACCCTCCTATATATTGTTTCACCCACCATGCAAAGCTTTATGTCTTATTTAATGTTACATTAGATCAGATTTGTAGGTATTACATTATTTCAAATGACCATTCTAATTTTAATGTAAAAATAATGTTTCAAACCTTTCACTGTCTATAATGATCTGACGTATAAATCTATATAGACGGCCTGACGGTCCAATCAAATCCAATTAAAAGCAGCCTGATATGGACTGACACAATCAGTCTTTCTAAAATCTACCATCATTATGTTTTTGGAAATATTGTACGGCTTTTGTTGTTTTGTTTGTTCATTCAGTTATTTGTTTGTTTGTTCTTCAAAATTTTGTCAGTTTGTATGAGGACCACGAAATTTTAAAACCATTTTCTGTGTCTCTTCTGTGTATTTCGACAATATTGAGATCGAGATAAGAAATAGGGTTTTTCGAAATCATCACTACCGGTTTTAGTCTTCGTCAAAAATCCAGACTTTTAAGGACGAAAAGCGAAGCCGGTGTGTTTGAATGAATCATTGATGAGGAAAAACAATGTATGACTCAAAATGGGACCCGGCCATGGATGAAGATTTGATTCCGACGAATGTGGAGTTGACGAAAATCTCGCAAACTGCTTACTGCCTAAAAAAATGACGAAAATGCAAAGTTCAAACATTCAGAGGGCCCGGCGTTTCGATTCCAGCAGGACCTTTCTCATAGGTAGAATAACTCCAGGTAAACATATAGGCCTACAGTGACCATTATTAGTCAATCTCATGCACATTGAGGGTGTAACATTTTTGTATTCGATACGGGAGACAGTTGTACATGTATACACTGTATATACTTGGCAATATTAAACCAACACGTCTACCAGCGATAATTACAAAATCCACCCCTAACACGTGGTCTATTGGTGGATTTCGATGGTCAGAATCATTCGCATGCTCCCAACATTTCTGATAAAACCAGTACCAAAGACTAGAATAGGGCAAACTTGTTTCTCTAACATTTCACAGCGCGATATAAGTATAATGTTTATTGCAGCGCAGCCTTTCCATGTAACAGATTGTCATTTGGCAATATATGTCTCTTGTCTCCCGTAATTGCAGAATGTTTGATAAGTGCATGAATTGTGTATATGCACAAAGAATAAATGTTACATTTTAATATGCCCTATATACCTACTACATACCGGTACAGTAGGCCTACCATTGCGACATAACACCAGGACACCATGCTAGCAAGAGTACTATAATAGTGTACCATTTATGCTAATGTGCAAAAAATATTAAATTGTGACCGTATTTGCCACTTGCTCGTCCACTAGAAATATATCAAAATCAAATCTGCACATTATATCTATTAAGTTTATTTCTTCTTCTTTTTATTTAAATGTATCGGTATAGGGCCTATGTAATCACAAGCATATGCCACAAATTGAATAGCTCTAGAATAAACATGTAAAAGTAAATATTTCAGCCATCAATAAAACAGAAGGAAAATATAACGAAAATTGAATTGCGAACAGGATTCGGACTAGACTATAGGTCTGTTACGTAAATTATCCAACAACGCGGTATTCTTGACGGGAGATTCCCCGTGGTCTAAGATATATATATTCACCTACACGCCATTTAAGAAAATGTTCTGATTAATGAGTGAATGACCTCTAGGAACATTGTTCAACTCGCCATGAATAACTCGACGCGGGTGAAATGATTGCTCGGATTTACGTGTGGGGATATTATACAGAAACGGAGAGCGGGAGATAACCCACGGGTTTGCCTATTCTACTCTCGTGCTTCCTTTCTAATGAAACATCACGACGACTTATCTAAAAGAGTAACCGCTAGTATCAATGTGATAATGTAACAAACCTTCAAGCGAATGTATGGAACATGCTGTCTGTCAATGCGTTACCTTGTTATTGTGAAAAACTATCGCAAACACAGTTATAAATAACTGTGATATTTATGTCTGTATATGGCGCTAAAATTCGAGTAATTTTATCGTTACAAAACGCACCGAAGTCAAATCACTGAACAGAAGTGCGCAATGTATAGACGACAAAGGTATCCGAGCATGCCGCACGGGTTAATACAGTCTACCGGTTTGTGTTTGACACCAACGTCAGTCTGCGCGACGAGTCAGCACCGCTGTGAGCATGGGGGAGAGAGCTATGACGCGAATCATTGTGGCGATTGGGCGCTAATGAGCCGACCAAGGCGCCAACTCTGTCTCAAAAAATGTGCGTCAATCCCTGACCAAAGACACCACGCAAAAGATCGTCCAAATCGCCCATGGGGTTTACATAGTACAGCTTTGACATGCGGGTCAGAATGGTATCGAATTATCAAAAAAAAGGCTGCGACGCTGTGTATCACATAGGCCTAGATTTCAAGTTGTCCCTATGTACATATGGCGCCGTTAATGGGTCCTCGTGCCAGCGTCTTCCTACGCACTTTGATGTATTAATATTGAATCACCGTGCTCGCGTACACATTATGGCGTACACTGTAGTCGTCGCCACGGTCTGCTGACAATATGCTTTAATTCACGTTCAGTTCACGTCTGCATAAATATACACCGTGCTTATAGATAATACCATCGTCGATGGGCAGCAGGGAGTATTACACTCTACCGACTGGTGTGGTATAATGCCATGACATTCAAGAAGGCATATAACCACTCATCTATTTACCGTGGCATTCAATCCCCTCTCAAACGGGAGATTTCGTCATGATTTATGCAAGCTTGAGGCGCGGGTCGCCGTGTCCAAGTGATATAGCGATAAGCGGCCCTTAGCAATGCAAATTCTGCTTTCTCCTACTCTTACTAATTGTGCAAAGATGTCATAAATATTCACTAAGAAATAGAGTCCACGTATGGATTCTTCTTACGTGTGTGAAAACCGGCATTGTGGATATGTGGACCATGAAAAGAAAAGCCCTCTGTATATTTGGCGTGTGTTTTATATTTCACTGCAATTAACATATCAGTCTATTGCCCATACCTCACCATTGCATTTGGAAGCGCTTGAATACTGCTTGCGCGCCCAATGTAGCAACAATATGGAAACCATTCATATCATCATCATCATACATGTACATACAATTACAACGGTCCCCAAGTCCCTTGTATCACGCGAAAAAAACATGTACATGTATATACAGTGCATGTACGTGCTGTGTAATGTGTGTGTGTGTGTGTCTTTCAGCTCCTTTATCGATTTCAAACCTGCATAATGGACTCGGTTTACACTGCCAAAAGTCGTCTACAGGTCTAGGTCAAATTATGCTCCAGCTCATGCACTCGTCTCATCTCCGTCTTCCAACCGCGCGATGCTTGCCCCTGTGTTTCAAGGTTTCTAGTGAAAAGCAAACGGTAAAGCCGACTTTCCCATCTGCCTTTCATTTCAAATATTTCCATTTCATTTTCCCAGCACGGCCACAAGCAGTTTCATTCTGATAATTTCACATGGTGTTTTCACCGAACTATTGAAAGCACTATAGTGATCTAAAATGGAGTCCGATTTTAGGCTAAGATGTAACGATGAAGAGTGAATTAAAACAACACAATGGGTGATAGGGCCTATTCATCTCAACAACTGAGTTCAAAGAAAAAAACCTAAAGTTTAGTGATATTTCTTCTGCTTGTTTACACCCAGTGCAAAATGAACCCCTTATGGTGTAAACACATGTTTTTTTCGCCATCAAGCCTTGAATAGATATACTGTAACAAACGCGATTATGATTTGATGACGATGTCTTATATGCAGAAGGCGGTTCAGATTGGCTGAGCTCATGTCGGGGGACATTACGGAGCCAGGCCCGGGGTCTGATGAGAGGGTATAGTGAGGGTGATTATTTCTCAGGGCGCCCTGTGGGTCCGAATAATACAGTGTGCCAGGCAATGACGATGACTCGCTCCGCTTTAAGTGGCGTTGCCAACAATTCGATCTTACCCTGTCACGTTTGTACAGTAAGAGACGCACGGGAGGTTGGGTGGCTTGCGCTCCGCTTCTCAGGCTCGATATTATCACGATACCGCACCGTATGTGAGCAGTAAGCTATGCAACTGGTATACGCGCCCCAAGAATGACCACCACTATAATGTGACACGAATGCGGTAAAACGAACGAGGAAAGAAAATCACCTCCATTCCATCCAGTTCAGTTCAATTACCTAAATTTTATTTAATTCTGTTAAATCAAATTTAATTCAGTTCAATTCAATTTATTTCAATTTCATTTCATTCGATCTGATTTTATTTCATTTTATTCCATTTGATTCAATTCAATTTTAATGGATCCATTTCGATTCGACTCGATGAAATCATTTGCTCGGATCCGATGAGATTCCTTCGATTCGATTAAATTTTACAAGATCAATATAAATTCTGTGCGGTTTTATAAAAATCCATTCTGTTTTAGTTCTGTTACATTTGATTCAATTTCAATCTGCCTCAATTTGATTCGATTCAATTCGATTCAATTCATTTAAAATCAATCAAATTGATTTGATTCGTTCAATTCGATTAGACATTTTTTGATCAATTACAATCTAGTTAAGGTTGTTTAGATTCGGTTCTATTCCATTGTACTCTCTTCTACTCAGTTGCATTTGATATAGTAAACTTTAATTCACTTTGATTCAATCTAATTCAAACAAATAAAGGAAAAACTGACTGGGAAGTTTTAAACAATTTTGTAAAATGGCAAAGAAAACTTTCACTTGACCGGGACTTAAACCCGAGACCTCTGGTGTGCATACCAGCGCTCTTATCACTATCAGAACTATTCATCCCTTAGATGGTGGCCTTCCCAAATAGTTAACTACCGGTAGTCTTTATGGGGATGGTGTGCAAGTCAGAAGCATTTAACAATAAACTGCCATTGATTTAATTCGATTTAATTTAATCCAATAATATTTGATAATATCTGATTCCAAACAAATGCTCCTGTCAGAAAAAAAATGTGAAGTTGTCACAGTGACGATACATGTATATATATTGTATAACAATTAGGTCCTAGCTAGTAAGGCGTAATTACTGTTACAATAAATACCGCCAGAATACTCTTGACAAAGAATTTTCATGAGCACTTTATTCCTGCGAGAAGTTCGATGAGTGCATGGCGATAATTCTAGCCTGCATTCAAATACGGCGATGAATTTCTGAGGCGCCATTAACTCAAAATCTTAAATAAAAAAAAAATCCAACAATTATTTTCTCCTTGGCAGGCAAAGTGAATAAGCTTGCCTCTGCCATAAGTCCAGGTAGTCCATTTTCTTCCGGCTCTCTGTACTGATTTAACAAGCAAGCCATCACTGCCATTCCTGCCTCGCAATCGATCACTTACAGTTCAGTATGGCCTACTTTCGGGGCGCTTTCTCTGAAAGCGATCCCAGTCGGGTTCCCGTCTCTTCGTATCTTCACGGCGAGCAGTGCGTTGTAGCCTGGTGAACGCCGATGATTGGTCATTCTCACCACACCGCGTGGGGCATGCATTGCTGGTTACGGGCAAAAGCTAATCTCGGTTATCAGAAACAAAAAGTATGACTTTCCTTTTCCGGTCGTTGAGGGGAAAAGGGGAACTTTTGGGTTAGGGTTTTGCAGTTATTCCTTTGTTCCAAAAATAGTTTGGCATATGCACGTTTGTCGCAGTGCAGAAAGTTAATGGCAACTCTAAGATAATTACATCTTGTTTGTCGCCCCCTAACGACGGGCACGGGCTGCCCGAGTTACCACTCAGAGCCATACACAAGAGTTGATGTGACAGGTGTCCCGTAGTCCTCATGCATTGTACTAGTGTTGCCTTTTTCGCTGGAGAAAGCATATTGATCGGAAATCATGCAAGATAGTTGCAAACAACTTGCTGGCGAAAATAACCTGAATTATACGAATCTTAAAAGCATGAGAGTGTGACGGTTCGATACAAGGATGAACGGAATGAATTAAATGAAAAAATGATGACAGAGAGTAGACTTCTAGGCTATAAATAATGTATACAAGATATTGAATGTGAAACTATGCCTTCCGTACTATAGGTCAGAACCTTTCAGGCTTCTCTGTGTTTGTGAATGTATACCATTCCCTCGAGCAGTTTAACTGTCTAATGCTAAGATTATCCGTCCGGTATTTCCAATCTGCCCCACGACATAAGGCGGCTATTTCAGTGTCGGACGCACGCAGCGTAAACAGCCCTGTCGCAAACGTGTAATGAAGCCGGCGTTTATTGCTGGGAGGGGTAAGCGGCAACCAGCGAAGACTGCTACCAAGTACCACTGACGCCATTGCAGCCAAGTCAAGAAGACCCGCCAGGAGTTATTTCCGTTCGTATCGGGTCCGGCCGAACAATTTTCTTCGACACCTTCGAATTCCTGAGCCAACGGATGCCCGGGTATTTATCAGAATTCCATCCATGCAAGCCTCGGCTAAAAAAAAAGTAAAAATATGGAGCTCGTCCTGTATTGTCCCTGAACAATTCCGAAGTGATCCTAGGGCTTTGAGGCGGAAATCAAAGCTTGGGGAGGAATTTACGACACGAATAAATAGGTTTGCGCTCATCCCAATACACTTTTGAGTGCCCATGTGACAGGATTGCATACTTTAGGACGGCGTGGGCTAGTTTCGGGGAAGCTTTCAAGATTTGTCTGGGATTACCAGCTTTCCTGAATTTCCAATTTAGACTCGTATCATAACTATCCATATATAGCCTAACCTGTAAGAGACACTCGCCATCAAGACCTAATGACGTACCGGTATATGATTCCACAGACAAATATCCCGGGCGATGGTTTTTGCGGGTGTTTCTTGCGTGATTCGTTCGGGACTTTTTGGGGCGTGGGAGTGGTTTGGTCTCCGCGGATGGCTCGTGCTGGCGTGGCTCAGAAAACCCGCCCTATCTACCCCTCCCACATCACCCAACAAGCAAGCAAGCCCATTTACCAACCACCGTTTCCGGATTCCAAGATACCCTCGGGCAAGATGCTGCGTAACGCCGCTCCCTAGGAATACTTCAACTTTGTTGTCATCTTTACCGACGCCATCCTCGAAACTACACCACCCCCATTCCCCCATACGCAGCGTCCTTGGATACGCACATCCCCTTGGAACTTGCTTCTCCTTCACCACGGTTTCAACTTCGGCAAACAAAACAAGTCATTTTGGCAAATAGTGTTTAAGCTCTGAGAAAGGTCAGCTCAAAGGAACAAAACTGTTACCGTCCACCGAGGACTTGCCTTGTCCCCTCTCCCCCGTGAAGGTTTCGGAAATGCCAACGGGATGAAATGATTGGTTGAGAGAAAGCCGAGAAGTCACACATTAGTAAATGAAGCCACCGCCAAAACGCGGACCCAAAGACAACAGCATGCACGCACGTGGACACAGAGCCCTCATTAATCGCATTCTCCCCGCAAGACAACTGACGCAGACACGCGCCCTGACGCAAGACTTAATTGACAAATTGCACGATATATCTTCGGCCGCCGTGTATATCCACTTGACGAAGTGGCACCTTACACGGCTCGGGGTGGACGCCACCTCGGGCGTCATTGCTCACGAGTTTGCCAAATGTCAGGCTGTTATACCTATAGGCCTATAAGGACGAGTGCTGCGCCGGTGTTTGGTAGAGGGGGGGGGGAGAGGGCATCTTTGCTGATGTTCATTCCGCGCACGGAGTTCGGGTAAGGATCTTGTTGTGCTCAGGCCCGTGTGCGTCCATGGGTCTAAAAAAAGTGATTGATGCACTGGCTGATAACCATGCCCCTCTGATAGCCATCAGTTTAGCCACACCCCTCTGATAGCCATCAGTTTAGCCACGCCTCTCTGATAGCCACGCCCCTCTGATAACCACGCCCCTCTGATAGCCACGCCCCTCTGAAAACCCCGCCCCTCTGATAGCCACGACCCTCTGATAACCACGCCCCTCTGATAACCACGCCCCTCTGGTAGCCACACTCCTCTGATAGCCATGCCCGTCTGATAACCACGCCCCTCTGATAGCCACTCCCCCTCGGCCCCTTCCCTATTGTTTGATGCACCCACGCCCTCCATCTCTGTGACTCCGGCACACCCTTTGCTGTGAACTGACTTCATGGTCTCTATCCTGCATCCATGGTTTGATGCATCGTCTGATACTGGCCGATGCATTGCCCACAGTCTTCAGATTGGTCTGGGATTGATGCTTCCACCAACAGACACAATGAATCAGGAGAAAACCAATTTTGTCATTTAATAGATCACATACAATACAAGGCCCCCAACAGGCCTATAGGGCAAAGGAACGAAAGCATTTTGTTTTCACATCAATGCTAATGCTGTCTGCTATTTTTAAAATGCCACGAGCGTAATTGATTTAAGGTCAACATGTACTTCATGTACTATTTAAGGTCAACATGTACTTTAAAATGACCAGGGAGGCAGTTCCAAGACATGGAATCAATCACTTCTTTCAGCATTAGCAGTGTCTCAGGCTTCTTTGCCGTGCCGCCTAGCAAATTAATTCTCAGGGTCTTCTATAATAATTGTGAAATCAGCTGTTAACGGAGTACACGTCGAATGATCCCTACCAATTCCTAAAAAATAGGATGAATTCCGCCTTGATGGCCATGTTGCCGGCGTCCTATACACTGGGGGAATCTTTAGAGACCTTTGCAGATAACACGACAAAAAACAGGACAGAGTGACCAGTCTAATCAAAACGCGCATGCTGTATGCACCGTTGTCTTTTGACACACAATCGCTTCGTACACTCGGCTTTGATGAACTAAGCACGATAAAAGCACAGAAATGAATAAGTTGATCAAAAATGTCAGTAGAAGTTAAGAGGCCCTCTGATATTTGTTCGATTTTTTGTTTTACTTTCACCCTCATATCGACCCTTTTCACGAAGACGATTCCTTCAAGGTTTGTTCAATAAATATTTCCACGGAGCACTACCTACAGGGGAAGTGCATTGAAAATGCATGTCAGTGTCTTTGGTTTCTTTGGAACTGCCCGGAATCAGGCACTTCCCCAAAAGAGTTAAAAATATATGGTGTGGTCATGTGGTGTGTATACTGTAATGCAGCAATGATCTCTTTGTCACGCTCAGCTATTCTTAGTAGCTTTATATCAAATACAAAAGGCCATATTATTTGGTCTGTTCCGTCGGGTCGACTCCAAGTCAAAATAAGACCAAAATAGTCTCGGTCATCCAGCCAATCTGAAGACCAATAAAAAGAAGAATAGATTGTCGGCGGAGAATTTACCCTGGAACACCATCGCAAGCGTATTAATTGCATAATAGAACGCGAAGTAACCGCGGTGGGCATGCCTGTGACAGGACGATGCATTTTCATCCCAACAATTATAGATTGGATTTCATGAAGCGCATACACTTAGGTATACTATAAACTAACATTTTGTCCAGCTTTGCTTAAAATATCAACCGGTATTAGCAGCATTGGTACCGATAGCCAATCACAAACTCCCAACATCTGTAATAACATCAGACTGAGATTCGGATTTTGCCCAACACTGCACTGTTGAACCCACCGTTTGTACAGTGCAACTGCAAAATGCATATTTTTTTTCGTGAGATCCTTTCCCGACGAAAATATCAATCACAACCTGGCGGATCTTACCAAATTTCATTGGATAATTTCCAAATGAAATTGTTGTATTAAGATTATTTATGACAGCTCAGGAGGTAGAGCTCTGGTATGTTATACCACCTCAGTTCAAATGTTTTTGTCCGTTTTCATTAATTTTTCCCTGTCAATTTTCTACGTTTACTCATTGACCAAGATACATTGAACCAAGATACATAGACCTACATGTATAGTGACGATTTCGTCACTCTTTTACCCTCATCGTAATCTTGTATGTTCAAAAGAAAATCAGTATTTGCCGACCTTGGGTCGCTTCAACTTCTGGTAAAGTTTTCTCATCACTTCCTCCACGAAACCCTTCAGACGGGGTTGTTGATGTTGTTGCTTCTGCACCGCTCATCGGGCGCTTAAGTTATAGTCAAGGGCAGAAGGCGCGTGAAGAATCTCGCGCATGCTTGGCTCTGCGCTTCCGGTCCAAACTTACAGAGGCTGCAGTCGCTCGTTCGGCGGCTCGTGCATAGGAAAAAAAATAATGCACGCCGCCCAAAACGCACGGCATCTCCTGGAGCGCATTGCTTCATTTGGTTGGCTTGCCGCACGAGTCCCGGTAATTCAGAGAAATTGGCGCAATTACCGCGGCGCTATCACTCCGTCTGAATCCTTAATGCAATCCAATTTGACGGGAGGATGTGTGCTCGATAGACCCGGAGTCCACCAGTCCAGTCAAACCACTGCTTGCACGATGACAGAGAAACGGGAGTAATTAATAGCAACTTGCCATTCATGAAAGGCAGAATTCTTAGCGCCTAGGACCTACATTGAACGTGTACAATATTGATGAACACAATCATCTTTGAGTCTCTGTCGTTTCTACTGCATTTGGGCCTATGCAGTAAATGTGGCAGAGTATACAGAAAAGTATCTTAGGCCTACAGTAAAAGTATACAGATCGAGACATTCTCAACGCCCGTTCGTTCTATGGTCGTTTTCGTTATAATATCACTGACATTTAAAAACAAGCGTTTGGCCACAGTTTCTTGGTGAATACTCTGTACCTATCAAGCCAACAAGCTTTCAAATTCGGAAACACACCACAATCCGGATTTTCCGGTTTTGTCAGACGGAGACGAAGCCTGAGCCCGAGCCTAAGCCTTCATTTCGAAAACGGCCTATGACCAATGTACAGACCGTGCAAGTGGTATCTCAGGAATGTACCTTTATTACCAAGTTTCTTATTCTAAATCATGCACTTGAGTGACTTAGGACCGATAGGAACCAGTTTCATAGTGGGTCGCTTATGCACCAACATTTGCTTATGAACTTATGAGTATGAAAAGCCTTGGTAGATAAAACTATATAAGCCCCTAGGGTCTATTGCACCCACAAACAAAACAAAACAAATAAGTTTCACTGTTTATGCTAAGTAGGCCTACCCTTATCCTAATACAAGTTAAACGCTGTAAGCATCACATCATCGGAATCTTGTTTTGCAAATTTGTGTAACCAAGAAAGACTTTTTTTCTTGGTCATCCATTTCAACTCAGTCCACAAACTCACGAATGCCACCCCTCAGAGTCGAAAGTCAAACGTGGCTTAGAGTCGATAGAATTTTGTTCAGGATGTGTACCCCGATAACCCCTCGGCAATTTTAATCGATATTCCAGAAGAATGGCCTAAAATAAAAGGGAAAGGTCACAAAATGTCCTCAAGATACCTTTGGCCAAATAAGGTTACTAATTCCAGGGGTTTGGGGGTTCGTCAACAGGGGAAGGCGTAACCGATACTCACGCTGCTTGTTCGCTTTCCACCGGAGCATCCTGGACCGAACAAGCCGACCGTGTTGAACGACAAAGGGACGGCCCAGGCCAGGTCCCATTAAGTGGTCACTCTGGGGCGTCAGGTTCCCCTCAGCCCTGTCCCATTTTGTTTACTCATAAAGGTTACGCGGAATGTCGGCACTGTGGGACTGGATAATACAAATATCCGTATAAAACCACCACGAGCAGATCAGGCATGTTCACAGCCAGCTAATTACTGCAAGAGTACTCTATTCGACCTAAACATTCTTACTATACAAAACAGCGGTGTTTGTCTTAAGGGTTAACCGCCAACGATGTTTTATTCACAGCAGTATATTCCATCGATAGGTAAAATTATTGACATACACACCAACCTTTTGCACGATTCAGATGCGACGTTGTAGTTCGTATTCGGAAGAATGATGTTGGTTTCCGTGTGTAATTTTGAACTTCATTTAAATGAGGACTGTAAATATTCATCTTGAGGTCAATTCTAAAGCTATAAAAATAATAAAAAGGACTCACAAGAGTGCTCACAAGCTTTTATATTGCTCATTGTAAAGGGTTCTCAATGGGAAGCATTATGTGTCCTCGTGCCATCTTGCATTTGACTCGACGGAGGAAAGAAAGACACTACCAAATGAGGACAAGATTGTCTGAAAGATAGCGCGGACCAAAACTACATTTTGGCGAGGTTTGCATACCAAGAAAGCGAACTACTCTCCCAGAAGAAGCATTTAGATTTAATTGCAGGTCGTCGATGAAGCCAGGAAGCACCACATCACACTGCCTTGTCTGGCGTCAAGGAGATGCACGTGTGCCTAATCATTCTATACCAAATCTTGTTCCTCTCCCCGTGCACTACAGGGTGACGTCACAGATGGCAGCGTCTTCTCTTGTTTAAATAGACACCTTTCGGACGAAGTCGGCCTCGTGCACATAGGTAACTGTGTATGATTGTGTGTGGATGGAAGGGGGGTTCATAGTTTCGTAATGGAATTCCCCTTCCCAAAATACATTACCCCAGTCCCCGGGGCGGCTGGTATAGCACTATCGTGATCGAAAGCCAATCACCTACCAATTAGTAGCGGCATTAGGGGCTGGACGCCAAATGACGTCACGGCACCCTTAATTCCCGCCAAGAAATTCAGCCATCGGACGCAACGGCGTGCGAGGAGGAACCGGGCCGGCCTAGCCGCACCCCGAGCGAGGGCCGGGCCGCGATATTCTTTTCCGTACCACATAATTCGCTATGGGCCGATATGTTTGTGCACAAACAATTTACGGGGTTGGGGGCAAGGGGAGGGAGGGGGCTATACCAGTTGAACTTAAAGCTAGGGATAGGCTTTCTGCACTGCCAATAAAGGCTTTCTACACAGCGAATACAACGTACGTGAACAATCTGAGTGACCTGAGACTCAATTCTTCATACCTTGTTTGTACACAAACATATGGGCCCATAGCGAATAATGTGGTACGGAAAAAAATATAGCGCGGCCGGGCCGCTGCGAGATCACCCCACTGATTCCATCACTCGGTGGCCGGGTAGGGCACGATGACAAGTGTCCCCTTCGCATATCACCGGAAGGATCGTATAATGAGGCTGACCTTTTTGCACCGGATCCGCCCGACGGTAATGAAAGATAAACGCCGATTGATCCGGTGTCCCGTCCCCCCCCCTATATTAGTCCGGAAGGAAGCTGAATGACACGCTCGAGAAAGTCGCTGAGCAAACAACAAAATACTGCATGACATCCTGTAGATCGAACGGAGTTATGTTTTTTAATCAAAAAAGAATTTAATCACTGGAGTTAATATTAAGGGGGAGGCGAATCTCAACTGACGAATTGAGTTTAAGTCGAGCAAAGGACAAGTTGGCTCGCATCTCACTCTCACAAAGTTGTCCTTCTAATCAGTTACTTTGATGAAATCAAATCGAAAACAATATTGCAAGCAGCTAGCTATCTGACGACAACGACTTCATCCATATCATCCATAGAGATCTGCCTCCATGGCATGTAGCACGGTGCATGCAGTATCAGCAGCTCGTCCAGAAACGCCAACCATTCTGAACGAATAATTACCTGGAATCTACACAATTATTTAAAGAAGAAGGCTTTCGGGCATCTCCACCATTGGGGAAGCTCACTCAAAGTGAAATCCACTCACTAATTTTGACTTTTATAGAAATTCAACGATCCTAATATCACTGCCAAAGTCATGCACGCAATTGGATTATCTTACACAAAGGGTTATAAATGTGCATTTATGACATTTTTACAGGACTGCCGTCAGTAGTTTCATTCTTTTCTGCTGATGCCAGATGTTCATTATGTTTTCCTTATTCTGTCCTATAATCGCAGTTGGTTACAAGCCCGAGATACGTGACAGCAGCGTGGAGAAAATCGTTCTGTACGGCTGTCCTGAATTGTCCTCCGGAGAATCAGAGAGGTAGGCCTATACAATATTCGCACGTCCTGTGACCATCACGTTTCAACGAGTTTATGTGGGGATGTATCAATGCCAATAGGTGATAGGTGATAGGTATTAGGAATCGGTTTTAGAAGGTGACATTTACAAAGCCTGACGTTAAAGCCCCTACACAACATTGGTAAGATCGAAAAACAGAAATTTACACAGTTTGAGGATGCATGGTTATAGGAGAAACCTCGCACTAAAACAATTCTGCCTAAAATGCTGCATTTTTTGAGAAAACAGTAAAGAAAATGTTTACGTCTCACCCGTTGAATGCTGCATTTTCGCGAAACAAATGAAGCGGTTTTCACATTTTTCTCGAGACCCGGTTGGCAGATTGATCTGAAATTTTCACAGGAGTGCTATTTCATGCATGATGTTGGATCAGACAACGCATGGATGCTATTCTTTGACTTCGACCAATGTTGCGTTATCCCTTTAAGATCCGTGCAGAATCCCTCTTGAATAAAAACAATGAGAACCGTAGCGTGACGGAATCTTGCCAATAATGTCCTTTTCCGTATGACAGCGCTTGCATAGCCGGGTGCCGCGGGCCCTCTGTCATCATCTACGAATGGGCGCGAGACGGGTGCCCAGACTACCTGAGCAAAGGCGAGACTGTCAACGTAGGTGGTCCCTATGCTATCCACGAGCTAGTGCTGGAGGTGCAGCATGCCAAAGGTGAGTCTGCAGCCAGACCGTGTTGGCCGGCCAAGAAAAGCGCACTTGAACGCTCTTCACGGCACCGGGAGTCGATTTCAATGAGCTGTTATGCGTCCATGCACTGCGTAACCCTAACCCCTTCCCTGCAATCGATCCCACGTTACGATGAGTTGTGTGAAATCGACCATACTTTAAAGGCGAATCCTCAGTAGCCGTCCCATGCCTTCCTACCTCGTCGAAGATTTAATACCGCGATTAGTTTCCATCTGTTTAAACCAATTCTTTTTCTTTCTATCAGGTACGGGTGTCTCATCGGGGCTAACTCTCAAAGTTATGCCGGAGACCTTTGTGAGGTAATTTGGGATTTTCTAATTCTTTGTCAAACGTAAAAGCATTTCTTCGAGTGCGGACATGGTCATGCATGCCAAATGAACGAAACACGAACATTTTGGTGTATCGCGCGATGTGATACGACGTCATGAGATTAACTGAATCAATTAATCTATACACTAGAGTTTGTCTCGTTTCCTCATTCACCAATATTCATGATACAGTTCAATGTATACGTACCATCTGTGCATATGGGTTGGTATGACGGAAGCAGGTCTCTATTATTATCCGATGACGTCAATAGTGAGGACTAGCTCATACACGTTCATGTGACAGCCTATTTCTGTTTTTACCTACAGTAGAATTTCTATATATAAAGGTTATGATGAGCAGCTCAACAGAGATTTCCGTTGACAATCTTTAATAACTTGCCTTGCCGATGGTAGTTCGGTTTTACATCTGTGATTCTTCAACAACAGTCAGTACTCAGTAGCCTTGTTTGATTGAAAGTATACGTCGCTGTAGATTGTCATTTAAAGAGACCTTTCAATTAATTGTGGTGAAACGTTATGGGGGACTTACAGGTCTGACAAGACAGTGGCCAAGCTGATCGCCTACTACAATAGCCAGACAGGGTTCGAGCCGTGCAGCACCGGCAGCAGTAGCGAAGACTCGCCCGTCAGATCGGCCGTGCCCACGGGGGAGGAGCAGCTGGGAGACACGCCAGAGAACGTCATCGTCCCCGGAGAGGTAAAACTTCCGAGGTTGACAATCACAATGGCACCAGTTACAAGCTCAGTACAATGCGAGGTATCGCAGAATATGTATCAGTGGAACGGTGGGCAGTATAGATCGACGAAATCATGTTAATAAAATTATATTTTAAAAATTCAATAACTATTTATTTTAATTTAATAATTTACATCTAGCTTCAATGTTAAAGATTAAAATAAATTACAAAAGAGTTTAAAAAGAGGCATTGAGAAACCCTATTTAAAAAAACACTACGAACATTTAACAATAAATATTTTTTTTGTCTAAAGTGCACAATGTATGTACATAAGGCACTTAAATTTCTTCCGCAAATATATACATGTACATACAGATGCCTACATATTATTATAAACAAATAAGTAAGACATTATTAAATCGAAGATTCCGAATAAAGAAATATTAATTCTGCCTTTGAGAATGTTCCTACTAGGATCGAAACGTCGGGCCTTCCTCATTTGTTTGAAATTTGTATTTTGGTAAATTTAGTCATGAACAGTTTCCATCATTTTTGCATATTACTGTAAACAAAATGAAGCATTGACAATAATATTGTCAAACATGCACCTACATTATCCATTCAGGAGGGCGACTACCGCTTTGCACGAGCCTACCCAGCGCGAGGTGACAGTCCGTACGAGACCAATGGTCTGGAGGCCGAGATGTGGTGGCCGCGGGAGAACCTGCGCCTCGGCCAGGTAGCCGGGGTGGCGGTGGACAGACACGGGCTGGTGTACGCCTTTCAGCGTGGCGAGAGACGATGGCTGGACAGGTAGGCACTAACTCACCCACACAGCCATACTCAATGTCCCCAAGGCCCATTACTGTAAAACATGTCTGTCAAACAAAGTGTTTGGCCAATACTTAGCCTGGCCTTATCGAATAAAGATGGATTTTGTAATAGATTTTTTTTTCCCATAACCATCCAAAGGTTTTATTAACCAATGTTATTGCCCAACATGTTTAATAGTGCATCCACTCTCAGTTTAGACTAGGGCCTATACATGTGCTTATTAATTTTGAAAAATGATAAAGACAGTTTGACTTGACCGGGATTTCAACCTGAGACCTCTAGTTTCGCGTACCAGCGCTCTTACCATCTGAGCTATCCAGTCCTTAGATGATGACCTCCCTAATTAGTCAATTAATCTTTGCCAGAATGGGGGCGTCAGCCAGAAGCAATTAAGCATTAACTGCCGTATTTTTCAAGTGATAACGCCCCCGTTTTCATTGAGATGCCAACCAATAATTGTTGTAAATCTGTTTACTCTACTGATAATTATATTTAGACTACTCGATGTCAGCCCATTTAACAAATTTATTTCAGACATGGGATTTTCTGTAACATTATTTTTTTTAATCCCTGGAAGTAAAACTGTAGGTCCCAGTAAGTACAGTTTTTCCACAACTGTGTCATAACCACCCAATGATCCCGTTCAGTAGAATGAATCCCAACTCGGTCCGATACGATTCAATCCGATATGGTCCAATGTCCCTGGTAAGAATCGTGCGCGTGTGCGTGCAAAGCGCGCGTGCATATCGCATGCTGCCACTCATAATGTGCTGCTGCTGAGCTCTTGAACAGCCTTGGGGAAAGGTCAATATATTTATATGACATTCATCCTCTGTCCGATCCATCATGAAATTACACAGGCACCTGAAAGTTCCAGGGTCACGCCACTAATCGAATCAATATTGAAAGGAGTGTGTTCAACAGAGACTCTTTGCATAGGCCTATTTATTCACATTGAACCTGTGCAGAAACAATATGTATCGAATAACACAGTAAATGTATACATTCTTAATTACCTCAGCAAGTACTCTAGGTTATGTTTTTGCTGCCGCTTGTTAGTCTGGGTTTTATGTCTGTCTGACTGTTAGCAAAATAACTCCAAAAGTTATGAATGTATCGCTTTTAATTTTTTTTACAGTATGTCGGTATTCTCACTGGCTCGAGGTGATTCTTTTTTGGTGATGATCCGGATCAAATCATGGAATCTTGATCACTATGAAATGTTCGCTAACACTGCTTGGCGGATGTCTCCGTTTTCCCACTGATTTACTGGTATATTTTGTACATGATAGCCCAGTTAGAAATATTGGAATTTAAAGCGAAGTTCACCTCATAGCCCAGTAAGCCTTAAATCCCGCATCAAAGAGCTTTATGAATTTGCGAACATTTCCATTTTCGCCATTTGACTGAAGGTCCGTAAGGTCCTTGAAGAAAAGGTCAATAAGGCCACCAATTAATGGTGATTCCCATTTTGCCTCTGGTGTGTTCGGCAGCGATTTTGACAGCGACCACGTGTTCAAGAAGAAGATGCCCATCCTGAATGACGTGGTTCTCATGATGGACCCGCATAGCGGCTATGTGCTGGACTCCTGGGGTGGGGGAAGGTAAGACACCAGTCACAAACCCAACTAGGCTTTTTCCAAAGGGATTTTTTTATCCTGACTTAAGTTCAAAAACAAATACACGATAAAGGCAATGAGCAAAAGAAAACGATGGGAACAAATCACCAAATAATATTTTTTTTTTTGCTAATGGTACATTTTCTTTCAATGATAACTTCCAACATCCGTTTTGTTAGTCGTTATACGAATGTGACTTTGTAAGCGTCTTTCTATCGCAAAGATTGAATAATTTCAGGCGAAATATTCCAAAGTAAATTTTTGCCAATGATTATTCATATTTTGACACTGACACTTATTAAATAATGCTTTGATTAGGCCCTATATCTAAAGTATGAATAACTCAACGGATCACTAATGTGGAACTAGGCCTAGGTGGCCTATTACAATATCAACATTTATCATTATTGAGTTCTAACAGTCGTACTTGCTGGGGCAGAATATTATGTGAGCAAGTTTTAAAAGATCACAAACTTCATTGGGTCATTTCGAAACCTATTATTGCTCTACATGGAGCCTTCCTGTAGAGCAATGGTACACTTAAATCGTTCAAAGGCACACACTGAGAGTCAGCATGTGCACCCCCGCAGGTTCTACATGCCCCATGGCATCACGATCGACCACGCCGGCAACATGTGGCTGACCGATGTGGCCATGCACCAAGTGTTCAAGTTCCCCCCAGGCGCGGCGAAGCCCAGCAAAGTCTACGGCAAGCGCTTCCAGCCAGGCTCTGACTGGAAGCACTTCTGCCAGCCGACTGACGTGGCCGTGGACAGCAAGACGGGGAATTTCTTCGTCGCTGACGGGTGAGGGTTTGCGGTTCAAAATCCCCCTAGAATAAAAATGTGGTAGCGAATGGTCTACCCTCGTAGAGCGGGTGTCAGTTCCGCAAATATTTGAGCGAATGGCGGCCGTGTCTGCTGCCACCAAGTGTCTATGCTATGTCAGGGTGGCATTATGTCCTAGACCCTTTCAGTTCATTTGTGACCCGGCACAACGACATGAGGAATATCCCACCAAAACACTTTTTGAGTAAACAACGCCTGAAGTTAAAGTATCTTCACAATTCGATTACAAATAAAAAAAAATTGAGGGGGGATTTTCGGAAATTTAAAGTATTAGAGGATATTATATTTTGATATCATTTTAAAGCTAATGGTATACTCTTTCACATCATTAAAAAATCTCAAAATCTCAAAAGTGGGGTTATCCTCATTATGCTGTAACGGGTCACATTTAATTATTTTTTTCACAGGAAGGAAAATAGAACCAAAAACGGTTAATGTATATAAAACAAATTCACAGAACATTGAAACACAAGTTAACAGCAATGGTAATTCTAAGGAGACAAACATTAACAGGGCCCTTGTAGCACCGGCAAATTGCGAACCAAATCACAATCAAGTGGCTCTCCAAAATGCTGATAACAAAAACAACGATACATCATCTAGAATACAAAACAAAACAAGTCTCACATATATAATACTTTGATAACATCAATCAACAGAAACAGATTTGCATAATGGCAAGTTCAAATTGACTCCATGTTTTAAGAATTAAATATTCACATACATTACTAATAAAAGATGAAGAACACGGAGTGTCCTTAACAAACCCTCCTATAACCCATGAGAACGATTGAAGAGAGAAAGGTGTCAAGAATGTGTTCTTGTGTATCGTTGGTGAAAGTTATTGATGCTCGCCTTCGATTTAGTTTCCTTCATTCAGTAGGCCTATAGTGTTCAAAGGGTACTAAAGAACACCCTCCCTGTCACAGGTTCTGAGTAAATACACTGTGTGCAGTGAACATAGAAATAGACCTCCGACCAGCGACAACCAACGACCTGTATTTCAATGTTTTGTGTGACGGGGAAGAAGCCTGAGCCCAAACCTGATCCAATTTGTAAAGAGCCGTAAGGACAAATTACATGGTCTATTGCTGCATACCATTTAATGGACCAATGGAGTCGCAAGTTGTGCGACAACAAGACGCATAGGCATGGCACGACATGAGCATAGGCATTATCTACCTCCTATCATTTACTGGTGAACACAAAACACCAAATTTCACGAGTGGGAATGAACGTGATCGCTTCATCGTGCATGTGTGTATAATAGAGAAGTTTATAATAACCGCACACGAATCTATCTTTTTTTTCCTCTGACAGATATTGCAACAGTCGTGTGCTGAAGTTTGCCCCCAATGGCTCCGTCCTGATGGAGATAACAGCGCCCTCAAGTTAGTACAATAGGCCTCAGACTGTTTTTCTTACGATTAGAAGAGAACAAAGTTAAGTGAAGCCTTGCTCCGTCACTTAGCCGTCACCTAGGCGTCGGAAATTGCGTTGATTTCTGGGCGTCAGGTGGACGCTAGGTGGCGCCAAAGCGAGGCGTCACACCACACACGACGGCGCCACTATAGTGTGCCAGTCTCCCGTCTCCTGGAGGTCAGCGCAATTTCTTTTTTTAGCATTTCAACAACTTTGCGTCACCTTCACGGCGGGTTTTCGCCACTCATGCATCGCTATGCGTTGTTTCGACGTTATTTGATAGCGTTGGCCTATACGCAAGTACTGTACCACCGCAGGGGTATATATACAGAGCGTGCACAGGGACACTTTGATGGGAGCCATGTTCAATTATATATGCAGTATGCCTATAGGGGGATTACATTCACTCCTTTACAGAACGCTGTTTCCATACAGTCACACAAATGGAGTTGAAATCACAAAGCCTTACCACCAATCGTAGCATGACTTATGAAGGATATCCCATCGTAAGGTTGCCTCTAATCCTACGGCACTGTTGTGTAGAGTTCGTCGCCCTTTACAATCGTAGGTTTTGGAAGAGTTGGCGAAATCGACCCCGACCCCTATGTTTCATTCCTAATTGAGTGTCTACGCTGACTGATTCTCTGAAAAGTCTGATTCAAATAATACTCGAAACATGTAGGCCTACATGGCCTGTTGGTTTTTGACACCATGTTGACAAGAACGCGTTTCAGACTTAACCTTTTCTGGGGGAGGTTGGGGTGGGTTTAGTCAACGTATTAGAATGGCAGGGGTTCAGATGATTCTACATATCCATGTAACGTGTAGCCTGACATTATTTTCTGATACCAGGCCCCGACCAGCCCGAGGAGCTTCGAACCTTCAACATCCCCCACAGCCTGGCCCTGGCAGAGAAGCGCCAGCTACTGTGCGTGGCCGACCGCGAGAACGGACGCATCCTGTGCTTCAACAGCACCACCGGCGAGTATGACCGGCAGATCGCCAGCAGCGACTTCGGCGGCAGAGTCTTCGCCGTGGCCTACGACGAGAGCGAAGGTGGGTACCTTGGCCAGGCGTTACTGCACCCGACCACGTACGGACAGTTCCGTCGGGAATCCCCAAAACCCTTGTCAAAATTCAGTAACCACTATATCAGGGGCTATCTATCAACGTGTCGGTGTAATCTGGTTTAAAAAACCACACAGGGTACGGTATACGTGTAAGAATATTGGAGCTCGGATCAAAACAACCTCTCGGTTATGTCGACAGTGAAGTGGATAGCAAATGTGCCTTGTATAGTTTTATATGCACTGATCTTGAGATCAACACCGTGGGGCTCAGTCTGGTCACGTCACACATAATTATATTAGCTGTCCTGCCTCAGTAGAAGCAGTCATGCACGTAAATAAGGGCTTCGAGAGTGTCAAAATATTATTGCACCAACGTCAGCGTTTGTGCGTTAGTTAATAACAGGCTTGGGGAATCACAACCCATTCTACCTCGGTTCTGTCTCATAAACATGAACATACACTGCCCTCACTCGGGGATAACGACCGTAGAGGTTCAAGGGGATTTTTCTACAAAGTAGGTCTAAATTAAGACAAAATCGTAATGCCGTGATTCCTAAGCGTAAACTTGTGAACTTTGAGGGTGTAACAATACATAGCTTGAATATTGGCGGTGCAGCATTCTTAAGTACATGTACTTTACTTAAGAATGTGATCAGAGATGATCTGGGAGCTCATTGTATCGGACAGTGTATAAGGGCTTTGTATATATCGTCATCGTCAGTACATGATTTTATGGACTGTATTATTATCTGCATAGAGAAGTGTAGAAAGTTCACTTCAGCCAATTAACGAGAGCCAATGGTTGCCAACCATTTTACCACAATCAATGCATACACTGTATCGAGACACTTGAAGTCGTATGGTTCTTGAAACCCACCCTGATTTGTTTATGCCAATGGGCCCGATTTTGTACACGGGGATTCCTAGGCACGGGGGATAACTGAGGGTATCAGTGGTGTGTGCGTGACAGCTTGCAGTAGTGTGAATAACTTATACCCTAGACATCTTCGTATTGCTTTCATTTTGTAGACTTATTGTACGCGGTCAACGGACCTACGGATGACGAATACTACCCTACTCAGGGCTTTACCATTGATCTGGACAGTGGTAGGATAATTTCCACATGGAGTCGTCCCTATGATGAACAAGAGGTAACCAGCCTGGACCATTTTCAAATTTTACCACAATATGACACCCCGCCCTTTTCATGTGATTTCCTTGGTATAATAAAAACGAGAAACCATCGTGTCCTTGACCACAACAGCAATTATTCTATATGAAACTTTACACATTATAATTAGAACGTGAAGTTAATACCAAAACTGTTGCAAACAGCTCACTGACTAAAATGACCTGCAATGCATAAATCTTAAAAGTTAGAGGGCCTGACGTTTCGATCCTAGCAGGACCTTTCTCAAAGGCAAAGCCTTTTAGGTTAACAACCTTTCCTAAAAGCAATTTTTACAACTGGATAGACTACGGTATAATGGTCTGGTACTGGGTCGGATTGCAGGGAACTTGAAAATGTGTGGGTATCGCAGTCTCAGATCGCTGTCCGTGTGGTAAAAACCAGACTCATGGCCATGTCATCAATAACTGTATAATGTGACAGGTCCGTTCTGTCAACTCATTGAACTTGATCATCCTGATCTGGTGACTTGCCTTATCCATACTGTCAGTTTTGAAGATGTTTTATGATGAAAGGAAATGCTTAGGAATTATATTCTGGCTTCAAAGTTTATAGAAATTAATTTTATTCAAACAAACAAAGCAAAAACTGACTGAATTGAACTGAAAAAGCTGCATCCACTTTGTGTGATCCCCGAGCTGCCGTGGCCAGGTTTACAACAATAAGTTATTTGCATCTGAATGAAAGCGGGGGTGTGATTCCTGGAGATATACGGCAGTTAATGGTTGAATTGCGTCTGACTGGCGCCCCCAGCCCGGCAAAGACTCGTTGACTATTTGGGAGACCACCATCTAAGGGCTGGATAGCTCAGATGGAAGAGCACTGGTACGTTAGTCCAGAGGTCTCGGGTTCAAGTCCCGGTCCAGTCAAAGTTTTCTTTGCCAATTTTTCAGAAATAAATTCAGAGATACCAAATAGTCGCTTGGTGTTTTCCTCCCGAAATAGATAAATACAATCCAAACTAAAAAAATGGAAGGAGTGTTATAGTAGTTGCTTGATGCCTTTCCGTTTCTGTCCATTGTGTTTGGGATCTGCAGCAAATGGTGGAGCCACACGACTTGGCAGTCTACTCGGGTGCTGTCTACGTAGCTGACGTGGCCGCCAATCGTGTCTGGAAGTTCTGGAACGAGGCTACGCCTAGCAACGACATCTGGGAGAACCAGCCCTGGAAAAACTGAAATCAAAATGGACGCCTGCTCAACCAATGGACAGGATAATTATCGTAATGACACTATGTATTCAATAGGGGATAAAAAAGAATACCACTTTTGCACTATATTTTCGTTCATGTGTTTTTATTAGACAATATACATTTGTCAGCAGTTACCTTGAATTGGACCATCTTGCTTTGGATTCGAAATGGATGTTCTAAAATGCTTCATGGTGATTTTCAGTAGGTATGGCGGTTAAAACTTTACTCATTCACAAGAACAAAAACTCAAGCTAGATACTGACCTGTTACAATAGAATACATTTCTCGTTGAAACAAAAATGTAACTAAGTATGGTATTGCTTGTAGATTGATAATGATTCTTAACCATGTTTCTTGTTTTAATTTGGTAAAAAAGTGTGTGCTATACTAAAAGGAGTGGATGTTCGTTTTTAGATAATTTATTTTAAATCAACTGTAATTACATCAATCATTCAGGGAACCAAATCTTAACGAATCACTAACTGGTATCGTTGTAACTTATTGCATTAACTCCCCAAAATATTATTTTGGCGAAAGGTTATAGAATCGAAAATAAAGTTTATTTTTGTGATGATTGTTACGAGTGATAAAATGATGAGGTGTTAGAAAAAACATATTAATTTATGCCTTAATGGGCGTATAAGGTGTGGTATGTATATTTGTGTAAATAGCCAAAGACAAAAATCGAGACATTATTTATTATGTGTGTTTGCACGGCAGCTGTAGGCGACAATAGCATAGGGCACAGTGTACAGTGTGTGTCTTTGTATGGTGGTATTGCGTGCTGGAATCTAGATAGGAGAATTAAATGCCACGTATTCAAGCCACCGTTCATAAGATGTCCAATATCACCCAATGCTTTAGGCCTAGCCTTTAGTCCGGTTTTTAAAGGGCCAGATAGGGAGTCCGATTTGCAGGAGTGTGACTCGTGTTGGCCGCGCAACTGAACAAGGATTATAATCACAACATTTGCTGGCTCTGGATTGTTGACATCCAGTCGTTTCTTGACTAATTCCTACTAAATCAAGTGGATTAGACCCACGCACACAAAGCCTTATGGATCAATTTATTTAAAGTATAAACAGATCTTCACGAACTCAAACAGAAAAGTATAGTTTGAAATGGAAAGGCATGAAGTCCAGCGTAAGTAAACTTGTGGGGGGAAAAGTTCTTAAACGACTGGATTAGAAACAAGATTACCGCTGAAAATTCATCCGGTAAACGACAGCCAGGGGTGTGGAGCAACGATTTGTGTGCAGAGGGATTGATATGGCAGCTTTCTGACATATAAACAGAATTTGCTTTGACAGTCTGAATATTTACAATGCGATAAGAAGTTGAAATAAACAGGTTGTAAATCGCCTTGCCTTTATTCGGACAGATGTATACAGCAGACTCTTAATGACAGATTTTGATAGGCGGAGATTGACGAGTCAAAGCTCTTGTTTGGACGTCGTGATGCGACAAATTGGGAGGTCTTTGCTGAGCAACTGTATGTGTAGTTGCGGAATTAACTTTGGCCACAACTTTAAGCCTTGATTCGTGGTTATCGAAGCGTCTACAGCAGGAAACCTCTCGATTTTGTGTTTGATTTGGATTGATGAGATCCTGCTCGATAACGCATTACTCTTAATGCGATGCTGTAGGCTACCCATAAGAAATCAAAGGTTTAACCTAAGTCTATACTTAGTCAACTGCGCATTTACGCAGAGGAAGTATACTTATTACTTTTAAATAATGGATCTATTGCTGTGAAATTGGCGGGGTATGCATGAACTACCAACGAATTCAGCACAATACATTTACACTGCATTTGAATTCCTGCTATGCTTTAATTTGGGTTGAATAAGATATCGTGTATAATTTGACTCCCCATACAGGCTTGTGTTCGTACAATGAAGTCGTGTGAATAAATAAAGCTGCTCTTAGATTCTTGAGTTAATGATGTCAGATTCCGCCTGTGTAGCTCGTCAATCCTTCTTATTCCCATCTCATTGATAATGAATCTTTGGTCTTCTGCTAATTCTATCAGGGCGCATAAAAATACCGTACCTCATTGGTGCTCAGACCAGTCCTTGCACGTCACTTCAAGACTTATCAAAAGTGATTACCCTGGCATCCCTTTCATATATCGTGCAGAATGTATAATTGCATGTAGGCTAAATATAGTGAGCGTATTTCATCATGTCTATTATATCTTTCCTTCAGCGTCCCCTAATTAAATCGCATGGCAACGCTCTACGTGGTTTTTTGCCACTCCGCTTCGTGCAGTGATTTCAGTGCCAATATAACTATTATATGAGGCCTCGGCCGTTATGTTAATGTAGACCGGGAATATGTCATAATATACCTTCTATGGCCGTTTACGAAATGAAGGCTTAAGCTCGGGCTTAGGCTTCGGTCATAATTTATCCATAGAGCAATTATTTCATCTTACTCGTTATTATATCACAGGCATCTGAAAACGAGCGTTTGGCCCAATTAAGTTTCTTGGTGAATTACTTTGTACCTATCAACCCAACCAACCTTCAAATTCGGAAACAAACCACGACCTTGATTTTCAGGTTTTGTCAGACGGAGACGAAGCCTGAGTCTGAGCCTAAGCCTTCATTTCGTAAACGGCCCATATACAACACAAAATAACTTAAAACCATTTGGAACGTGATTGCCCCGCCTCTATGAAGATTTATGAGTAAATAAATCGCACACTGATTTTTATCCTCAAATCTGAAATAAAGAGGGGGTGCACTTTTACCTCACGCATAGGCCTAACTCTTTTGTAAGCAAAAATACAATGAAAAGAAAAGATACCGGTAACGCCAGAAGACTATGATACAATTTCAGTTCGTTTTTCCATGCCGTGCGTATTGGACTAGGTATTGGTGCGAGTTCATGCACACCTTTACACGTCAGATAAAAATCATTTGACGTAGATATATACAGTACGAGCAAATCTAAGCAAGACTCCAGAGAAACCATAAGGTTCTTGTATGCGCTTGGCAGGCATCGTTAGAAAACACGCCATATGGTACGATTTGACCAACGCCAAAAAACACATCCCAATTGGAAGTATTGCATTGTTAAAAAAAATACATGCAATACTGTACATTATGTGCATGTAGTTAAGACTAATCTGCTCGCGGATCACTATTAGCTGTTAATTCCTCTGCTCATGTAATGGGCGACTTGAGTACATGTGGACGTTTCCTGCAGAGTTGCTGATTGTGGGACTGTTTTTATTTCGTGTCCCATTTATTCAAGTTTAGGAATCACTAGATCATCCCTCGTTTTCCCCTTTGTCTTGAAGACATCATAATGTAGGCTTATAGCCTTATACCAATTATTTTGAATATTGCACCTTTTCAAAACAAATTTTGAGCATATTATAATTATAGGGCTATAAAGCCTTCTGGCAAATCAGGAAATTCAGCCATTTTCAGCGATTATGTTTCGACATTTTCGACTGTGCTACAGTGAGCCTACACCATGGGCGCTGCAAAGCGTCCCTACTCTCAATAACCCTGCGAGCACCGATGATCTTATGGCCTGCTATATTAACCAATCGCAGCCAATGCTTATTGCAAGGTCCTTGCTTTATGGTTAAACTGGCAAACCCCACTATGGAATATAGCATAGAACACGGCAATTGGTCCTAAAGTGTCTCGTACATTATTGTTTCACGGGTCACCGGAGAGGCGGAGTAACTTAATGGGGAAATACCATCACCTTTCCAAACAAAGAAATTGTGAGAAAGTTCACCTGACTGACCCAAGGCAGAAAGAATACGACCCTTGGTATGGCATCCATTGTGCTACCTCCATTTTGATTAACTTAAAACACTCCTGTAAAAGGGGACGGTAAGAAACGAGCACCCGGAAAAATAAGACGAATATGCCTGGAGTAATAATCATTATACCAACATTATACTGACTCAAAACACATAAATACAAATTTCCAAAAGGACAGGGCCTGACGTGTCAATAATCCTAGAAGGATCTTTCTTAAAGACAGACAGATATTGCTAGGCTCGAAATGTCAGACTCCTCCTCTTTTTTAAGGGGAATGCAACCCCTATCTGATTGGGCGTTAAAAACAACATACAATTACATGTACCTGTAAGCCACTCACGTACGATTTTCATAAAGAGAGAAAATTCATGGAATCTTAGAGCCTCCAGTGGTCGAATTTGGGTGTCTGTACGTCGCCATCTTTTCGAAGGTGTCGCCGCCGATTGCGGGGGGTGTGACGTTTATGCGGAGAACTGCAGTATGAGGTGCCCGGATGTGCGCCCATATGCGTGCAGTTTATATAGGCCCCTGCGCTCGCGAGCTGAAAGATAGTGCACTTCCAGGCAATTGGTTAAAAGCTGGAAAAAACTTTCTATGCAATTCCAAACAAGGACAAGAAACGTGAGTTATTTAGGAAGAAATTTCTAGAAATCGGCTACGATTTACAAATACAATATAGGCCTACCGGTGCAGGCCCTACAGTCGAAATGGTTTATACTGTAGCGATCACTTCACCGAGGAGGATAAGGAGGAGGACTTGCGGGCCAAACTCACCGGCTCGAAGCCGAGAAAGATACTGAAAGAACATATTGTTCCTTCTGTATTTCCACATCGACCAGCGGTGGCAACGCGTGAATCAACAGCTTCACGACTTTTGATGTAATGTTTTCATTTCGGTCCCTGCGTGAATGTTTACTTATTCTAACATGCACGCTCTGCCTAGTCTTTCGCGCAGAACGCTTATCGGTAACTTGATCACACGTAGATATACCGTACCGTATTTTGTGATGCAACAAGAACGTGGAGCCCCGGCGCGGCGTTGGGCGGTCTGCGCGAAAGACTAGGCAGAACGTGCCTGTCAGATCCTCCTCGGTAAAGACTGCAGAAATCCGTTTTATTTCTTTATTGTTAAATATAAATTTATTAAAAAATACAAGTATGTTTGGAATATTTTTTTATCGCACACATTTATGTATGAATTTGTGAAAATGTGGATGAAAAAGTTTAGTAAAAATTCAATGATTGAGCGAGCGTAATTGACCAATCAGACACGGTTGCCGTCTTCTCCGCAAAACGTCACACCCCACAATCGGCGGCGACACCTTCGAAAAGATGGCGACGTACAGGAACGCAAATTCGACCACTGGAGGGTCTAAAATTCAATGAACTTTCTCTGTTCATGAAAATCGTACGTGAGTGGCTCATAGGTGATTGTATAGGTTGTTTTTAAAACCCAGCTAGATAAGCAAACTTCGTATTTTGGGTTGCATTCCCCCTTTAACAAATAAAGCCAGCAAGGGGCGTGTTTAGTTGAGCACGCAGGACTCGTAGGTTGGCACCATGTACTTGATGTTGATGAAGGCATCGGGACCTCCCTGCCTCTCCAGGAGCTCCAGAGTGTGGTTGATCAAGTCGCCCAGGTTCTCCCGGCGTCGCTGCCCGTACTCGATGCCGTCCCCAATGTTGCGGTTGCAGTTCTTGAAGAGCTGGAGCACGGGCAAGATCTGGCGGTAGTATGGCACCAGGGCCTCGCCCACCATCTCGTCGGCGTGGACCAGGGCCTGCAGTATCTTCAGGGTGATGCACACCACCTGTATCGCGGCACACGTGGGCAGAAAATGTCAGGGGATCACACGGCTCAAAGGCTCGCTTCAGTCAGGCCAGATAGATACCATGGGTGTCCCGACTGAACTTTATAATGATAGTGCATTGCTTCTCTGGGGAGTGGATTCACTCCTTGGCAGATGAGACTGAAGCCTATTCCACGAAGAGTGGGCGTTGTTTATCTCGCCTGCCCCTCCCAGGAGACTGCTGGTTCATCCATGGTTCATCCCATCAAGGGCTGACTTTATCAAACGCGATCAGAACGGAACTCGTCAGAATGGGAAATCCGATAATACCACCCCATTGCCCACTGTACAATGTTTCCAATTATCTGCAGGCGATTACAACCTAATGGTTATTCATACTCGGGCCTATGTCTGCATCAGAGTACGACGTACTTTTCTTTGGGGCTTAATGGTGATTTTGAAGCGCAACGGCCGTGAGGCTTAAGTTACCGTTTAGGGGATGTGTGGGCAAAGGTAAGGGCGCCGATTTTGTCGAGACCTGCCAATATGAATCAGCGGGGATTTCTCGAAACGGGAGACAAGTTTCTAGAAGTAATATTGGCATTCTATGAGGGATGGAATACGAGCACTGTACCTCTGGTATCTTGGTCTGCAAGGCTTTCTTGATTGGCAAGACTAGCTGGGGAATGACGGCCACCACCTTATGGCCTCCGTGGCTCAGCATGTCCATGATGCCCTGCCGAGCCAGGAAGCTGTAGGGGAACTTGGTCTCCGAGAGACCGTCAAAGAACAAGGGCAGGTAGTGATGGTAGTCCAACTTGTCAATCTCCACCTGTCAGGAAATAATAAATAACGAGTAGGTAAATAACCCCATCAACGACTTGGTGATTGTTTTTAATGCTTGAAAAATAAATAATTAAAAAAAAATTCTGGTTATAATGCAGTTTTGAATTTTTATCATCCAGGCAAGAAGACATTTTGTATACAATTTACAGCGGTGCTATAACAATTGCCGAATGCATAAACAAGAGATAAAAACTTCATGTCATGTCATGTCGTGTCATGTCATGTAATGTAATGTCATGTCTATGTCATGCTTCATGTCCATGACATGACATGACAAGACAAGACAAGACACGGCATGACATGTCATGCCATGCCATGCCGTGTCATGTCATGCCATGCCGTGTCATGTCATGCCATGCCGTGTCATGTCATGCCATGCCGTGTCATGTCATGCCATTTCATGTCATGTCAGTCATGCCATGCCATGTCATGTCATGTCATGCCATGTCGTGTCATGTCATGTCATGTAATATCATATTTATCATGTAATATCATATCATGTCATACCGTGCCGTGTCATGTCGTGTCGTATCATGTCATATCGTGTCATTTCATGTCATATCATATATCGTCAGCTGTAATCTAACCTCTTTTATTCCCCTGGAAATCTAGATATTGTATGTATCGGTAATTCGGTATACCTGTTTTGAGCCAATTACATAATAAGACTGGTGATCGTACTGTCTCCGTGGTAATCAAATGCCAAGGTAATGTTTGTTTTGTGTTTGCTGTTTATCTGTTTGATGGTAAGTCACCTTCAAATGGAAAGATATGAGGCTTCGATTTAGTCAGGGGTTCCAAGGAGTTCCCCCCCCCCCTCAAAAAAGCAGATTTACCTTCCAAGCTATTCTGTTGCTTCGGGAGTCGTGTTCAACGGCAATGGGGAAATCGCCCCTCTCGTAGAAGAACCTGAACTCCGTGGGCGGGGCTGGGTGAATACGGTAGGCCCCCGCCACGGGCGGGCACCGCACCTTGATCTGGCGGTGGTCCCGCAGAGACGTCAGGGAGAAGGCGGAGGCCGTGATCGTCTTGCCGCCCGGCCGGCCCTTGAGTGGGCGAGGGGTGATGGACGGAGGTCGGCGGTGCACGGGAGGCAGGCTGGTGCCGCAGCTCTGCCCGCTGCTCTTAGTCGTCGGAGGTCGTGGGCCGCTCTGGGATGACCCCGATCCAGGTGCACCCTGGCCCGGCCCTCCATTCGCCTCCACGCCTCCATCATGATGATGCTGTTGATGCTGCTGATGCTTGGCATGTCCGCCATTTTTGCCGACCCGTGCGCCGAGTAGCAAGCGGTCGTGTCCCGGACTGGGCGCCGGGAGTAATCGTTCCTTGGCCGGCCCGGGAAGGCTAGACGACACGGTAGAGTTGATGGCGGACATGATCCACGGGAGAACGGGACTCTTGACAACACCAAATCAAAAATGGCAGTCCGGGGATTCAACCCCGAGATGCTCTGCGGATAAGCGTTTTCCCGAGGCTGTCTACAAGACCATCTTCTTCTGCGTCACCCTAGCTACGTTAAGATTGGCAGTTCACAATACACACCGCTATAATCCGTGCATTGCTACATGACATCCACGGCACTGCGTTCATAGCGGACGGGAGGCAGCAATGCTTATAGTTATACACACTGAGGGACCGTGCTCATTGAAATGCATATACAAGTACTCCCGAATGGAGAGGGAAAACATCAATCCGGACAATCCAGCAGTCAAGATAGAAAGCAAAAGGAAAGTAGCAGCGTCACATGGAGATGACCTTGCCTTGCCATTCAGATCCATCGGCCATATAACACACGCTTCCTGATTCCCTTCAGTTATTTATATTGCGGTGTTATTTTTCAATGAATCTTTGCGAGATAAACTGTGTCTACACAAACTAAAAGGCCTACACAATGAACTTGACGAATCAACGATTTTAGTCCCCTATTTAAAAAAAAGATTAATAAATGGGCCACAAAATTAAGATTGATCAGGAAAAATTATTTTCTTGATCCAAGGCGCTTCATGTGAATGATTAAGAAGATTTTGACTTTTTAGCACGAGTTAAAAAAGCTAATCCTTACCGTATTTTACAAGCTCTTATTTTTTTTCAATATTTTTTTTTGAAACGCTGGTGGAACGAAAATGGTGGCTCATTCAGTTTCTGTATATATGTTTTTCAGTTCACATAAAATTGACAACTTTAAAAACATGGATTCATGGCGTTGCCTTGGTGATAAATACCTTACCGTACTTGTAATAATATAATAGAGCAGTGAGCGTCATTATCATATCAGCGTGCAGAGAGGATATTGCTTTGTACTGCATTATGCAAAATATGGCAAGCCAATCTCATGCAGTGCGCATAGCGTATAGGCCTATCGGTAAATAACGTAGTTCCTTACTACGACCATGGACAATAGTTTCGTCCCATTATGGAATACATTGTACATGTAGACCGTACCTATCCGAATGTAACCCGAGTATGAAATCTCGCCTTGATTTCATGTAGGCCTACACGTCGTTACAATGTAGGGTGACTATGGTTTAAACGCTATTAGGTGCAGCACTTGAAGATTTAGTTTTCCCTTCGCCTAGCAAAATTCTCCTTACCTTTAAAGTGTTCAATTTCTGAATGGAATTGAAATCGTCCCGTTGAAAAGTGATACATGTTCCCCACACCCTTCACTTGTCCCCTCTGGTCGAGAAACAGAATGTTTCCGTTCGTTGGGTGTAAATCATGATGGCATCCCATTACCCAAATCCAAGCGAGACCTATTTTGAAAATACATCAACACCTAGTAGGGAGCACAGAAATATTATACTGCTGAAGGATAACATTTCACTGAAACGACATCGCTGGCTAATAAGACTTACAAATACAAATCAAACAAAGATCAAATGGTGAGATGGTGAAAAGGCGATGGAAATTAAAAGGCTTGGGCATAATTATGCCGAGAATGTAAAGGAATGATATGCCAGGAATGACATCATCGAAGGTGCTAGGGAACAGACGAAAAGTGGGTAGACCAAAGGCAAAAACTACAGCATTGTTGGAAAAGAAACAACTATGCCGCAGAACATGCTCAGAGGCTGGTTAGCAGTTCAAGTCAAAGCAGCGTGGCAGTAGTATTATAGGCTTTTTTTTCCTTTGAGATTTGAAGATTTTCATGGTGTGAGTAGCAGGAGTAATAGGTTTGCGGTGACACCATGCAAAATTTATCTGTTGTGAGTATGTGTGGTTCTGAAATGAACCGGAGGAACTCGACGTTTCGAACAGTGTACTGTCAGTCTCCTGAAGACAAACAGAGTATACTGTTCGAAACATCGAGTTCCTCCAGTCCTCAGAACAACACACTCACAAGAGAAATTTTGCATGGTATCACCGCAAACCTACTCCTTTCTTTTTAAAGACAGCGACACAACTCACGGGGAAATAAGAGGCGGAGTCTGTTCAAAGAATACTTCACAGACACAGACAAAGTACGGGTGGCCATCTTTATTAATGCAGTACCAACAATCTGGGGAATCACATTTAATTTAGCTCGCCGGGTACGACTGGACATGGACAAATAACCAGGAATACAGACTGGTGCTGCCTCGATCTACTGGAGGTTTGCAACAAACAGGGGGACATTATTTCGAGTCCACAACTCATAGTCCATGACCACCTCACGGGGATTTTTTAACAGTGCGCCATTTTGAAAACAATCGGAAACAGCAAATACCTGAGAAATATTATTAATAAGAGTACACTGTGCACAACCTAGTTACACCTTGCACAATGGGGCGTCTGTCTTTTGTCTTGCTAGTGTTTTGTGGTTGTCTGAAAAAGAAGTCTTTGTTTAAAGGCCCTATACAACATTGGTAAAAGTCAAAATATTGTCACAGTTAGTGTGTTAAACCATTAAACATTCCTACAAAGAAATCCTGCGAAGGTTTTAGCTCAAACGGTAATCTGAGAGAGTAAAAAAAGGCAAAAAACCCTCACGGTTTTTGCACCGTTCTGTAGTGTAAGAAGTAGTTAATTACCGGTACTCGCGAGTACTTAACTATTTTCGATGTTTGAGTGAAGATTTCTTACAGCATACCAGACCGTAAAATTTCAACATGAGGATTTTATCATGACCATCTACAAACTATGTAAATTAGAAGGAAACCTGTGGACATCGATGTTTTCCGATCTTCCTAATGTTGTATTGGCCCTTTTAAAGCCCCTGCACAACATTGGTAAGATCGAAAAACAAAAATGTTCACAGATTTACATGAAACTTATACAGTTTGAAGATGGTTATGGTAGAAACCTCGCACTGAAATATTTCTGCCTAAAATGTTGTAATTTGGGAGAAATGAGTAAAAGCAATAGTTTACGTCTCACCGAGATCTAAACTATTTTTCGGAACAGTACGGCGTTGAATGCTGCATTTTCGCGAAACAAATGAAGCGGTTTTCACGATTTTCTCACGACTCGGTTGGCGGTTTGAGCTGAAATTTTCACAGGTGTGCTATTTCATGCATAGGTTGGATCAGACAACGTATGGATTCTATTCTTTGACCTCGACCAATGTTGTGTAGGGGCTTTAAGTGGTGCCCGTATTCGGACGGCCCGGCTTGAAGAGGTTGGTGACCATACCACAAAGGCAATTCAAAAACTGCTGTCGATTCCAGGAAAGGAAACCATCTATCATCTAGACCTCATTAGAACATGCCAGAGAGAGGGGTGTCCCCTTCGCCATCCTCAAAAGTTGCCTGAAAATACCGACTCTTCTGAGATGGCCTTATGAGATGTAAGGACAACACTGAGTTTACGAAAAGCTTCGATAACCATCGTTTCCTTGTAGAGATATCAAACAAAAGTGGACCAGCATTATCATGGAGCTCCATGGGTATGTTCAAAGAGCCCTGGCAGGGAAAAGTGTTTTCATCGGGGACAAATCGACCGAAGGCAATAATTTTTGTGTGTGTAATAAGGCTAGCTTATTTTATTCACTCACATTACAATCACAATTTCCATAAAAATTAAATAAAATAAAACTGAACAATTAGAATCTCGAATTCCACTACCGATTAACGTTCCATCACCCCATTAATAACGAAACAACTCAACTGTTATTCTATGTCTGTCGGTCCCTGACCAGTCTATCGACAGATCATTTCATTGGTCCAGCAATCTCCTCACCGATGTATTTATTGACAGTCAAATCTATCGTTCAATCTATCAATCGACCGCGGTATCAATCTATACATGAATTCTGATCACCGCGTTCATGAAAGACCGTATAGTAAGACTCAGACCGCACACCGTAAGGGGAAAATAGAAATGCAACGAACGGGTATTTTGTAAGGACGCTGCAGCCAAAGCTACAACATGAGCTTTGGAATGGAACCATCACATTAAAAGTGACCTCAGACGCCACGCGACTGCAGCAGCACATAGTGTGTGCTGCAAATCAGAATTAGCTTTAAGAACGCAGTTTGAGAAAAATTGTGATTGCTAGTGAGATTTCCGACTTTAACAAACAGCACATGTAGCGCTAAGTACACTAAATACAGCAAAGCAAGTACTAGAAACACTAACATATCACACACAATCTATAGTGAAGTGATCAACGAAAATAAATAATACGCAGTGGCTATTGTTACGGCAGCCGTAACGCAGTTTCCATTTTCTATAGTTACGGCACTCCAACTGCGCAAGCGCGAGGACATGTCAGATTTGGAGTGCCGTAACTATAGAAAATGGAAACTGCGTTACGGCTGCCGTTACAATAGCCACTGCGTAAATAATAAGGTTCAATACGACTACATTATGACAGTAACAGACAGAATTCGTTAAGGTGAATTTCAAGTTACATACTTCAGGAATACTTGTCCATTTCCAAGATAAACTTTCTATATATTACGATGGGTTTGGGATTGCAGCCAGTCAATATCCCATTGCAAAAGTACTGTGGTGTTGTCAATATATTACATTATAGCTTTGAAAGAGTTGAATCAAAATCTTTCAATAACCTTAACAAGTGCCCTCGAAATATTCGAAAATGTCTGGCGGTACTGTTTCCACCAAACGAGTTTGATACCATGGTTATAGTAGAGAATTCAGCTGATATTTTGGCAAGATGGCAAAATCATCTTCGAAAATTGCTCGTATGATTGGGATATTCCCTTAATCTCACATTTTTGATGATAAACCTTATTGCGAAACAATAAATAATATTTCAATTGGTAAAGATGAGGGTCGTGTGACACTCAGGTATGGCCCATCCAAAGTTGGTTTCTGAGAGCATTTCATAAACACAGCACCACCTAGTACTACATTTAACATTTCAGCTGAGTATTAAAAACACCTCCACGATATTCCCAACCTGATCCACAAAGTGACTGTGTAAGCCATGGGCATACAGCCAGGACAACAATGGGCTGCCACTAGCCCTGGATACTATACGTCTGAAAAACAGATGTCAATGACAATGCTGTCATTGCTTTATAGGGCACAGGAATGGCTTCCTCACAACATAGAATGAATACAGCTGCATGCAGTGTGTCCAATTGTGGAGGCCTTGTGGAATCGTCCCTATGCTTATTACTTCTCACATCTGTACAATGAAATTCCTACTTTACCTCACGATGAGAACATCATGTCTGTACTATCCCTGGAGTACAACAGGCTTTGGGTTTAAGCAACTTTGGTAACAAGACCAACATAAGAGTTTTCCCCAAAAATTTCTGAATTTGGTCTATTTTTCTTCTGAAATTCATACACATATTTAATTGACAGCAAAATATGGGGTTCCTTTTGGTACACTGTATATACATTATATACAAGATTATGTTAACTATGCATATCATTATCGACGAATGTATCTGCTGATAAATAGTACACAGAAAATAAACTTCTAGAACTGAAACATACTTGTTCATACTGTTTGCATTGATAAATAAACCTAAAACTGAAATAATGTAACAAAATGCCAGAATTAAAACAGACAAGCTAAAAGAAATTAACCAGAAAGAAAAAAATAACCCTTTGCAAAACAAAAAAATATTTTTCAAAAACACAGCTCATTTATACTCCAAGCACTGATTTTATTTACACAGTATATCTACAGCTACCTCAATATCAAAGTAAATAAACAAAATCAACGCTTAGAAGCCAAGACTGGCAATGGAATGATATTCTTCCTCTCCCTTCAGTTTTCTGATTTTGTACACAGCATTAGTTTCATGGCGCAGGAGACCACTCAAGTGACTCAACCCTTTTGGGTCACTCTCAAATCTCAAAAGGAATTATCCCAAAACACATTTTGGCAGTGTATCATTCTATGTTCAGAAACCCTTCCAAACAATTTCTTTTAAAAATCTCTCGCCCTGTGAATAAAAGCAATCTTAAAAAGGAAAGAAATGAGATGGCGTTTCAACTCTTTTCAGGGTTATCGAATCGGGAAGTATACCCGCTGTCAGGCTAGGGCATTCTCATAAGTTCTGCGTTCTCTTGGAGTTCAGTATGCTGTACTCTTCCACGTCCGAGTCCTCACTCCACCCCATGCCGCCGTCGTGGTCAGAGTCCTCCGTGTTGACCTGGTTGAAGCCCTTCCGGCGGTGGAAGAAGTTGCCCAGGCTGAACTTGTCCGTGGCCTTGTAGCCGGCCCGGATGGCCGTGCCCATGTCGCTGCGGAAGAAGCGCATGCGGCCCTGGGCCCGCAGCCGCACAAAGACGGCCACCAGGAGCATGAGGAGGATGGGCACGGCCAGGACGGCCACGATGATGGCCGTGGTGGTCAGGCTAGCGTCGCCGGCCGCATTGGGCAGGTGCTTGGCGACGTCCTCCAGACGGGGCTGTCTACGGTCATCCATGGGGTCGTACCCAGACTCATCGGGTCCTGGGTAAAACAACACATCAATCAATCACAGTCTACTCTAATGTACAAATGTACAGGAACAAATGTACAAATGTACTTGTCTTTAAGACGTGGATCTCAGTTCAAAACACTGAGCTACCGCCTCTTTTAAGAGCCATTCTCAAACTCAAAAGAGATGGCTTACATGATGTCACCACAAACTTTCCACTTTGTGCTTCCACCATGCAAATCTTATCTAAATCACACAGATCATTCAACTGGCATCCTCCCTCTAACCAGTAGACTCAACTACAAACACAACTCCACAACAAGTGCAGATTTAATTGAACTGAGATCCAGTCATGCCTTAAAGATAAGTACATTTGGAAAGTAAGCTTCAAGACTGATCGGTGCTATTGAATAGAATGCTATTGCTTTGAGCTCTGATACAAGTACTGCTTAAAAGTTCAAAGCGTGATGGGAATGTTAAGAGACTGCTGTTTACATGTTCATACCAAACTACCTACCAGCTGCAGGAACTCCAGTAACTGGACATACCCCTAAAACCCACCTCCCATGCCTGACATTATCCTAACTCTTCTCCTCCTGTGCTATATACATGTAGTTTGTCATTCCATCTGCCCTAGACAAAATCACAAACAATTTTGGACAACCTTTACAGGGTTTTCCACTCTACTTTCAAGACAGAATGATTTTGTGTATACTGATTTGAGTCATAAAATATATGGATGAAAACCACCAATATTATGCATGTGGTACTTGAATGATATCCTAAAATGTGGTTGAGTTAGCAAAAGAGACAACCTTTTTATAAGGCTTGCTTCATAAGCCCTAAGGACTGCGGAGAAGAAATGGATTACAATTATCAAAACTACGGCACCTTCAAACTGACCCAGGTTGTTTTTATGAATCTAGAATGCCATTCCTTGGAGTTCTAATACATCCACTTCTGGATAAAATCACTCTTGCAAAGTTGGCTGGGTATGGCGTGAGGAATGTTGAACACATACCAATATAGGAGGGTTTGCTGTGACACCATGTATAATAAGGTATCTTAAAGAAGAGGTGTGATTTTCACGAGTTACCACTCAGGTTCTTTTCAGAACCACACCTCTTCTTTAAGAGACTTTATCATACATGGTGTCACCGCAAACCCTCCCATATTGTTTCACCCACCACGCAAAGCCTGGAGTCATATTGAACACATACCAAGCTGACGCTCCAGTTGCCATGCTGTATTGGGGCCAATCTCAACCACGTAGACGTTCTTATAATCAGCTGAGGCTGCCACATCATGGGGGCGATTGAACTGCAGAGAGAGAAACCAAAATGAAGACTCAAATAGTGAAGACAACCAGGGGTTCTTGTCCAATAAATCCGATATTCTCTAATCTTTCAATGAGGTTTTGCCCTTATTTGACGTGATAAACATCAAGTGCTCAGTGCTTTGCCCGGTGCCTGATAAAAACATTTCAGGCAGCTCAGGCGGGATTCGAACCCGCGACTCCCAAATTCTACTAGAACGGATGTCTAACCACTGGACCACTGAGCTGGTCGAGGTCGTGTGGTGGTTTCGAATAATGTTTAACGGCGGGTAATGCGTTGCATCATAGATATAACAGTACATCCGTACTAGAAATCGGAAGTCGCGGGTTCGAGTCCCGCCTGAGCTGCCTGAAATGGTTTTTTTCAGGCACCAGGCAAAGCACTGAGCACTCAGTGTTTATCACATTGAATAAGGGCAAAACCTCATTGAATTACATTCTCCTCGACGCGAACATCATCTATGAAGCTCCAATCTGTTTACATCCAACTCCAGATGTTGGCACCGATTAATTCATTACCAGACCAAGGGTCCTTGAATGCATCAACTTAAGAGATACATCAGAAAAAAAGTGTTTGAATTGAGGGAAGAAAGTGGAGACTGCAATGAGCTGATAGAGTCTGTGTTGACTGTATTGCATCTGGTATTGAAGTCAGTGCAACATGACAAGCCCACAACCAGTAGTGCTGCCAACGGAAGGCTTACTATGTACTTCCTTGCAATAAACACTGCTTTGTGAATATCTTCTCTTTTAAATGTGGATATTCCTCTTCCAATATGGCAGTCCCCTAGACCTCTTATACAGTGTGTTGAATGAACACGCCTGTGATATCCAGACAAGCTGCAATTACATGCATGCCAAACGTTTGATCCCAGAAGAAACTGAGTCAAGACCTATTGGGTGGAATGGCTGCATTATTCAATGACTCCTGCGGTCGATTTCACCAAAGTCATCAAAGCTTAAGATCAATTGCAAGACGATGAGCAATGCACAGAAACCATACCAATCCTAAGTTGAGTTATGATGCGTCGTAGGGCTTTGTGAAATCCACCCTAGGACAACAACTCGGGGATTGGACTTACCGACTCCGCTGGTCCCCAAGTCTGGAGCAACTTGCCGCTGTCAAAGTCCACGGTGAAGCCCTGGACGGCCACCTTCTCAACGCCACTCCTGGAGGAGCCCTGGCCATTCACAGCATAGAGGACACCTCCTGTGGACAGACAGCAACAACGTACGAGACAGAGAGTTAGAAGGTCTGCCCGGATCCAAAGCCTCCCCTTTTGGGCACGGCGGCCATAACTTTCACAACATCAATTCATCATCAGAATCACAACACACCATCTTCTAAACCGATGTAAACTGCATTGCACTTCATGAATGTCTTATGATCGCAATCAAAGGACCAGACAGTATTGCATTAAAAAACATAGGGTCTGACTAAAGTAATATGCAAACATGTTGCCAACTGCACTAAAATAAAACCTTGCATGTTTACCAATAATAAAAAAAATTTGTTCACTCTCTCACTTCTCTCTTTCCTTTTAATCTTCCCCTCTAATACTTCATCCCTACCCACATCCCTGCCCTTCCCTTTGATCCCATCCTACACGCTATCTTCTTTGCCCTTTGCCTATCGTCTATGACCCCTAATGCTCTCCCCATCCTATTTGGTTTTGTCCTAGTCATTCTGCCTTTGAGAAAGGTCCTGCTAGGATCAAAATGTCAGGCCCTTCTATTTTTTGATAAAGATAGGGCCTGTTTAAATCCCTAGGTTAGTCCCCAGCTCAGGTTTCATCCCCAGCACACACGAGTATTAAATGCAGGTTTAACTGTAAGATATAAAGCTGTGTTTGTTTGTAGTTGCTTTAGTGCTGGGGTCAAAGGCCTGCTCTTAGATGCTTCTATTGCATCTTGTGTAAGAAAAATCTTAAACTTAAGCCTGGACATCGGACAGTGCAATAGTAATCAGCATGGATTTTCCCAAAAACAATTCAACAACAGACAAGCGATAAACACTTTGTTCTGCCGCATGATCTGGCAGAACACATAGAGAGACCACGCAATACACCCTCCTGTAGATATCGGCTACGGATTCTGACCTTTCCATGGACTGTAGCTGATGGCGTACAGCAGCTCGCCAAACTCCTTCAGCTTGTACTGCCGCACAAAGTCCCCGGAGTCGGCCTCAAAGCACTGGATGCGGCCGTTCTGTCTGTCGGCCACGCACAGCTGGCCCCGGTCAGGGATGAAGGCAAGGCTGTGGGGTAAGGAGAAGGTGCCTGGCTCCGGGTTGACGGCAAGCTCCTTGCCTGGAGGGGGAAGAAGCAGTCAAGATGAAGCTGAGTTCAGTGAACACTGGCTAAAAACAACCTATGGATAGCAATTACCTGGGTAGCAGTCAGGAAAAGCACATGAGCTTTAATAGCACCAACTACTTTACCAGATGCAAACTACTTCATCAGATGTAAACTACTTCACCAGATTAAAACTACTTCATCAGATGAAAACTACATGTATTTCATCAGATGTAAACTACTTCATCAGATGCAAACTACTTCATCAGATGCAAACTACTTCATCAGATGTAAACTACTTCACCAGATGTAAACTACTTCATCAGATGTAAACTATTTCATCAGATGTAAACTACTTCACCAGATGCAAACTACTTCATCAGATGTAAACTACTTCACCAGATTAAAACTACTTCATCAGATGAAAACTACATGTATTTCATCAGATGCAAACTACTTCATCAGATGTAAACTACATGTATTTCATCAGATGTAAAATACTTCATCAGATGTAAACTACTTCATCAGATGTAAACTACTTCATCAGATGTAAACTACTTCATCAGATGTAAACTATTTCATCAGATGAAAACTACTTCATAAGATGCAAACTATTTCATCAGACGCAAACTACTTCATCAGATGCAAACTACTTCATCAGATGCAAACTATTTCATCAGATGCAAACTACTTCATAAGATGCAAACTATTTCATCAGATGCAAACTACTTCATCAGATGCAAACTACTTCATCAGATGCAAACTACTTCATCGGTGAAAACTACTTCATCAGATGCAAACTATTTCATCAGATGTAAACTATTTCATCAGATGTAAACTATTTCATCAGATGAAAACTACTTCATCAGATGCAAACTACTTCATCAGATGCAAACTACTTCATCAGATGCAAACTACTTCATCAGATGCAAACTACTTCATCGGATGCAAACTACTTCATCAGATGCAAACTATTTCATCAGATGTAAACTATTTCATCAGATGAAAACTACTTCATCAGATGTAAACTACTTCATCAGATGTAAACTATTTCATCAGATGCAAACTATTTCATCAGATGCAAACTACTTCATCGGATGAAAACTACTTCATCAGATGCAAACTATTTCATCAGATGAAAACTACATGTACTTCATCAGATGTAAACTACTTCATCAGATGTAAACTATTTCATCAGATGCAAACTATTTCATCAGATGCAAACTACTTCATCGGATGAAAACTACTTCATCAGATGCAAACTATTTCATCAGATGAAAACTACATGTACTTCATCAGATGTAAACTACTTCATCAGATGCAAACTACAGTACTTCTAGATGCAAACTACGCCATCAGATGATTGCATATGATGACGTAGTTGTTGCTACAAAACCTTATGCACCTTTTCTTATTGGTTAGACTTTAAATGCTATCCAAAGGTTGTTATTTTTTATCATTCAGACTGACACTGCTATCTTTAGGTAAAGGTAGTGAATAGAAGATAGTTTGCTGTGACATCATGAACAAAACTCCCTGTTGTAGGAGCTCATTATTGAGCCCAATAATTCTTCTCAGAACCACACAAACTCAAAAGAGAAAGTCTTTGTACATGGTGTCACCACAAACATCTTTTGATAAAGCCCTAGAGAACTTAATAAAGAATTACTATGTGGTATTACTGGTCACAGCTAATGCGTGCAATTCTTATATATTCTTAATCACAAGCAATACCGATTCAATGATTAAAGAACTAACAAGTGACCCCAAAGATCAAACAAATCCTGAGATTTATGAAATATATTTCAGACTCTCAAAAAGTAGAGGGCCTGATGTTTCGATCCTAGCAGGACCTTTCTCAAAAGCAAAGAGAAAGCCTTTGCCTTTGAGAAAGGTCCTGTTAGAATCAAAATGTCAGGCCCTCTTATTTTTGAGATTGATGTATTGCAGGTAATTTTAGTCAGTGAGCAGTTTGCAAAAGTTTTTGTATTAACTTTATTAAATTTCAGACTGATAACGGAGGTCATTTACCGATGTAGGAAGATGCCTTGCCCCACTCCATCAGGTACTTCCCCGCTGCGGAAAACTTGACGATCCTGCTGTTGCAGTAGCCGTCGGCCACAAACACGTCCCCAGTCTGAGGGTCCACGGCAACGTCGGTCGGCTTGCAGAAGTGCTCCCGGTCGCTGCCTGGCTCCAGCTCCGTGCCCAGGCTGAGCAGGGGCGTGCCGTCGCCTCCTGTCGGGGGGAACTTGAAGACCTGGTTCAGGGCGACGTCCGTCAGCCAGACGTTGTCTTGGTGGTCGATGGACAGGCCGTGCGGCATGAAAAACCTGTCAGAGAATGGAGACATGATCTCAGGAGGAGAAGTCTATCTGGATTCCATTTCTTCTCTTGATGGAAAATGTGTGCAGTTCAAGAAACACAGAGCCATCAGCCATCTACTGTACATACACATTTTCCATTTTGTTCATTGGGAAATATTTTCGAACCCATCACAGACCATAAATGTACATTACCCTCAAGGGAGATTCTTTGGACTTTGGACTTGGGAAACAACTGGAGAAATGAAGGCTGATACAATGGCATAGTGATTGATTCTAAGTATCTATCCTTAAAATTATAGAGAAAAGTAAAGAATGGATGTGACAGGATTGAGGGTTTAATGTACAGTGTCATAATCAAATGCAAATATGATTAAAATGACACATTTCTGCCTTTGAGGAAGGTCTTAGGATCAAAAAGTCAGGCGGTGATTTGCATCCTGAACATTTAAGTCAGTAAGCAGTTCACAACATTTTTGTATTAATTTCTAATATATAATTTATGATAACTTAGTGGCTTTCAGTTTGTATCGAATACATGCAAAAAAAGCTAGCCTCAACTGCCCCCCATACCTAAAAATACCATGATGCTGTTGGATAGTTGCAAGGTGGGTTAGGGTCAGTCCACTCATTCACTGACCCCAGATACTTCCCAATTGTAAAATTGCAAAGATAAAAACAACAGGTGACTGATGAAGACTCACATGTTGGCTCCCCACTGCTGTTTGATGTGCCCCGTCTCCTTGTCCAGCATCAGGACTGTGTTGTTTGCGATGCGACCTTTGCCTTGGTTCAGGAAACGGTTGTCCGCACCGAAGACCCTGCAGTCAAATGCAAATCGGACCTGTTTAGAATAGCGCCCCAGAGCAGAGAGCAAATATCTGTGTCTCTTTCCCTCCCTAGTATTGAAATTTTTATCAGAGGCATGTCTGTACAGGGCACAGAGTCTCTTGGCCATCAGAGAGATAATGTCCGCCTCAGCAGGGAAAAACTGTGGATTAAGCGTCTCCGCACTATACAACCCCATGGCAACAATATTCAGGAAGGGAATGACTAATCCTCACCTCATTAACACGTCTATTCTTTTATATTCCCTGTGGCATTCCCTTTGACTGTCCATGTGGCTTTCTCCTTGATCTCCCACCTCTCTCCTGTCCCTTTGATCCTCCCCACCCTTTTGTTTGTTTTCCCTGCATCTCCCCTCCCTTGGTGTACATGTACATCTGCATCCCACTTCCTTCCCTTTTGTCTTTCCTCTGTCATGTGTGTCAGGGCTTTCCTTCCCCTGACTGTCTGTGTATGTCCTTGTCACTTTGCCTTTGCCAGTTGACTACATGTACCTAGGAGACCAAACCCAAGTACTAGATAGCCTAGGTGGTAGAGTCTTAGTGCCAAACCAGTAGCTCAGTTTGAAATACTAAATTTTTGTTTTGCTTTACACTGCTTGCGGAGAAAAATCCACATTTGGTTTCCTTTCCTTTCACTATTTGGCATGAAAGTTTAAGAAGCTTTGTGTGATCCTGGAACTGCTTGTAACCCAGTTTTATAACCCCCATGGAAATGGAAATGTGATCCCTGGAGATCCGGAGCAGCAAACGGTTAAATGCTTCAGACTATCACCACCACACCAGCAAAGACAGCTGTTCATTAAGAGTCCCCTACCCAATGTTTTATAGCTCAGGCAGTAGAGTGCAGATACGCTGAACTAGAGGCTCAGGTTCTACTCTTTGCCCTTTCAGAAATGGATGAAAAATTCCCACTTTTTACTGTCATTTGAGCGGTTTTGTTTGACTGAACTGAGACGGCTTTCTGGGTTCAATGGATTCACTCACCCAATGCCCCACACCCTGTCAGCCCTGTGGAATATATGAACGTTCCCTGCTGAGTCCACAGCCACTCCACCTATCTGACCCAGGGTCACGGAGTCATCTGCTGACCATTCATCAACCATCGAAAGATCTGGACCACAGAGAAACAAATTGGAACAACAAACTTAAAGTGATACCGTATACAAAAATGCTGCAAACTGCTTACTGACTAAAATTACCAAAATGCAAATCTCAAAATTTAGCGGACCTGACATTTTTATCGTAGCAGGACCTTTCTCAAAGGCAGAGTCCTGCTAGGATCGAAACGTCAGGCCCACTAAATTTTGAGAACAACAAACTTGTCATATTTGCAGACTTGGCTAAAAGGATGCAATTCAAATAGGGTTTGCCATACCTGACGTAAGAAGCACTGTAGCGCTTTACCAAACCCAAGTACTAGATAGCCAAGGTGGTAGTCTTAGTGCCAAACCAGTAGCTCAGGATCAAATACAAGTCCACTCAATTTTTGATTTGCTTTTACACTGCTTGCTGAAAAATTCACATCTGGTCTGCTTTCCTTTCATTGTTTGGCATGAAAGTTTAAGAAGCTGCACACTGAACTGCTATAGCCTGGTTTTACAACCCCCATGAAAATAGAGATGTGATCCCTAGAGATCTGTGGCAGCAAATGGTTAAATGCTTGGTTAAAAGGCATCCTGTTCCTAAAGGATGCTTGATGCGCAGTAAGTTTGCCTTCATCTTTATAGGACTGCATTTCAGTAATGCATCGTCCCCTATAGGAGAGCACAGGCTAGCTTGAGTCGGCCTCAAAGCATAACATTATCAGTCATCATCAGGGCCTTATTTCATAGTCGCCCAAGCAGGAAAACATGCATACATGTAGCAACAAAATTCTGCCTCAGTCTAAGCACAAACTGCCAGCCATATTTTTCAAGCAATGCTTATTACATTTGACTTGTATTCGAATATCGGGTGCTTCGTACAAAACACAATCAGTACTTTGGCTGGCAACCTGATTTTTAGTCTGAAATGCTGTTCATGTCTAAGAAAATGTGGGTGCTTTTGTGGCTCTGTGATAATGACTGTCCTCTGGTCATGGGGTAGATCAGAGCCTACCAGACATTTCACCTCACCTTCTGATGTCTCCACCTCCTCCTCCTTCTCCTTCTCCTCCTCCTCTCCTGCATCGCTCTCGTCAGTCTTCGTCCTCTCTGTGGGCATCCCGGCCTCCTGCGATGTCTTCCCGCCCGGCGGTCTCAAGGTGGAGGCCTCCTCCTCCACCTCCTCCTCCTCCCCAGAGTCGGCATCCTCGCCAGCAACCTCCTCCCCGCCATTGTCATAGGTGCCCAGAAGCTTGTCCAGGAGGCTGTTGTAGTTGGTCTGCTGGTCGGGCCCGGCCTGTGTGTCCCCGTACCAGTTGTAGTTGTCGTTGTCATTGTCATTGACATTGTCATTATCATAGCCGTAAATGTCCGGGGCAGCTGGCTGGTAAGCGGCAGCCTCAAACCGGTTGGGTTCCGTGTTCATGTTGGGTGGATTTTTGGGAGGTGTATCAAAGCCTGTGCATTAGATAGGAAGGCATGGAACACCAGTCAAAATCAAATACACAGTTTGTATCCAGTATCAAAATAACACACACAAATGTTAAAAACTTTCAACTGAAATAGGCCTACCTCCTGATATTTTCATCCTAGCAGATCCTTCCTCAAAAGGCAAAATTGTATGTAAGAGTTGTGAAGCGAATTTCCAGAAAAATACACCAGGCCCAAATAGGCAAATCCTGTTGAAAAACTGCAACAGGAACTGCATTGCTCGGTAATCATGAGAATACTGAAGGTGTCCCGGGAAGGATGAGGAAGGAGGATTTATCTGTCTATAACATACCCGGTGGGATGTACTGGAAGAGCTGAGGACTGCCTGCATCCCAACACATCTGGTAGGATTCTCCATCTAACGTGTCAGTGTAGTACATCATGTAGAAGTTGCACATTTCGTCATGAGAGGTGGCACTGGATAGGAACAGGTCGGAATCACACCAATACGATAAAGCTCTCTCAAAAGTGAATGACAGGAATGTATTGCTCTCCCTAATCCACTGCAGCATGTGGGCCAACATCAGGTGCAGTAGCATGAGTGGAATTACCAGGTGATGGGTCCATTCAGAGGCTTGTGGTCCATTCAGAGGCTTGTGGTTGAGGACAGAATGTGGTCAGGTAAAGGGTATATGCAGGAGCTGGGTCTGGGTGAGGGATGGGTGTGGTCAGGGATGGGTGTGGTCAGGGATGGGTGTGGTCAAGAGATGGGTGTGGTCAGGAGATGGGTGTGGTCAGGGAATGGGTGTGGTCAGGAGATGAGACCTTTGTGGGTATGGTAGGGGATAGGTGTGGTCAGGGCATGGGTATGAGGATGGGATTGATCAGGTGATGTGAGTAGTCAGGGGTTGGTATGGTCAGGATATGTGTATGGTCAGGGCGTGGGTGTAGTCAGGATGTGGGTATGGTCAGGGTATGGGTAGGGCATGGGTGTGGTGAGGATGTGGGTATGGTCAGGGCATGGTGTGGTTGGGCATGGGTGTTGTCAGGACATGTGTATGGTCAAGACATTGGTATGGTCAGGAAATTGGTGTGGTTGGGAATGAGTGTGGTCAGGACATGGGTGTGGTCAGGACATGGGTGTGGTCAGGGTATGGGTGTGGTCAGGAAATGGGTATGGTCGGGACATGGGTGTGGTCAGGACATGTGTATGGTCAGGACATTGGTATGGTCAGGACATTGGTGTGGTTGGGCATGGGTGTGGTCAGGACATGGGTGTGGTCAGGACACGGGTGTGGTCAGGGTATGGGTGTGGTCAGGAAATGGGTATGGTCAGGACATGGGTGTGGTCGGGACATGGGTGTGGTCGGGACATGTGTATGGTCAGGACATTGGTATGGTCAGGACATTGGTGTGGTTGGGCATGGGTGTGGTCAGGACATGGGTGTGGTCAGGATATGGGTCTGGTCAGGAAATGGGTATGGTCAGGACATGGGTGTGGTCGGGACATGTGTATGGTCAGGACATTGGTGTGGTTGGGCATGGGTGTGGTCAGGACATGGGTGTAGTCAGGACATGGGTGTGGTCAGGACATGGGTGCGGTCAGGACAATGGTGTGGTCCGGGCATGGGTGTGGTCAGGGCATGGGTGTGGTCAGGGCATGGGTGTGGTCAGGGCATGGGTGTGGTCAGGGCATGGGTGTGGTCAGGGCTTGAGTGTGGTCAGGGGCTAGGCCTAGACATGGCCTAGTTTAGGGTTGGTTTACCTCACCATACTACTGACCACATCACTGGCCTACGGCACACAAAGACATCTCCCTGCCAAGATATCTCATGTTCAACAGGCCTACCAGCCACTTACCCAGCATGAGTTGTTGTGTATCTAGACATTGAGTTGAATGTACAGCGCGCTGCCAGAATATCACCCTCTCTGACCTCATAGGTGCGATCCATTGGGTAGAAAGCCTACGCAAGTCAAAGGAAATGCACAAAACCGAATTCTTAACACAAAATGGCACAGGGAGTTCTTGGGGCAAGTGTCTTTGATCTTCTGCCAAGGACTAAGAGAGGTGTGGTTAAAGGCCTGTGGCGGAGTTTCATGTACATGTAGGTGCTTAGACAGAGAGGTATTTGAACTGAATAAAAGCAGTGATTCAATCTTATATTTTCCTAAACTAGGTCTAGGCACTGACTCTACATGTAGCTCTACATCTCCTTCCATGCATTTGGAAATATCAAGCCAACTGAACAAAGAAAATACTCCACAAGACATCAAAGCTTCAATGGCAACAAAGCAACATCTGCAATCTGCATTTCTGGCTTCCGAGTGATAAGAGACATATACATATACCCATCTTGGATGTAGTTAGTGGTGTGCACCCCTGCCCACATATACCATAGGTACCTATCTTGGATGTAGTTAGTGGTGTGCGCCCCTGCCCACATATACCATAGGTACCCATCTTGGATGTAGTTAGTGGTGTGCACCCCTGCCCACATATACCATAGGTACCCATCTTGGATGTAGTTAGTGGTGTGCACCCCTGCCCACATATACCATAGGTACCCATCTTGGATGTAGTTAGTGGTGTGCACCCCTGCCCACATATACCATAGGTACCTATCTTGGATGTAGTTAGTGGTGTGCGCCCCTGCCCACATATACCATAGGTACCCATCTTGGATGTAGTTAGTGGTGTGCACCCCTGCCCACATATACCATAGGTACCCATCTTGGATGTAGTTAGTGGTGTGCGCCCCTGCCCACATATACCATAGGTACCCATCTTGGATGTAGTTAGTGGTGTGCGCCCCTGCCCACATATACCATAGGTACCCATCTTGGATGTAGTTAGTGGTGTGCACCCCTGCCCACATATACCATAGGTACCTATCTTGGATGTAGTTAGTGGTGTGCGCCCCTGCCCACATATACCATAGGTACCTATCTTGGATGTAGTTAGTGGTGTGCACCCCTGCCCACATATACCATAGGTACCTATCTTGGATGTAGTTAGTGGTGTGCGCCCCTGCCCACATATACCATAGGTACCCATCTTGGATGTAGTTCATGGTGTGCACCCCTGCCCACATATACCATAGGTACCCATCTTGGATGTACATGGTTAGTGGTGTGCACCCCTGCCCACATATACCATACATGTAGGTACCCATCTTGGATGTACATAGTTAGTGGTGTGCACCCCTGCCCACATATACCATACATGTAGGTACCCATCTTGGATGTAGTTAGTGGTGTGCGCCCCTGCCTACATATACCACAGGTACCCATCTTGGATGTAGTTAGTGGTGTGCACCCCTGCCCACATATACTATAGGTACCCATTTTGGATGTACATAGTTAGTGGTGTGCACCCCTGCCCACATATACCATACATGTAGGTACCCATCTTGGATGTAGTTAGTGGTGTGCGCCCCTGCCCACATATACCATAGGTACCCATCTTGGGTGTAGTTAGTGGTGTGTACCCCTGCCCACATATACCATAGGTACCCATCTTGGATGTAGTTAGTGGTGTGCACCCCTGCCCACATATACCATAGGTACCCATCTTGGGTGTAGTTAGTGGTGTGTACCCCTGCCCACATATACCATAGGTACCCATCTTGGGTGTAGTTAGTGGTGTGCGCCCCTGCCCACATATACCATACATGTAGGTACCCATCTTGGATGTAGTTAGTGGTGTGCGCCCCTGCCCACATATACCATAGGTACCCATCTTGGGTGTAGTTAGTGGTGTGTACCCCTGCCCACATATACCATAGGTACCCATCTTGGATGTACTTATTGGTGTGCACCCCTGCCCACATATACATGTACCCACCTGTGGCCATTGAGGATTCCCTTTGCCCAGAATTTCCCAGGAACCATGGCGCATCCGGTACCCCGTGATGACAGTACTAAGACCATGGGCATGGGTACGGAAGGCAAACGGATGGATGGGCACCGGGTTGGTGTATTCGCAGGCAATATCCGAATGGAAATCTGCAATCACAAATCAAGGGTTTAGTTTTCACAATGCAGCACAGTGCCGAATTTTGCTCAATCCTAACTCTGAACGAATACTGGAAATTTGTTTAAAAAATTGTGAAATCAATTGAATGAAACTGAATTGCTTCTTGAACATCACTTCATACTGCATCTAGGTAGGATTGACAGTATGTAAATCAAACCATACTTTGTGGAAATATCATCAAAGAATTCAGGACTATATGCATGAAAATTTCATACTGTGGTGACACTATAAGGTAGGCTTTTGTTCTCAAAACTCATCATAGAGACTAACTTCTCAAAACAAAGTTTTCCCACAAATGGCAAACAATACTCCACACATGCACACAAATCTATACATTCATTGCTTTTGATAATGGATATGTTTCTGTTTCGAATGATACTTATTTCAATGTTAAATCAGAGCTTTTCCTTGACAATTCATGGACCTGAACCACTGAATTCAATCTGAGAGTAATGTGGACACTCACTGCCTCATCCCCCCCCAAAAAAAAAGAATAATAAAATCAATCAATTTATCAATTTATCTGCAAAAAAAAGTGTGTAGACTCACTTGTCACTCCTGGAGGAATAGACATACGCTGAGATCCCAGTAGGTAGATGCCTCCAGCATAGGGCTGCCTGTGATCAACATGAAATGGTAAACAAATATGCATATTACATTCCCCTTCCCTGAAGGAATTAGTTCATTGATTTTTGGTCATTGCCATGGGAACCTAGGGATGATTAGAACATTCTGGAGACAGCAAATCCCTTTTTGCTTTGCTCGATTGGAACCTTGGATAATTTGAGAGTTTACATTGTGGATTCGCACAGTAGAATGTCTGTGGTGTTAACATGTGCATTATGTTCTCCAATAATGTGCGTGTACAAGTAGCTGAAAAGATGGTAACTCGATATGAAAATTGAAGGTTTGAATGGCTGATTCACAGTGAATGTGTGCAGTAACACCGTGGGCATAAGAATATCTCTGAGAGTGAGTGTTTGGCTCTGTGACTGTAAATAGCCAGGCTGTCCCAAAAGGGCAAATTTGGATCCAACAAATGCAGAGCCTAACATCCTGAACTTGTTTATTCTGAAAGGAGAAAATCCAAAAATCTAGAATATGATCGAGACTCCTTTCAATTGTACGAGCCATCGGAAATCCAATTTGAATTTGTTCAAATTTATGCATGTGTACTGCCAAGCAGAATCACAAAATACGGATTATCCTTTGTTGATAGAGAGACTTCCCTTTGCCATCACCTTCTCCGCCTTCTCACACTCAAAGGCATAACATGTAAATAAAGTCACCGGGTATTCTTTGTGTTCCCCCACCACGAAAGCAGAATATCTGCACCGTCTCCAAAGTCCTTCAAGTTTATAGGACTCTGGGCCGGCAATCGAACCGTCCCCACGGACACCCGGCCTGATCAATTACTTCCTCTCAGCATCAAGTCAGATTTCCCCATCAAATAAACTCCATGGGTCATCCCAATCGCCTGGCACTACACAGGATCCAATTACCGCCGACCCGCGCATGCAGAGATCAGAGCACCCTCGGGAAGAGTCTGGGTCCTAGACTCAGCCGTGCTGATTGCTGACAGCAAAGGGATCAGCCTGCTCCCAATTTCACCGATCCATTTGAGCACAGAGCATGAAATTTCTTCTGATGTTATCACTAAGCACACTTCCAGTGACGCCTACTCTATTTGTGGGTGGGTGCTCGGCGTAAAATGCAAGAGGTATTTTGGCTGGCAACCTGATTTTATTAGCAGATGTCTTTTGTGAGTCTGGTGCTTTAGTGGCTATTGGTAATTCCATAATTCAGGGGTCCAACTTGTGACATTTTGGTGTTCACACCAACATATGAAACTATTCAGCTTTCCTCCATATGTAACAATATAATGAAACATTCTGTTGATTAAACAGTCTATTTATACTATTCATGTATAATGTACTGTTCAATCTTCAACATGCTTCATTAAGTCTTTAAAATAATATATGCAGGTAAGCTGAATGGTTTCATACATGTACATTTGTATGTAAGTGGGGACACCAAAAATGTCAGAAATTGGACCCCTGATTTATGGAATTACATGTACCAGTCTATGAAGTTGGCCCCTGAGCTACTTGTAAATACATGTACATGTATATGTCAATAAATGTACATGTACATGTGCAAGCACATAGTCAATAATGTATACATGTACAGTACATGTACATTGTACAGTACATCCATATAGTTATACCAGTACATGAAGTGATGAGAATGTGCATGTACATGTGCATGGATTTATGTATGCAAAGGACATACCTAGTACCTGTACATGTACATATATACATGTACCGGTACAGTACATGTGCATGGACATGTACCCAGATGGCCGCATAGTACATGTACACATGTATATGCATACATGTTGTATGAGCAAGAATATCAGTTATATATATCTTCACTTAAGATGGCCTACAACCTACAGTTGTGCACTGCGTCATTAAAGGTTAAACAGCCACACTTGTCAGAAACATGCAACGCATCACACCGAAGTTGACTGACATTTGGTAATTGGTATGGATCCCTCTCATACATACAGTACATGTACATACAGTACATGTAGGCTACGGATGAACAGTTAATTTAAGTTCATGGACAAATGACAAATGCATCCAAGTACATGGCAAAAGCTTAGGGACAAATTGTATTTTACAAAAGAATTTGTCATTAACCTTTTTTCTTATGTCTGACATTGCATGGTGCGTAGGCCAAGTGTCATTTAAGAGAGAATAAATTCCAAGGAATATAAGATGGGGGCTGTGCTCAGTCTAAAGCCTAAGGGCCTAAAGTATACAGTAGAACACACCAAATGGTGTTGCCTTTGAGATGCATCTGTAAGATCACCACACCAAGAATTGATGAAGCCTCATAATATTATGCATGATCTCCCTGGGAGCTGGCTGTGTTCATTACTGACAATGCAGCAAGACACAAAGCCAGTCAGGGCGGTTACTCAACGACAACAAAGAGTGGCCGTACAGTCATGGTGTAATGGGCAATAGCCGTGCTTCCTTGCCATCTGATTAGTGCCTCGCTAATGGGCCGGCCTGCGTTGCAAGCGACACAACATTGCACTGGGGTTGGGCACTGATACTCTGATTCCATCGGTCCGTAGCAAATCATTGCCTGCGCTACATGTACATGTGTGCATGCCCAACATGACCACTGGCTGTGGACCGTGCGAATCAATTCTCCAGCAACTGCCACCCCCAGGGGGCAGTCCAAATATGCATTTCTGTGCGGCTGAATAAGTCTACAGTTGCATGCACCTTGAAGGGGCAAGAGGCCGTGTAGGGAGACACAGCAATTTTTGTGTGTGTGGAAATAGCACACAGACCCCTGAGCCATGTTTTCAGCCCGGGCACACATTACATGTATAGCGCTGCATGCCTACCCTTCACAAACAGGACAATGGTGCAGATCTTTTCATTTCCATGTTCGTCCCTTTTTAATCATCGCCATCATTCAAGCACAATTTTTTTTTTCCCATCCTGGTTGAGACTGGCTGTAGCCAGTAGTAACACGTGCTCTGTATCCGTATCCAAGCACAACCAATCAACAGAATCCGGGTAACACATTAAAGCACGGGAATCAATTAGAGTGCAGGACGACGAAGGGGTGGAGCGAGAAATTTAAAGAGAGAGTGAGGATGGGAGGGAATCACAAATGTTTACGACTCCCGCATATTCCCTAGAGACCGGGGAAAAGGGGGAAAAAACAGATGGGAAAGAGGGAAGGATGGTGTCCTCAACAATATGCATGCATGTTAAATAAACCATGATGTTCACAATGTTCAGTGACTGTTCACTGGCAACATCTTGAGACCTAGTTAATGCTGGACCTTTGTAAGACCCCAGGTTTGAACCCCATGGCATTTTGCATTCTGGAGATATTTTGCTAAATTTGCTAAAAAGAAACTCTCTTGAATGCCCCTAGCAACAGTTATGTTCCTTTGTAGCTACATGTATCTTTCTAAAAATGTCATGAAAGTACTGGTATTTATATGCTAGAAGCCAATAAACAAAACCAAAAAATTCACTATGTGAATTTTTTTCACCCTCTCCCCATAAGACCCTTTTTCGCAGAGTGGGTCACCTTTGCCAAAAAAGGAAAGAATTTATTGATTTAACTTAGACCTTATTAGAAACAACACTGTCTGGATAATAAATGATCTCCCAGACAGTTTTAGGTTACTTCAATTGAAAATGAAGTCTAAAATGAAGCCTAAAGTTTCCAGTAAGGTTTTGTTTTCCTTTATTTGTTTGACTTAAACTGAAAAAGCTGCATTCACTTTGTGTGATCCAGGTTTACGACCAATTTGCATCCTAATAAAAATTGGAGTGTGATCCCTGATATTATGTCAGTAAATGGTTACTTTTCTTACTGGTGCCTCCACCAAGCAAAGATACTGTGATTGACAAATAAGTGGGACCCACCTATGGGATGGATAGCTCAGGTGGTACACTGCTACATGTATTACACAACTCACTCCAGAGGCCTGTGTTTACAACATTGGCATGATTGGAAAGATAGGAAAACATCGATGTCCACAGATTTCCTTCTATTTTGCACAGTTTGTAGATGTTCATGATAGAATCTTCATGTTGAAAAATCTTACGGTCTGGGATGCTGTATTTTCAAGAAATCTTCACTCAAACACCGACAAATAGATTTTATCTTGTGAAATAAAAAACTCAATTTGTCATGCGATTTGTTGAATGCTGCCCCAACAAACAAGACAACGACTGTTTCAAATTACATTGTAAACCCCACAGACGTACATGTACACACGTATACGTACATTTACACCCAGGTCTTTGGTGGTTACGACACAAATCAGTCTTCCATCGTAGTCGGTTCAAAACTCATGTGTGCGCTATTTTAACATACAACCGAATCCGTTCATCTCTCACAGGTTGGTGCAAATAACCTGACGGTTTTTGATTATCATTTGAGCTTTATAAAAACTGCAGTGTTGTTTTCGGGGTATGTTAAATGGTTTAACATACAAACTGAGGTAATCTTTCGACCTTAACCAATTTTGTATTGGTCCAGGACATCCACATTTTCTAAGTCTATCTTGCAATTTCTTTATCTTTTATTTCCCTGTTGGATTTCCTTTCCTTTGTTTAAATAAAAAGAAAAAAAATATAACTGGAGTCTTTATGTTAGCGTTATGTCATGTATGTTGCACAAACCTATGCATTGATTTGAGCTGTTTCCAGATTGATTTGCAGTACAAATCAAATATCCTGATGAGGTTACTGGGCTTGAAGTGAAATTGCTTGGAACATGATTCAATCATTCAGTTACTTGAGCCATTCACTGGCCGGTAATGTGATCGGGAATGGGATGCAGATGTGAATTACTGGTCTGTAATGTGAGGCAGAGGGTCAAGGCATGACCCTATGGGAGCTGCATGTATCTTGCATGGTTCAGTCTGTGGTTGCCAGCATTTGCATTCGTTGTTGGCATTTTTATTATGTGGACAACAGGGTCACCAGAGCAAATTTTTAGGTGGGCCATATGATCCTCTTTTTGCAAGACATTAAAATGGGCTTTAAGCCACATTTCTACTGAACTAAAAAGTTTGAAATTTAAAGCCCCTACACAACATTGGTAAGATGGAAAAACAAAAGTGTTCACAGATTTACATGAAACTTATACAGTTTGAAGATGGTTAAATAGTAGAAACCTCGCACTGAAATATTTCTGTTTAACATGATGTATTTTTGGAGAAAAGAGTAAAGAAATAATTTACGTCTCATCCCGAGATCTAAATTATTTTTTGGAACAGTACATTGAATGCTGCATTTTTTCGTGAAACAAAAGAAGCAGTTTTCATGATTTTCTCGAGCTGAAAATTTCAAAGGTTTGCTATTTCATGCATATGTTGGATCAGACAACGTATGGATGCTATTCTTTGATCTCAACCAATGTTGTGTTATCCCTTTATCCGAGATGATGGTTATTTTTTAAATCGGGAGGCTAATCTTACTGCCGTTCAAACTTGGACTTTTTTAGTTGAGGAAATTTAACTGAGACAGTGATTAACATAACCGTGCTGGAAAAATAATGGCTCTCATGAGCTGTGCATGCTATTTGAGGTGACATAATGATCTCAATAGCCCATGGAATGAAGCCACTCCTGGCTGCCATCAGGAAAGAGTTTGATCGTATTGTAGTGTGCCGTGTGTCTCCGTGTGTTATCATGGCACTTTGCAGGCTGGCATTTGACCAGATGTGGTCTTTTTACCTAGTGGCATTTTAGCTGCGCTTCCACTGAACTAATCGATGCGGCAAAAGTTACCTGGGGTGGATTTCACAAAGCCTTACGATGCATCGTAACTCAATTTACGATGGATAACCCATCGTAAGTTGTGACACGCCATATGGCTTACATGCATCGCTCATCGTCTTGCGATTGATTGTAATTTACGATGAGTTTGGTGAAATCGACCCCAGGTCACTTATACTGGGCAGAGGTTGGCAGGTAAAATCACTGGACAAAGGGCCAGGCATTAGGCCAAGGTTTGCATTGCTAACAATGGCCTTACTGAAATGCATGTACAGAAGCAGACCCTGACAATGGCCTCAGTGCGAACAATCAATAGGTTGCAAATACTAACCTGACATGTACAAAAGGTATGATCCGAAAAACAAGACACAAATTTACAAAAATGCAGACTTTATTCATATTGAGATGATTTCAGGTGGTGCAGAAAGAGTTATTTCCAGAGTACATTTTCAAAATTTATTTTGAAGAGACAATTTTCCACTGCTCATGATTACAGCATGCTCTCTGAGAATGCTAAGTTTCTATCTAATTATAGATATATTGGCAGATTTTATCATTCATTGTGTCATTTGTGATTAAAGGCTAGTCTTGGTAAAAGTAACAAGTTAAGGTTGGCAGTAAGGCCATGAGCTTTTTGTGTTTGGGTGTTTCAGAGAACAGCCCTTCATTTCATCTGAGATCCGGACAATCTCAAAAGACACTATTCAAGATTTGGTCAATAACTTGCAGCAGACAAAGGCCTGATTTCCTTATAAGACAACACCAAATGGAAAAAAATGAGAAAATTGTACTTCAAATTATCTCTACACATACATGTATGATATGTTTATACTTACCGATCATAGGTCACGGACAGAGACAATCCTGAGCGATCGCTTTCTGTAAGGAGAGAGATTAGAATAAACAGGATTCATAACTACCCGTACATGTAGTAAAGTCAACTTCAAACTAAAGCTCTGTGCCTTGACCTTTGAGAAAGCTTCTGCAAGGATTGAAACATCAGGCCCTTATCATTGTCTGAGATTGACATACACTTGGTCATTTTAAATTAAGACAGTAAGGAAATGTGTGTTGTAGCCTGTAGCAGTTTTCTGCCGCTCTGTGCATCCACACACATTGCCCCTGACTGTACCTTGTGCATATTGATTTCCAGTCTGCTTCCAATTTCATCGGTTTCACTGGTCTGGCAGCAAACATGTCAATTGGCCACACCACAATTCCTATACTGTTTTCAAACTGACATTGACCACCCATGCAGACTCGACCACAGAGTTACGCTTAGATTTTTGGGGTATACAAAATCACAAAATGTAACAACGCTGATACAAAGCAATGTATTGCACACTGACGCAGTTTACAAATTTGAATGCCAAAAAAATACACAAATCTCAATGAATTTCAATCCTAGCACAACCATCATAAAAGATAGCAAAAGGCGTACAATAATTTAGACAGCAAGTTACACTAAACACACATTTCAAAATTTCAGGGCGACCCATGTTGTCGTTTATAGATAAATTCAAAGGGTATCATCAATGGTTGACCGATTACAAAATATTATTATGCTTCTTGAATGCTGGTACATTGTATATGACCACAATCATTTTGCACTGGACAGGGACAAGGCACTTCGTTACCATCTCTGAGACTAACTGTATGTGGAGGAAGCTGGTGTGTGAATAGAATGCTGCTCAAATATTTACATTTGACAAAGCTGAAGACGCAATGCATGCATGCACACGGTTGGCATATACTGCCAGCACATGCCAGCAGTGGCTGCATGCAAATTACAAGCACAACAAAAATCTTGACCCAAATGTTCAGGGAGCACACCAGACTCGTCAATATGGCGATTCAGGGACAATTAATTCAGTCCCGAGACTGTGGTGGGTAATTTGACCCAGTGAGTTCTGTACATGTACAGCACACAGTGTTTATGAAGGAGGGCTGGTGTGGTTTTATCAAATGGCATTGCCGATGGGCCCAAATAGCATCAGACGATGCATTCATGTACATATCTATACCATAATGGAAAGAAATATGCACTATGAAGCAGGCCAAGCCTAGTCATCTTACTCTTCAATTTTGCTTACATCACACCCATCCACTGCACGTGCTTGACCATATTGTACACTTCCCTTCCCGCTCACACGGGCTAAAAATACACCACTGTGGCACATGCCAACTGGCACACATGCACACTGCACAGCAGAGGACAGGAGGCTGCTGACGTAACAGGAGCGCGGTTGTTATGGCAACCGTTTCACGAGGCCACGCAGGTAAACAAGAGGCAGGGGGCCCCTGATAAATAATCACATACCAGTACCTATGAAATTAGAATGTTATACATGTAAGACCGCACCAGCAATCCCTTGCTGGCGTGTCATTATTTTGTCATTGTACTGTGCACAAACAATTTGCACGCTGAGCAAAACATAGTTAATTACTCCCCTGTGGTCTACCTGGTTGCTATGACAATATGGTTCCAAGTGTCATTTATGCATGCATGTATAGGGTGCATGAATTCATAGTTATTTCAGCCATTGGAAGAGTGGGGGCTTGCCGGCAGTTTGAGATAGGATTTATCTCCCTGGAGGCACTCCGGGAAAACTGTCCTCCATATGCTAACCTTTTGGCAGTGGTCCTTCCACGCTGGCTGATTATCAATTTACACCCTGCAATTGCCCTTTTATAAGAACGCCTAATCTTGAGCACACACGCATAGGGCTTCGCTGGGCTTAGGGCAAGTTTCAATTCAATAAAAAAAAAATTGAATCTCCCACAGACTGCGGGCAATTTTCTAGGGTTTTTTTATCTGCTTTCCCTTTTTGGCCCAAAAATAATAAGAAGGTATGTTTCTCATCTTAACCAAAGCAACCAATCCAGTTTAACTTTTAATGATGAAATACATGTATATCTACCTAAACAAAAAATCTATTTAAACACAATACATCTTTGCACAATACATCCCCAGAATAAGTCAATTGAAACAAAGAACTGTTACAGATGAGGTAGTTTTAAGTCACAGTATGATAACTGACTTTCCTTTTAACCGGAATTTACAGTCATATTTAAAATGGTTGCTGAATAAGAAGATCGTCCAAAGTGTATAAATATTTTTTGTAAAATATGCTTGGACCTTACGAACTACATGTATGTATTTATGCCTTGTCACTTAATGAAACGAGATGTGTTAAAAATAATTAATAATGAATGAATGAATGAAGGGAATAAAGCATTGAAATGGGGATCTACGTGAGGACTGAGATAGGAAATTAAGCACAGGGATAGGGAATTAAGCACTCAAATAGGGAATCAAGCACTTAGATCTGGAATTAAGCACTTAGATCTACATGTAACCAAGCACTCAGATAGGGAATTAAGCACTCGGATAGGGAATTAAGCACTCTGATAAGGAATTAAGCTATCAGATAGGGAATTAAGCACTCAGATAGGGAATTAAGCTATCAGATAGGGAATTAAGAACTCAGATAGGGAATGAAGCACTCAGATAGAGAATCAAGCACTCAGAAAGGGAATCAAGCACTCAGATAGGGAATCAAGCACTCAGATAGAGAATCAAGCACTCAGAAAGGAATCAAGCACTTAGATAGGGAACCAAATACTCAGATAAGGAATCACGCACTCAGAAAGGAATCAAGCACTCAGATAGGGAACAAAACACTCAGATAAGGAATCAAGCACTCAGATAAGGAATCAAGCACTCAGATAGGAAATTAAGCAATCAGATAGGAATCAATCACTCAGATAGTGAATCAAGCACTCAGAAAGGAATCAAGCACTCAGATAGGGAACCAAACACTCAGATAAGGAATCAAGCACTCAGAAAGGAATCAAGCACTCAGATAGGGAATCAAGCACTCAGAAAGGAATCAAGCACTCAGATAGGGAACCAAATACTCAGATAAGGAATCAAGCACTCAGAAAGGAATCAAGCACTCAGATATGGAACCAAACACTCAGATAAGGAATCAAGCACTCAGATAAGGAATCAAGCACTCAGATAGGGAATTAAGCAATCAGATAGGAATCAAGCACTCAAATAGGGAATCAAGCACTCAGAAAGGAATCAAGCACTCAGATAGGGAACCAAACACTCAAATAAGGAATCAAGCACTCACAAAGGAATCAAGCACTCAGATAGGGAACCAAACACTAAGATAGGCAATCAAGCACTAAGATAGGGAATTAAGCACTCAGATAGGAAATTAAGCACTGCAATAGTGCACATGGAAAATCCTTTGAACATACATGTATACACAATTTTGCTGAAGTGCTGTTGCTTTGTTTTATTTATTTTTTAATTAAATGATTTTTGAATCCTAATGTTGTCAGCCAAATATATGAAATGGCCCTTCAAAGTTGTGAGGTTGGCCTCCTCAGTTAAATATGCAAACCACGATTTGTATGAACCTGTACTTCTTACCTACATGTATTTGTAGAAAGTAGAAACATTAAATATATTGTTGTATATACAAACCAAAAGAGATTATTTCTATTCAAATTGGTCAAACAACATACATGTATCTCAAAAGTGCAGTATGTAGTCTCACAGGGGTTTTTTCACCAATGGACTCCTCAGCATTTGATTTGAAATGCTGATTGCCAATTTTCATAGAAAATAAAATACTAGTTCTGGCAACAAAAATATCCAAAGGCTACAAAATTGCTCTTCCTGGAACTAAAAAGAATCAAAATTGGACTCTTGCAAAGGGAAGCACTTTTTCTCAAAGATCCTCAGGAAAATTGGAAAAAGAAATCTTACCATCCCCTTAAAATTTGCATGTACATGTACATGTACTCCATTGGTGCATTTCACTGGTGCTTGCATTCCATTTATTTGAATGCAAAGAAGCACCATTTTTTTAACTGCTTTTTCATATTGACCTACGGCCTCATCCAATCAAATGAGCCATTGATGGCAGGAACCCCATCCCATATTTGATTATCATTAAATACAGATTGAGTAATGGACAACACAATGTGACCTAAGTGGGGCAGGTTGTAACGATATGCTTACGGTCTCAGTAGTTCTGTGCCCCAGTAGGGTGACCTGGATTTAATAGACCTCTGATTCTTGGAAGCCAAAATAAACTCATTTTTACCAACAGCATTGATTGCTATTCCTCGTCCCATTTTTATTACGACTCTTAAAAACCATCCGAGAGTCCCACGATTAAACACTTAATAGCGCACTTGTGTATATTTATCAAGATTGCTATTATTGTGGGCCTGAATGAAGGATAAATATCAAAATGAAAGGGGGTGTTCATCGCAGTGGTACAGGTAAAGGTAAGATAAATATCACAAAAATGGGAAGGACCTGATCCTAACAGAAAGACAGGAAGAACAAAGTGAAATCAAGTATGGCTGACAGAAGATGGACAAAGGAAGAGTCTGATAGACAGACTAGGGTGAGATCAAAAGGAAAAGCAAATCCACTTGTAAAAAAAGCCCTCTTTTTTTTGGAAAGAGTAACGCAATAAAAAGTTGCTACCTGAATCAAATGACCAAAATGCAATACTCAAAGAGTAAGCGGCTTGCTGTTTTGATCGAAGCGGGCATTACTTGCTTTTCTGCCTCTGATGAACGTCCTTTGATTGAAGCATCAGACATTCTACTTGTAATTAAGTTGTAACGTACCTTTGATATGGCTGATATCTCCATAGTGTATCTGTAAGGTGAGATAGTATATCCCACTGGTCCCGCCAACATGAAAGCCGACCCCTGCAAGGTGACAAATAATGCAGGTCAGCTAGCAGTAGCAGACAGCGAAGCCCCCATTGGACCAGACAAACTAGGTCGGGATTGTCAGTCAGTCAAATCCAGAGAGGGGTGAGGCACGACGTGCTCTGCCGTTTAATTCCCCTAAGAAAGCTCCACACCTCCCCCAAGCCAATCCACACAGCAGATACAACTGAGGCAGCCACATCTACGTACATGTAGATTATTCAGTTGAGTTTGCACTGATTTGAGCATCAAATAAATAGAGGAGAAACTGACCGGGGCCTTTTGAACAAACTTGGACTGGGCCAGGCTTTGAACCCGGAACCTCTGGTTTTGCGCTCTTACCATCTGAGCTATCAAGCCCTTAGATGGTGGCCTTCCTAAATAGTCAACTAGTCCTTGGCAGGGTGGGGGCGCCAGTCAGAAGCATTAACCGTTTACTTCCGTATACCTCCAGGGATCACGCACCCCGCTTTCATTCGGGTGCAAACAACCAATTGTTGTAAACCTGGCTACAGGCTACAGCTGCTCTGATTTGAAAATCAGAAGGATTGGGAGCAGAGATAATCCAGCAATTCAGTCAACTAGAAAACAATCATGTCAAGTGGTACCAATTGGGTTCAAGCTGATACTGCAAATGTAGAGGCTATAAGATAATGATAACATTACAGATCATTTCATTTCATTTATTATTTCTCAAGGCAAGTACACACAAAAAACATTTTAGTGTTCATCCCAAATTTAAGTTGAACATACCGGTAGAGAATAAAAATGATATAGGAGGGTTTGCGGTAACACCATGTGTAAGGTCTCTTAGTAAGAGGTACATATGTACTATTGTTCTGAAAAGAACCTGAGTGATAACTCAACATTCCGGCCAGTGTGCTCTAGGAGATGAGGGCCAGAGCATAATGGCCGGAACGACGAGTTATCACTCGAGTTCTTTTCAGAACAATACCTCTTCCTAAGTAGACCTTATAGTTATACATGGTATCAACGCAAACCCTCCTATATTGTTCACCCACCATGCAAAACCTTTTAAGTCTTATTTGAACAATGATGAGATTACCGGTACTAAAGCAGTGAGCTCACCTCTTGGTATGGTTGGCTGAGTTGCGTTCCTGGCCCAAGCAAATAATATTTTCTTCCCTTTTCTACATGTGCTCATGCTACCACACTCACTGGATGAAAACAACAGACAAAGTAATGGTCATAGACGTAAAATAAGACATTCTACATTCCATTATACATGTATATTCCACAGTCAGCACACTACACTAGGGCTGTTGTCGTGATAAAAAATTCTTGTCGACATGTCGCGAGAATTTTATGCCGACTGTCGACATTGTCGCGACAGAGACTTGATTTAGTCAAAAATCTGTAGTCACAATGTGGGATTTTTTTTAGTTGATAAACGAATGGGGCATGTCAAACCGCCATAGTTGTGAACTTGTGAAATTAGTTTTCATGGATTATCTTAATTTCAATAAAATTTCATATTTTAATGGCTTTCGTATTTAAGATTATACACAACAAAATAATTTTTGTGCCGATATAGGGTGTTACAGCCGTAATTTCCTAAACAAAATCATAAAAAAGCGATTGCTCATTGTTTATTCATGACGTCATCGATCGGCGATGTGTGCGTTATCACTGCAAGAAATAATGAATATTTATGAATTCGCTGCACAGCGGCTGCAGTGGACACATGTACAGTACATGGAAGTTGGAGAACCAGATAGTTTAGATGAAAAGAAAAGACGTGACCGTCCGCACCTAGCTAAAGGTAGCCGCGTATTGGGCACCCAAAAACCAGCCGCGTATTGGGCACCCCAAAACCAGCCGCGTATTGGGCCCAAAAACGGAGGAGGCCGCGTATTCAGCCATACATTCAGACAAACCTAGAACGTATGCGGCAAAGGAGGCCTTTTCCGATGTACATAATGTACTTCCGGTCCGTTTTTCAACGAAATAAAATCCGCGGCCGCCGGAATGTTGGGCCCAAACATGCGGCTACTTTCAACTGGGTACCGACCGCGACGCACGTGCGATCTCATTTCTCGATCCTTCCCTCGGACGTCCACGATCTTTCCCGATCTCTGCATTGCACTGGTATCCCGTACGCACGTGTATTAAATGCATGCGATGCAGCAACGTATAGCAGCTACTGTACTGCTGTCGACCGGCCATAGAAACGTGCGCTATACAGTATATACTGTACATCGTAATGGCAAAATGCGTTCGGTGAACGATTTTCTTTGGTCGCGTCGCGATCCCTTCCAACTTCCAACATATTTAGTAACTATAAAGTATTATTTTCCGGCGTTGATAAGCAAAAATGAAATGCTCAGCACACAATTTTAGGATCTTTTGTTCCCTTTTTATTCCCTTCTTTTCAGAAATTGGCCATTATGACTAGAGGTAGGCTAATGTATTTTATTGTTTTTGTCGCGACAACCGAAAAACCTTGTCGACATGTCGGAATATTTTCTTTGTCGCGACAATGTCGACAAAAGCCTTGTCGACAACAGCCTTACACTACACCATACTGCAGATACAACAGAAACATTTGTAGGCATTTTTCACGGGAGATTCCAACCTAATAGATTGATGGAACTTGCTTAGAATTACACTCAAAATAGTTCTGAAATATACAAAAACGTTACAATGTGTATAGATGCTGAAACAATTCACTTGTTAATCTGGCATTTCAGTCCAAGAAGACCCTTTCTCAATACAAGCCTTTTGCCATCAAGAAAGTTTATGCTGGGATCAAATGGACATATCGTCTAACAATTTCAAGGATATTTTTCAAGAGTAAGCAGAGGAAGACCTTTATTTTTACACTTGCATGTTAAATCAAGGACCCACTACAGGACTAATGGCCTTATCAAATTGGATGTAACATTACTCTGACGGGTAGAGGAGTCTAGCATTGAAGCCAGAGAATTGCTATGAGCCAAGCAGAATCAGTAACGCGGTCAAGCAACTTCCTTTCGGGGGTGGGGGAGGGGAGATACGGGCTGACAGGCACGGAGACATTTTGATTAATATTAATATAGCACCGACTTCTTGCTTACGGCTGTCTCCACATAGACACGCTTGAGCTATTTGAAAGGGTTAGGCAGGGCTAGGGTTTCAATATAACTTACACACACAAAACAGTATCTACCACTTGTGAAACGGATTTAAAGATGTTGGGGAGAAATTTGAAAGAATTATCCTGATGAAATAGTGACTCCAATGACCATTGTGGATCAAACCCACGTACAGTGAGTGCAACTATCAGGATATGACAAGCATCTCACCGATGTTTTGCAAAATGAAATGGCCTGAAAAAAAATGCATGGTGACATGCATGTGTCAACAAGGCATTTACATGACTAGGGGCTGGTCCCTCCACACAGTCCAGCCACAATGGTGCCAATACTTAATGAACAGGGGGATACTGCAGGGCAAAGTCGGTACGGCCTGTTTTACATGTAGGCCACAGTGAAAGCAGCACACCAGGCGTGCATTACATTCGGTGCTTTGGCGCATGGCTGTCTCATAGTTATACCACACCCCCTTCTCAACTCACTAGGATCTGCCCAGCTCGGTCTCGACGTCATTGCAGCCAAACAGCAGCATATGGTGAGCTGTCTTCATGTTGGCATGGGGCTCAAACCCGACTGAATGACAGTGAGGGGAGAGAGAAAAAAAAGAAGACATGAGAAAACATTTCACACTGACATCTTAATTACAGAACAGGATATCAGAGTCTGTCTACCACAGAATCAAACATTGCACCCCATCCATGTTGACCTTTATCATCATTGTGTCTTCATCCCAGTCATAAAAACCTAATTAAAATCCTCCCTGCACTGAGTGAGAGCATTCGGCTAAAGGTCTCCGGGTTCAATTGAGGGTGTGGGGAGGGGGACCACGTCCAGGCAGCACACCAAATTGGCAGGGCATTAAAATAGGCAATCCCCCACCCCGTTCTAAATGGTGTGTGCACAGTGCACACATCCAGCATTTTTATGGGATTTGATCAAATGAAACGGGGCAAAGCAAAGTTTAGTGGATTAAAATACAAACATGCTTGAAAATTATGTATGGACTTGCAGGATCACATTTGCCTGAGGGGAACAAATACCGAGTACTGAAGGAACATGCACGTGTACACGTTTAGCTATTGGGACATGTATGTGTAACAACTTGTACACATGTACACATGTACATGTACATGTACATGTGTACATGTACATAATTATAGTACATGGACCTAGCATTCTAAATAGTTTATGTTCCAGTGCTCATTAGAATGTGTGCATTCAATGGGTTTCAATTTTACAGTTACAGTACAGTTACAGTATCTGTATTGATCACTGTGTCAGTGGTTTCTAGTACAATGTATATGAAAGACTTCCATCAACATCAATCATAGTCACGCTTCACTGACTGCAAGAAACCAAACTAGCTTTTCCAATTTTCAAATATGAATATCAACGTTGATGAAAATTTCATTTCAAATGGGCTCATGGCATACACTGTACATGTGTAGATTCATGCATAAATTTATTTTCAAGTGCAAACATGTACATACCGGGACATGTATACACTGTACACAGTCCATGTCATGTAACATTAAGTAAAATGTAATGCCCAAGTATGTAATAGATTAAAATAAATCAAGTTCAATATTCTGGCGGTTTCAGCAGCTATAAATGAGCATGTTAAACACATTTGAGACATTAATTTCACCAAAAAGCTGATGCGCATGAACAAATTTCCAGCGTGGCAAGTCCAGCTTCATGCAGCATAAACGCCACGAGTTTAACTGGTATTAGTGGTAATCATTCTAAAGACAATCTCATTTCATGTTTATGATATCATGTAAACAAATTACACTATGGGCCTCTTAAAGATGCTTGGTCAACAACAAAATGTCACAAAGCAATGCACGTAGTTCATACTTGCATGAAAGTGTGCTCATCAAATTCATTGCTGTAAGACCCTATTGCAGTAGTCTCATCAATCAATCATAATGTCTACAGTTGGATTTGCTTGGTAGCACCATGAAAAAAGGACCCCCAAAAAAGGATTTTGGGGATGCACTTACTTATATAGGAATCTTCCCTTGGTACAGCCACCGAAGTACAGATGTACTCATCAGACTAAAACAAAAAGGGAAAATTAATGATAAATTAAAAATAATTGACAATAATTAAGACAACAGGGCCTGAATGAGCAATACAAGAGACAAAGGGGGCTACATGTACATGCACTGTACAGTACTGTACCGTACTATAGAAATATAGAAATCAATATGACGTTAGGGTTGCAGGTTGCAAATAGTTTTACGCAAATGACGGTTAACCGACCGTTTGGGCACTACATAGTTAGGCCCTACTGTTTTCCGGTTCGGTTAACCTTTATCAAAATCTGAAAATTCCACTTCTCCTTGTTCACAGTGTTTTGTTTCAGAAATTGAAGACATTTGCCGACCAAACGTAGCAAACATGTGACGTATCTATCTGGGATTTTTTTTTTTTTTTCAAATGGCAAGCAGACTAACGTCCTCACTGGCCTGCCAGTTTTTTTTAAACAGGCAGTGGGCTGCTTAATTGTCATTCAGAATTTAGGCAGAGGGCAAAAGTCCTAAGCCCTTTCGGCCTTATAAACACAGGCTAAATGTACATGTAGAGAGTTGTTCTGTGGTTAAGCTGAGGTTCTTCTAAGTGCTGTTAGATGGGCACAGAACACCCACAGACAAAACCATGAATGGCAAAAAGATTGCTTTACCAAAAATGGCCTGCCAGGTCAGTTGGGGATGCATGGTGCTCAACCGGCCTGGAACAATTTCAACTGGCATTTGACCACAGGGCCAAAATAAAAAATGCTAAATTTGAACCCTGAATTATAAAGAACACCAACCGCCCCCCTCCCACACACAAATGATGCATCTTGTGATGCTTTAATCCTGTGAAATAGACCATACAAGTACAATAACATGTACCATATGCCCCTGTGTACTATACATTACTTTGCAAAATTCTTGCTGGACAGTAAATATCTCCACTCAGCCAACACTTTTCTCAGAATAAACAAACTGTATTGTACATGTACATGTACAATGTACATGTTGTATACATATGTGTGTGTGTCCTCATACTACATTGTACATGTAGCTTGGATGGCATACAGGTGCAGGCATACGGCCACATGTAATCTGGCTGGCACATGGCACTGGATGATTTTCAAATAAACCGATCAAAGCACTGGCTTATCAGTCAACAAAGTCAAACACTAGGTCAGCTTTGGAATGCCACTGACATTTCTGTATGCCTCCTCGACCCTACATGTACTCTACAGTATTCATTTAAATGATACTGTATTATCAGAAAACAAGTCCATTGTGGCTCAGTATCTGATACAGGCTACAGTTTGTCGATAATTTCGAGGATAAGTAAAGAGTCTCAGAACTGTAGAAGACCGGATGGGGTGATCCTAGCAGGGCCTTTCACAATGGCAGAATGTGTACAAAGTGTTACCTATACAGTATGTACATATGTACAGCTGTACATGTACATGTGTAAGTGTACATGTGCTACATTGTATATGTGGGGTTTATCAGATCAGAGAATGATGCATCTGTTTCTTGAGTGTTGACACCTTGACCAGACTGCAATGTCATTCGGTTCAGTGCATTATGCCATCTACACTGACTAATTATCACATTTCCCTTGGCAATAAAAAGTACATACCCCATTTATACAGATGTTCGTGTAAGTAATGTACTGTACATGTAAATGTACAGTACATGTATTATGAACATGTACAGTATGTACAGTACATGTAATCTACATGTACATGTACAGTGTATGTATACTTGTACAGTATATGCATGCACATCTGCCACTTACATGTAAGACAAAATTATGAAAAAGGATTTGTCACAATGCTAATGCAGAGACTTTCCCATTGGGAATGGCAGTGACACGTGGCATAATAGTGCTTCTAAGAGCGCTTCATCTGACCGGTTCAGTTATTGCATGTAGATGTACATGTAGATGACTGAAATGTAATGATATTCCAGTACTCAGCACACATCTCAAACTGACAATCTACTACAGTATTGCAGCTGCATCACACCCATAAACCATGACTATAAACGGATTTGATATATCCATTGTCATCCCCATAATGTCTTTAGAATTGGACTCTTTGAAAATAGACCATTTGTCCTTAAGTGTTGCGCTTTTGAGTTGATGGCATAGCATTTGTTCATTTACAGTGTGCATGTTTCATACTGCTTAAATGGATTAGTCTCAGAAGGGAGGCAATACAATATAATGTGGCATCAAGACAACTATTTATATGCCAGCAATTTAGTATTCCCATGACTATGGCCACAAGGATGATGACAATATCAAAATACTCTCCTAATGTACAGTATATGTACATGTTCAATATGCATACTGAATGATGCCTTATGCCATTATGGCCATCCATACATAAATAAGCAACATATCATCTAACGATAACAAAAATTACCCAGCAAAAAATGTGATCAAAAAAATAATAATTAACATAAAACCAAGTGCTTCAGATGTTTATCCTTGTCTGTGAATATCTAGCTGACACTAAAGACATGCCGTCAAGAAATTCATGTCTATATTAAAGATATGCACATATGGTGCAAGTAATTCACTGCACGCATTTGATGTTGACCCGAAGAATTATTGACCAGCACGTGTCCATCTTGTCGCCTCAAGATGAAGGAATTGTCACGAAGGGACTTGTTTTCCAGCCACGAGCGCAAGATTCCGATTTGTTTTCCCTTGGGATGGTTGAGGTTGCTTGTTCCATTTGGGGGTTGGATCCTTAAGCTCCCTGAGGTTTTTCTACTGTACTTCTTGAACTTTTTTTTTTAAATAAGGACTGCCCAAGCCAGATTAGCAAAGTTTCCCATTCTATGGCCAGCTCAGGGACTGGGAAGGTTTAGCAGGGAAATAAGATTCTTAATTCTGATTAGAGGCAAAACAAAATATAAAGCCACTGCATGCACAGCTTGTGCTGACACTAGCCCACTGGCCCTGTAGCCAGTACAATATACATGTAAGCCTACAATCTGACCAGCAAAGTGTCCAAAAAGGCAATGATTGGTAGCCCAGTCAGACATCTGAAATATGTGCCATCAGCGAGGAAAATCAGATCATTGGATCAATTTTGGATGAATTTCAATTTATTTCAGTATAAATCAAATGCCATACAGCTGGTGAATTTCATTTGTGTAAATGTGGGGGCAAAATTTCATATTCATGATTTTACTGGCCCTCAATCGACCACATGGTGATAAAGTTAATGTGGGGATTTGCTTTAAAAGACTTTAAGCCGTGACTGAGCATCATAATAAATCTGCAATTTGCAAAAGGGGAAATTGTATGGTGCTGTTGCTCCTGCAGTGCATGAAATTTTCTCAGTATACAGTACTTGATTTTGTTTTCTTCTGATCTAGGCCTAATATTCAGATACATAGCTAAATATCCGGTCATGAAAGTAACAATAATTCAGGGAGTTTCATCATGGAAGGCCAACAAGGCCTGAGGGCCAATGCAAAACCTAGCCTGCATCACGTGCGACTTGATCCAAATGTGTACCAGGTACAGTACATGTATTTACAGTCCACTCACTACATGCCTATTAGCAAGCCTCTTAGGCCTGGCTCGATTACTTATTCCACCTGAGCACAATCCAATGCAGCAATGCAGACAGCCACTGGGCACCATGCAGGAAACCAGCTGAAAAACTGGTGCCCTGAGATGACAGACATACTGGTACAGTAGTGTACATGTACTATGTGTGCTCATGTGTGTTCGTACGCCAAGAATCCCAAGATGCACTCAGAACTTCTGACAAGGAATGTTTGCTATATATCCAGAGGTTGGTAAGAGTGCAAGATTGCAGCATGATTTTCTTTAATTGACAATTATACACCGTATACTGTGATACTGAACTTATGAACACAACAATATTTCAAATTTGCTCACTGCCAAGAATGACCAAAATTATATCCAGAATTTATAAAAATTAAGATCTTTGAGAGCCTGACATTCCCAATGTGGCATGATTTTCCCACGTGCAGAATTCTGCCATTGAGGAAAGATTTTAATTAATCTGAAAGTTTTGGCCCTGATTAAACCCAACTTCTATAGAGCTGCCATTTTTCAATGAAAGTCCTTTGTCATTAATTAAAATGTCATTTTGCATGGAGAAAGAAGTACATGTATACATAAATACTAAATAAATACTAAATACTAAATTCAATTAGTATGCAAATATAAGTTGGCTTTTCAAGAGAGGGTTAACACTCACAGACTGGGGAATCACTCCAGGCATGAGGACGTCTATGTAGAAAAATTCGTTTTCATCGTCCATCTCGTTGCCATGGCGACGCATCATGTCAGTCCTCCAGGGATTGTACAGCGACCCCCAGCACGTGCTCAAGATGGCCGCCAGGAGGAAGACGAACATTAGTGCCCTCCGCAAGACGTTAGTAGCCTCCATGGTCTGTGCACAAAGTCTCTACCACCACTCCCTAAATCCTTACAAATGGTTGACTTCAGTTCCTTCAAAGGAGTCGTGCAGAGCACACACCAGCTTCTATCATGACAAGCAGGTTGCCAAATGCCATCAGATGTCTCGCAATGACTCGGCGGGGGAAGAGTGCATCTGCTGCTGCAGTCATCAAATTACATTTGTATCCGGGAGCTGCGGCAAATTTGTATTTTTTATTCGCATTGATTGCGAGAAGCGGAGACACTGCACGCTGCCCTATGGGTGCAGTCTGGGCTGAGATGTAGACTGAGGTGCATTGCCATGTGAAGAGCCAGATGGAGAACTGCACATAGAGAAACAGAGATGCATTATGGCACAGGAAGAAAATAACAGGATTTCAGAGCTTGCCTAAAATAAGCACAAATAGCATTAGTGGTAGCTTCTTCTTCTTCTTTTCATGGTGAAGACATTTCATGCTACTAACTCACTACTTGAGGGGGCAGGAAAACTTAACTGTCCTTCCAGGCAGTTTGCAATTTCCTACATGCATTTCTGGTTTAGCATGAAGATTGATGAATATTATAAGAGACAAGTATCCAGGTTTATGAACACATTTTTTATATTGTTTTAATCATGAATATGAATAATGGACTATGAATTAATGATTCATCACACAGGCCTACCCAGCAAGCCACTGCTGATCCAACAGGTGTCTTCTTGTGTCTTCTTGGTTACATTTGAGAAAAACCATACATATACATACATGTACATTATACCGGTATACGTGTATACATGTATAGTATGTGAATTTAGACTAGTTTTAGGCCCATAAGGCAAAATAATCATTTTCAGCAGGCTTCCTCCCCCCCCCATACACAAAAATGAAAATGAAAATTAAGTGCATCTGATGTACAGTTCTTCAAAAGGTCATGTTTTTTTTCAATTATTTACTATTATTTAAGTCTTATAAAGTGGTACCACCCACTCCCATAGGGTTTTATGTTTCTCTTAATCATGGCTACATGTACATGTATATACATGTACATGTACACATACTGTACATTGTTTTCATGGAGAACATTATCCCCAAACAAATAGTTAAATTAAAATAATTAATATAGCTGAGCACCTTCAAAACTTCCAAGGCATTATGCAACTAGCAAGTGTGACTTCTAAAAACAAGATACAGAACATTCATAAAATCAGCCAGGAAAATTCAAACACAACATGGGTTAAGGTCACTTAAGGACAAGAAATAAAAATGCACAAGCTGAGCCTAAAGATTGTTCAGGTACATGTAGGCCTACAACCACATGTACATGTACACGTAGAAAATGCCACTTGCAATGCTAGTGTACCAAAATTTGTGTACATTATTACATACAATGCAGGTGTACACGTACATGTACATGTACAATTGTACACATGTACATGTATGTGTACATGTACATATACGTAGTGTGTTCACATACAAGTACAGTACAACTGTACATGTACACACATGTACATATACAACTACCGGTACATTTTTCTTTCTGGATATAAACAGTAAAAGTTACAACTACCGGTACATTTTTCTGACTGGATATAAACAGTAAAAGTTACAACTGTCTCAGTTCATATTGTAAATACAGTACAGCAGTTCAGACAAAAGTACAGTATTCTAAGAATGCCATTTCCAAACCAACCCTCTGGTCTGCGCTCATATTTAATTCATCGAAGTTCCTTCCCTGCACAATTAATGAACATGCATATAACTGAAATACCTCAAGCATGAACAATTGGACATTAACAAGATGTGTTTTTGCATACTGATGTATTGTGAATACAGGTACTGTACATGTACATTGTACATAATGTGCACAGAACTTTACACAGTGAACAGAACTTTACAGTTCTAAGTATATTTTTTTGGAGCATTGAGTTTTGTGAATTTACGGAATGCACCAGCAATCATGTGTACACCTGGAATCCTGGATCAAGGATAATAACTCAGAAATTGGTGTTCCATCAGTGTAGTGCGGTGCAGAAAATGTAGGCCGACAATGTACATTGTTCATGTACCGGTACATGTACTATACACTGTCTGTACATGGACTGTACATGTACGTACATGCACCAGTGCTCACTAATAATGGGGAAACATTGTGCATGGAAAGAGAGCTACATGTACACATTATTTTGTGTTTTTTTTTACTCCAGCATACATGTACATGTACACTATAGCAGATACATGTACATTGTACATGTACTACTGTACATGTATGTACATGTACATGTACATGTACATGTACATGTACATGTACATGTACATGTAAATGTATTTGTGTGTTATCAATTGTTCAGTGTGCAGGTTGTGTCAATGGTTAGTGATTATCTTTAAGTACGTAGGTTGTTGTGAACTGTGTGGGTGTAATTGTTAACTCCAGTGACCCCAAAGTGCTCAAAATTGTCAGTCAGGCATAAATTTGTGAAAATATCAAGCGTGTACACAACTGTGCATGTACATGTACATGATGTACACCTTACATACAAGTTACACAAGCAAATTATTAGATAATAATATGCTGTCACTTCAGCCAGTCTTCAATGCATACATGTACATACATGTGTACGTAGTACACTGTACAAGGGGGGTTTATACAGAAAATGGGCACGCAGGTACAAGATATTTATAAGTAGATAGATTAAAAGTACATGTCCATACTACATGTAGCTGGTACAATGTACATGTACTTTTTTTCACCGTACAGTATGATGTATTGTTCACTGTACATGTACATGCAAACCATAATTATGTTGTAATTGTACATGGACTATACTGGTGGTACTGTAGATGTATATTGATTGATTCCTGTCAAACCTAAGTCACCAGGTGCATGTCACTGTTTTAGTCTGCAAAGCTTCCAGCAAGCCCGCTGGGCAACTGAGGAAGTAAGGTTGGCCAGGCCAAGACGACTTGGCTTTCCCTGGAATTGGCACGGGCATGCCCGCTGAATCCAGTCCAGTATAATGTGCACTTGAGCTATTTCCAAGCAAACATAGCCATGCACACCAGGGTCTGATCACTCTGATGGTCATCCCAATAGGGCCCTGACTGCCCCTGTGACAGTGTAACAATAACCAGATGTGGCAACCTAAGGGCTTACTTTGTTCAGCGGCATTATTAAATTTTGCGCTCCAAATAAACTCACTGCTGAAGTACATCTGCAGTGAGCGAACAAACGGAGGGACTGTGGAGCATTAAACCACACATATGCCTACTGTACTTGTACTTTATGAACTAAGAACAGAGAAACCACAACTGTCATCTTTGTGCTGGAATGAGGTACACTAACGTATGTCCCTGACTTACATTAGTCAGCATGCTGCAGCCACTATTGCACTAGCAACGACTCTTTCATCTCACACCTTACCGGGTACATTGTACATGTAAAATCATGTGTTGATACAGTATGAATTATGCAGAATGATAATCATTTTCAAAGGATGAACCTGAAGTTATTATATGGGATATGGAATGCATTTAATCGTAGAGTGCATGGTTTCTTAATTCATTCTTGGAGTGAAGTATGTGTTTTCTTGTCTTTTTGTCTGTTTTCCTTGTCATAATACACTTGCACTATACTAAACTTACTTAAAATAATAGTGAACTAGACATCTCAACTGCAATGAAAGAACATCCTACAATTAATACATAGATGCAGAGAGTGTGCATAATTATATTATATGCTCCAAGTCTATGTACTGTACAGGACATGGCCTGTGGTGCAGTACACCACTTACACTAGAATACTAGTACACATGTACGGTGATGTGCAAATATACACTGTACAGTACAGTATGCTCAACTTCACAAAAATTGTATTTAAAGATGACACAGAGTTAACCAAAGGGATACCCAAATGTTGCAAAGCAATGCTGACCGCTGACTGCAATAACCAGAAATATAAGTGTCAGGGCATTTAACCATCTGAGAGTTAGCACATCAATCCTTACTTTTTGATTCCTTTCTGTGAAGAAAAATATTTGTTTGACTGATAAAAAGGCAGTGCAGGTAAAACTCTGCTTGATCTGTTTCTTAGAGGGAAGGTACACCATTTGCCAAGTGTGCCCAATTTCCGGACATTCCAAATTTCAAAAATTACTTATTCATCATTCATCAGGATGCTAGTAAAAGTATCAGAAATTCTGTGAATTTGTAGCACACAAAAAATCTGCCATTTTCGAGAAAAGAAGAATTTTGTATATGATTTCCAACAATTATTTTTTTACCGCCCTCTAAGCCTGAAAAAAGATAGAATATATAAATGCATGTAATTCACTTTCCACTGTTTTCTCATGACGTGGTTGCCAGATTGAACCGAAACTTACCCGTACGCAAATTATGTGTTATTTTGTGTACATGTATGTATATGCCGGGTTAGACAAAGTATGGATGCGATTCTTTGACCTTTGAAAATGGCATACTGTACCCTACCTTTTATATAAAAACAATAACCTAATTAAACAGAAGAATTCAAAGATTCTTATTTTAAATATTCTCTGCCTTTGAGAAATGCCCTGCCAGGGTCAATACATCACACCCTCAAAACTTTACAGAATGACAAAATAAATTAACATATTGATAAGCCAGAAGGCACTTTGACAAATTTTGTTTGACGTTTTGATTTTATAATATAAAATATAAAGCATCTGAAACCATGGCAGACTGAGCTAAGCGATGAATCTATTCAACACTGCAACACCACTTGCTGATCCCAGTGCACATATAAATTATAACCCGCCATCACAATGGAGCATAATCACCCCTCGGTGTGGAGGCTTACTCCCTTAAAAAAAAACCTGAGATAGGCTGCAGTGGGCGGCTAGCAGGCAAGAGTGGAAGTGAGCGGCATGATCCCAATGCCACTGGCGCTCGGCACAACTGACAAAACACGCACGGCCTGGCCACCGCCTGTCACCGCTCTGAACCAACCAATATGCAAGAGGGTCTGGGCTTAGACCATAGACTGAGCACACTGCTGTGCTGATCTTATTAAGAGTGGTGTTGGCAAGGGCCTCCATTCTAACATGCGTAATTTATTGAAAGTTATGACACATGTGTTCATTGTGTTGGGGATGCTTAATTTAAATTTTTGATTTACACATACATGTATGTATCAGTACAGTACATGTACATGGACTAAAGTACACATTACATGTAGGGCTATGTCTGTGTCTTTAGCATGTGCGGTCAAACTACATACACGGCTACACGCGGTCAGGCTACACTGTATTAAAGGCCCTATACAACATTGGGAAGATCGGAAAACATTGATGTCCACAGATTTCCTTCTAATTTACACAGTTTGTAGATGGTCATGGTAGAATCCTCTAGGGCTCTACATGTAGAAATCTTACAGTCTGGAATGCTGCACTTGAGAAATCGTCACTCGACACTCGACACTCGACAAATTGTTTATTACTCGCGAGTAATGCAATATCCAACCATTACACTACAGAACGGTGCATAAACCATGACGTTTTTTGCCTTTTTCTACTTTCTCAGATTACCATAATTTGAGCTAAAACCTTTGCAGGATTTCTTTTTTTAATGTTTTATGGTTTAACACAGAAGCTGTTGCAATCTTTTGTCCTTTACCAATTGGTTGTATAAGGCTTTTAAAGTGGCAGTGCTGTGCGTAGTCGTAGTCGTATACAGGGGGGGGCACATAAGGAAGGATAGAAACATACAAATCTTTATTTCAGGGATACACTTTTTTTTTAGAGAACGCTTTTGAGGAGTTGGAACTTGGAAAGGTGGCAGGAGAGGGTAACATTTGTGGACAGAGGAGCTAAAGGTACATGAAGTGCATTGTGTACGACTGAAATAACGCAGGCAGTTTATACATAGGTCTAACTGGAGGCAACGACAGTGTCTTGTCCACCAAGATGCAATTGGTGTCGTCCAAAGGACTTGAGAATCTGCCCCACTCACATGGAGGAAGCTAAGAATACTTTTGCAATGAAATTGATCCACCGCCACATCGCTGCACATGCAAGTGGCACTTTTGATCCACCACACATGCAAGTACGTGGCACTTGTGATGATGACAAATGTGTCTTCGCAGTTGGTAAACAATCAGGAACTTCAATCAAAAGCTCTTTACAGATACATGTACATGTACATGTTGTACAATAATGTACATACATCTACCTGTACATTCACATCAACTTTTAAGTACATTTAAATTGCAATAAATCCAATTCAATTTTACAAGCTACAAAACTTTTCTCTTCAATGATGGCTCAATCTACAGCTATTTTCGGATGCAAACATTTTTGGTGAAAATGTCAAACAAACATGTAGTCCTAAACCTTTAAATTTCTTTCCTTAAGTGAATCACTTACAGCAGTAAAGCATTAAAAAAATTAAAATGCCTTGTAATTTCTTCACAAAGTATACAATTAATAAACATGTACGTGTAGACATGCATTTGTGTACATATCTGTTTCTGTCTTTTTGTGAAATATCTTGCCACTGGGCCTACACACTTGACACAAGGTCAATTTTACTACCACAACCCAATAAAGGCACAGAGAGGAGACAACGGTGACCGACTAGCTGCCCGGTACTCTGCCCGCAAGCAAGTAATGTGTGCCTGTGCCTTCATGCATAAACCAGACAGCCACTCTCTACATTCTACACAGTGTGGTCCACGGTCTGTGTGGATATACTCACATGCACCCAACCTCTGATTTTAATCTGGCCTGAGGGAATCAGCAATGGTCCTTCACCCAGCGGACAGCGATGGTGAGCAAGGACACAGCATGGACCGCCCAGGAGCTAATCAAACTAACACCACCAGACTGGAATCTGATCACACAACAGCAATCATCCACCCACTCACTGATGCCGGCACTGCCTACAAATGAAGGAGGAGAGGAGATGGGTCACAGTTCAATATCAAAAGTGCACGGACTGCACATAATGACTTGAGAACCTGACCTTGTGCCACTGACTACCAGAACCATATGGATCTATGTACTGTACATGGTATACCCCCCCCCCTTGTAGGCTTACAATGTACAAACATATGAAAAGGCACCAAACAGATCTGTCTAGGCAAACATCACCAAGTTGAAATCAAAACATCAAATACATTGTATGACCATGTAGAAAAAAGCACACACAAAGTCAACAAAAGCATACTTGCTGCAAGCATTTTAACTATACATTTACTATTATTCCTTCCTTTCACCCACAAGTTGAACCCTCTGTGGTTGAACTTTCTGTTGATAGCTATATGTACAGTATTGGCATGCCAGGAAGTTTCAAGGCCAAAAGTGCTGTATAAATGAGTTACATGTTGTACAAATATACATGTAAAGTCTAGCGCCAGCTTCCCCTCAGGCTCTATTCCCATATATTTCAAACACGTTTTGTACAGACATGGTGATACATTGTCAATTTGCATCACATGCTAAGCATGTACAGTGTGTATATGTACATTGTACTGTACTGCACACCAGAGATCTGATGTATTTTCAAAGGAGCCAGGTACATGTACATGTACATGGTTTTATCCATGGCAATACATGCGGAACATATGTTTTTGTTCCTGTCCAATCAAATTTTCTTTGCAATTTTTCAAATTGTTTCAAATCCTTTACTTTGCTTCTTAAAAATATAAAAAACTGCATCCATTTTGTAGCCAGATTTACACACAAAATTTTTTTGCATCTGAATGAAAACAGAGCGAATGATGATTCCCGGATACATGTACATGTACATGTATGACAGACCAGTTAACAGTTAAATGCTTTTGACTGGCGCCCCCACACTGGCAAAGACTAGTGGACTACATGTACATTGTATTTGGGAAGGCTGCCATCTAAGGACTGGATAGTTTAAGCCAGTCGGTCTCGGGTCCAAGTCCTTGTCCAGTCAAATTATCTTTGCCATTTCTCAATTTGGTTTCTGAGTCATTACAGATTCTGCGCATAATGTAGGGCTTCTGTGGCAGCTATGAATGTAATGAGTAACTACTAATGACACTCGACTGAATCCACTCTTACAACATTAGTAACCTTTCTGTTAAGACCTTTCATGTAACCTTTCATGTAAGCCAAACAGGCTGTGAAGACGGTATTTAAAACAATTGGTTGGAATAGGACTTATCATTGGTTACTAACTTACCGGTACATTTGTACATCTCTCCATAAACTATGGACAGTTCCATGAACACAGATATAACAAGAACATATAATATGATTCTCTCGTGAAATGACACTGATTCCTGAACTTCTATTTTGTAAATGAATATCTTAAAGTTTTTAACACCTAATGTCCCTGATCATAACATAATTTATTGCTTCTTTAACTCACACACACAAAGGAAATTTTCAAATCCCCACCACAGTGACCACACAGGGATCAAAGTATAAGTAAATAAACTGGATTTAAATTCAATCTCATTGAAAATCCACAAAATACATGTACAGTAGTACACATACATGTAGTTGTTATTCTCTGCTAAAAGCACACAAAAATCATCACATTTGAAACCCCACACAGTATCTATAGCACTCAAATTGTAGGAATTCCACAAATCTATGACTGCAACATTTGACTGTTTCATTTATAAAAAAAAAAACGTATGAAAAGCTTGATTCATTGTCTGATTACAGAGAGGAATCGTGGCTTCATTTCGGTCTGAGTGAGCCTTGTTTAGTCAAACAACGACACACATGAATAGTCCCTAACAGAGTACATGTAATTGTGCCGTGATATACCACTAATAGTAATACCGCTAATACCACTAGTGTGCAAGCAATACTTGATAAAGTTCTGTGTAAAGCTGAGGTCAACTGTGGGCAAAATAGATACAGGTCACCAGTCTGTGTGCACAGCAGCTGCTTCACTTCACACTATGTACCAGTAGAAATGAAATCAAATAAAAGCACTGATTACTTTTTATGAGCGCTGATGCACCTGACAAACACGATCATCATTGATGGCTTGTTGACACGTGTCCTCTGTATACTGGGCAAGCCTGGTTTCAGCTGTCACTGACATTGGTGATATGGATTGATAAATATCACACCTACCCTCAATCCTTCATGTGCAACTCTGCTAAGATGCAGATAGCAGAAGGTGTTGGCAATAATGAAGGCAGAACTACCAAGTACAGTATGATAATCCTTGCATGCGTGGTGAAAGGGATTCAATGCACTGAACACAGTAAACAGTAATCCTGCCATGACAGTGAGTTGTTGATATTGCCTGTGGCCATTGCATGGCCACATGTATGCAAACTACATTGTATGCATTTCCAATGGTGCAAGTACGGTATTTGCATTTGTAAACTCAATGTCAATCACTCCACTTCAACACACATGTAAATGTACAGTGTATGTGTGACTGTGCATGGCAAGGGTATCTGATTTGATAACAATTTTCCAGAATAAATAGCAATAAGAATACAGTGACTTTCTATTTACCTATACCAATATTGAAAAATGTCCAAGAGAATTGGACTAGGATTTGAACCAGAGACCTCCGGTTTTGAGTTCCAGTGCTCTTGGCATCTACATGCATGCAGGCTATCCAGCACAGTGGCCTTCCAAAATACATGTACCAGTAGTCTTTGCTAGAGTGGAGGCACTAGCCAAAAGCATTCAACCATTAACTACCGTATAGGCCTATACAGTACCGGTACATGTACATGTACAATGTACAATTGTGCATGTGCACTTTATATCCAAGGATCACGCCCCTGCTTTCAATCAGATGCACACAACCAATTGTTGCAAACCTGGATACAGCAGGTTGGGGTTCGTGGATCACACAAAGTGGATGCTACCTTTTTTTCTTTCTTTTTTAAGTAAAAAAAAAAAAAAGAGGAAAATTTGACTGGGAACTAATTTGTTAATCACGAAAAATACGGTATACAGAATCACACTAATAGGGCCTAAATCATTTGAAGGGAATTAATATAAATACATGTACAGTGTAAAAACTTTCAAAAATTGTTTTCACATGTACTTACATGTATGCATGTACAAGTAGACTAAATCACACAAAAAACCATAAGAAATCATACACAATTGGTCCATGGAAATCAAAGACAAAAGGAAGAAATTAAAGTAAAAGTACTTTTGCAAAGGCGAACAAAACCATGATTGCTTTTAAAGACACCCCCTTTCGCTATTTATAGGTGCACTGGTCTTTCCTTTGATTGCTTTGGCTTGTTATTTTCACATCACTAACAGTCATAACACACGGGCAAGCACTATTTCCTGAGGTCCCTCCTCGCTGGCAATGCAGCAAAGCAAATTAGCCGGCAATTGTCTTTGGAAAGGGAAATGCCTCCCCAGATTGGGCATGAGTGAGTGTGTGGGCAAATGCACAATGCAACTAAAGTACATGTATCATTTTATTTCCAAAATTTGGAGGGCCTGAAGTTTCAATCATAGCCAGACTTTGTTATTTTAGAAGGGTCCTGCAACTGCAAGACAGCATAGAAGTGAAATGCCAGGGCCCAAATGCCCAATATTTCTTTAGTTTGTAAATTTATATAACCGGTATCTGTAGAGGGTTTACAGTTTACAGATCTATAAAATCCACCACAGTTGTCAGTTGTCACTCACTTGAATAGCATTGGTCAAGCCCTGCATACTAAACTGGGTTTAGGAAAATCCTGAATTTTTGTTTTGCTTAATTTCATTTGCAACGATGATTCACGATAATAAAAACTGGCAGCATTCGTGGCATTATTTTTCCTTTGCGGGGATTGTGAAAAGTACTAGTTACCAGTACCACAAAACTGATAGGAAAAGAACTATCGTATTTGTAAAAACAGCCTTGGGACTAGGCTAGGCAGGCTAATAATGAGACAACGGCCTCTCCGTGGAAAGAAGAATAGCATTCCCAAAATAGCAACGTCTGGCTGGCAACATTGAAGGCACTCTGTTGCTCCATCTACAGTAGCACCTCCATGAGCCTTTCAACCTTGTTTTCACTTATTAACCATATCCATTCGGGAGGATGACAACATTGCCGGGTGTTTTTCAGGGCCTTGCACCAAGGCATGGAAGTACCATAAACACAGCCAAGTACAGGGAATCAGGGATGAAATGAAACCAGCCCCATTTATTATAGATACCAAACAAAAATTGGTTAGGCATGTCCATTGGTAAGAATGTTGATAATAATCATGATACATACATACATGTATCTATAATCCCTAACCCCGCTGCTTGAACCTTCAAATTACCACAACCAATCAAGTAATTAGAGTTACATGTATAGTGTAGGTTACATGTAGGTCTGATACACTGACAATCAAGGTGAACATACATGTACATGTACAGCACTGTACATGTGTAGCTTAACCATTAATAAAAAAAAGTTAATACGAAGATGCATCTCCAGTTCTCTTTTAGAAAATGTGATTGTTTTTCAAAATATTGGGGCTGCCATCTGGAACAACCTGTCAATCCCATCCTCTCCTTGACCTACATGTACATGTACCAATACGACCTTCAGATCTTAGCCCTGATACATACGCACGTTCACCTTGGCCAATATACTGGAACATTAAGGCTCAAGCATCACACCATTAATGCGACCTACATGTACATGTAGACTGAAAAAGTGGCTGGATCTACCATATGATGCATCGGAAGTCAACTAACAATGCAATGAAATGCATCACTCATCACTGTGGCAGTGTGCATTTGGTCTTAAGTAGCATACGGGTTTGATCAAATCCACCACAGGTGTCAGTGTGTCACTGGAAGAATATTGGTCTAATTTGAAGTTGCACACAGCGGGGTAAACTACCCAACTGGCCACTTCAAGGGAAAACATAGCCTCCACTCTGGCACTAAACATTCACATTTTGGGTTCAAGTTCTCAACCACCAAGAAGACCTTTCCTCTGGAAGCCTGGCTGACCACCCAAGGGGAAAAAGGTATACATGTATATGTACGTATATATATTACAGTACCTCCATGAATGTATACTGTACAGACAAGCCCTGCATACTGAACTTGTTGTGAGAAATGATTGCACATTCCTGCACATGTAATATTGCAAACAAATGCTGCACAAATGAAGTACATGTATACGAGTACATACATGTACTAACTATGCACATATGTACATGTACATGTATGGATCTTTTCAATTGAAATTTCGAAAGTTTGGAGAATCTTTTGAAAGTATTACGGTATAAATCAAATCAAAGCCAGACCTTGTAATTCTAGAAGGTTCCTGCAAGAGATGAAATGTCAGGGCCCAATGTTACTTTAATTTGTAAACTTTGTACATATGTAATCTGTATCAGTAGGTACATGTACATGTGTAGTTTACAGAACAGATCAAAATCAACTGGTATCAGCCCTGCATTATGTACTAGTTTTAAGAAATCCTACACAGTACACACACCACACATTATACAATATGCAAACAAATGGTGAGCAGTAGTTGTTATAAAAATTGGCTTCTGCGTAATCTGCTAATGACATATATGCATGTGCATCTCCTTTTGCCTCTCCCCAGGGTAAAAAGGAAAAACATCCAATAAATCTTCATTTGATACTGGACATGTGTAAGATGGCAATTCTCGTCTCGGTCGCAATGTGAAAACAACCTGTGGTGCTTTGCTCCACAAAGGTAAAATTCATTGATGGATCACGAGGACTTTTGCCTCTGAATGGGAATGGAAACCATACATCACAAGTTATCAAAATATTTCTATTTGCCTCAATTTGTTTAAATCTAATGTTTATCTGATATGAACAGGATGATGACTGGAAATTCTGGAATATGTATACATGTACAAGTACATGTAGGTGACCTGTTAATATTCAGTTGGGGAAGATTTCAGAATCATTCATACACCTTCACATACATGTACCGTAGCTTTGAATCAGTTGGGACTCTCAATTCTCAGGTGAATTAAATTACATACATGTAGGCCTAATCCACATTGATAATCACAACATTGGTGAAACTTCTTTCCTAAAGATTTGTATCACTAGAACATGTGAAAATCTCAGAAAAACTCAGCACTTTCAAAAAACATTTTCTCATGCGCAGATTGTCTGCTCTTTATACTGTACATATTCAAGTACATAATGTGCATGTATACAGTAGCCTATGCATGTATGCAGTAGCCTATGCATGTATGCAGTAGCCTATGCATCTGTTCTGGTGTTCAGCAGGTAATCAATCCATCGTGTTTATGTTACAAAAACTGCCCCTTTAAATGAGTCACAAATCTGTCATTCAGTAATAGTTTTGTTCATGACTGATGCCATCTCTCTCTGTCTGTCTGCACTCAAAAGTGTAAATGGGATGACAGTGTGGAAAAGACCACATACAGCTGAATGTCAACCAACTTTCACTGACTTCATGTCTCATGGAGAAATTGCCATCCTTGAACACGTATTATGTACATATGTATGTATGTATGGCCGTGTACTAACTACAATTACTACACTATTTAGTAACTTAAGTCCGAGTAACTTGGACCCTTACAATTGCCTTTTTAAAAAAAATTATGCCCGACTCCCTCAATTTTGTTTTTAAAAGGCGATTGTAAGGGTCCAAGTGACTCAGACTAGTACTAAATACTAGCCTAAAAATGTCACCTTTTTCAACAATTTCAATTTTGATACTTAGGAAAGATTTTAGTTTATACGTAGGGGGCCTACTGTACACCATAAAAGGGAGGGGAAAAAAACTAAATCCACAATCGGTGTCTGGCACAACACCTTGCCAAAAGAAATTGTCGTACAGTTTTCACAAAAAAATCATAATTTTGTGACCCATATGTTTGGTGAAGTTACTGCGCAATGCGCATACTGTACTGGCGTTTACTTTACTGTACATGTACATCGTGTACACGTACAGGTGCGTGTAATATTAAGAAGCGTGAAGTGCATTTTTGCACACAGCCACACACTAAAGTCATTCAGAGTCAATCAATGGCATCATGACTGCCTAAAAAAAGAATTATCAAAATGGTCGTCTTACCCTCTAGAGTAGATGCCTATCCTACAATCAGGAAGGTGGATCATCACACCATGATCAGACAAAATGTGATCCGGCACAGCATAATGAGGAATAACCCCCACTTTTGAGATTTTGAGATTTTCTAATGATGTGAAAGAGTATACCATTAGCTTTCAAATTATATCAAATTTATTTCCGTGTGAACTTGGTTGTAAATAGTACAAGGGGACTTCGCTCGTTCATTTGGCACCAGACACAATATAGCAGCACCAGTCCAACTCCTCGAAAGCGGCCATTCAAAAAGGCAGGAACTTTACATTTTCATGAAAATAGTACACAAACACTTCCCCAAAATCCTCGGTTTTTTTCAACATTTAGAGACAGATTTCGGAAAGATCCTTTGGACATAATATCCTCCAATAAATTAACTTTCCGGAATTATTTTTTTTGTTAATCCAATTGAGAGGATACTTTGACTTCAGGCGTTGTTTACTCGAAAAGTATTTTGGTGGGATATTCCTTATGTTGCTGTGCCGGGTCACAAATTATGAAGTGACGTTTGGAAGTACCTACAGTTGTAGTACTAGTAGAATTTAACTAAAATCTTCCACTCCAGTACTACTACTAGTCCGAGTAACTTGGACTTTGGAATTCCAAATTTCGATAAAAAAAAGGGTGACTTGTCGGCCTGCTTGTCGGGTCCAAGTTACTCATGCTCGGACTACCACTCCAGATAGTTGTACGTAATGTACGTCGATCAAAATCAAAGATGTTTTAAAAAAATTGAATAAAACTAAAAAAGAGAACTTTACAGTTACTACTGCTAGCATTGACCCACAGTGCATGTAAGTATAGTTTAGTATATGTAGAAAGTATAACTAGAAGTAGAACCATCGGGTAGAATTTCACTAGAAATAAGACACACCGAAAAACAAAATCTTGAAAATGCCTGAACACAACCAGCCTGGGTTTTTTTTCTGAAATAGGAGAAACTGCTCTGTTTCTTCATACACATGTGTAACTATGATGTAACTATGTCTGTAATACAACTTGCCATTTGACAATATAATATAGATCTAGAACACGATAAGTGGTCAAATAGAAACAAATAATAATGTGATTTTCGGTACATGTTTTTAATGGAACGGAGGACCACTACCACTGTACCAGGGGGGTAAGTACAATGGATGGAACATCCAACCTCAGCCCTCAGGCTCCAGAAATAGCAGAATGAGTCTTCTTGCATTACGGCAAGGGTGTCATTATCACCCAAATATTCACAAGGCCGAATCCAGAAAATGGCCGCAAAAAAGGGCCCTTGCATGTGGCGACTTACCTTCCTACGGGAGCATCTGTCGTCGGTCCAAGGAGGAGGATTAATTGGTGCGATGAAAACTCCCACAGGAGCCGGGAAAAAGGCACACGGAGTGACAGGTGATACGGCCACTTCTGGAACCTTGAGAAAATATAATACCAGCGTGGATGGACATTGGTCAACTGATAGAGGGCGCTATGTCACTTTAATGGTGTGGCCTTGCCGGTAGGTTGTTTGCTTAGCAATTAAGCATTGAGTGGATGACTTTACATGCCAAGCCATTCCATTACCAGCTTCCGATCTGTTGATTGTATTTCCCTTGAATTTACAGACGATGGATTGGGTATTGCTACTGTCTAGACTGTGCATCGGTGTAACAATTGCTAGCAATGGAGGAGGGATGTAAGTAGAAAATGTGCAGAGACCTACATGGACGTTGTTTTGTTTAGAGTGCAACGAGGCTACAGCACTCAGCAGTTACCTGGGGGCGTTACATTACTCATGCATTACGGTAGTGTAGTGTAGGGGCCTAATTACATGGTATACCCATGGTATACCTAATTACATACATTGTATTCTGATGTAAAGGACTAAAGGTCGTAGCAACCGCTGCCAAGCAGGTTACTGCGCTAGTGCTCAACAATCATTACATCATCGACGTGATACTGCCACGGATGAGTGGTGATATTTGTGTAAGAATACCCCCCTATTCACCAGTGCCAAGTAAAGTAAAGCATTCTTACCAGTCGTCATCCACAAGTGGTTCTAAGTTGAGTACCGGTACTTCTTCTATCCATGGAGGTGTTCTATCCATGGAGGACCCTCCTCTACCTCCATGTTCTTACTCACGTTCGGCCATAGATGTTCGACTGTCAATGACAGTAGAATAATGATTGGTGGCCATTCTTGAGTCAGTCTAAAGACCATCGATCCGTGCACAGCATTGATCAATAAATTACACTTGTGTTTTCACCTACCATTGTACTGTAGTACTAAGTACTGTACTGTGTGATTTATCTCCCTAGTCCCTTACACTGATGTGGTTGTGATTCCACCCCAGTGTGGTTGTGAAAAATGATATGGTGACTCCAAGTTTCAGGTTTGATAATTGCACTGCAGGAAAAGTAGGATTCATCATTCAGCATTCTTCTCATGATTCTAATCAATTAATTGGGCCTAGTCTATCCTATGGGAAAGTGTAACATTTTGATTGAAACATTTTTATATTTATAAAAAAAAAAAAATCAAACAAAATTACCAATAAGCATACTTATTAAATTTCCACCAAAAAATGGCAAAGAAAATTTTGACTGGACCAGGACTTGAACCTGGACTTCAAATCACTCATATCGGTGTTTTGGGGGAAAGTGTGTAGGGCCCTGAAAATGAAAAAAATGCCATGTCCTTTTTTCAATCCCACAAGGTTGTATGGAAATCTACATAACATGAACATGTAATAATCCTGGGCCTATTATGGATGAATTTATCAAATACATTAACGAGACAAACAATTAAAAAAGGGCCAACAAAATAATTGTTGTGCTTCCTATTATTAGTACATGGCATCTGAAAATACGGTAGGAAGGTAGTCAATTTTGTTTATTTTTTTTAGCTCAAGCCAACGTACCGGTACATGTAAACATGATTTACATGTATACAGGGTTGGTTGATGTCAATCACATTGATTTAAATTAAATTGATTTAAATCACATTGATTTAAATCACAATGGTTTAAATCATATTGATTTAAATCACAAATGTTGATGATTTAAATCACATTGATGATTTAATTCACATAGATGATTTAAATCACATTGATGATTTAAATAACATTGATGATTTAATTCACATTGATGAATTAAATCACTGGTCACGCTGTCAAAAGAGGGTCGCGGCAATGCCCTGTCAAAATAGGGTCAGGCTGGAAACACACTTTCCCAAAAGAATTTATGGTCATGCCGTCAAAATAGGGTTGGCCGGGAAACCAGAAACACAACTATTTTTGGAGGGCCTGAGGTTTGCGTTGCATACCTAAATATTGTGCATTGCATACCTTAGTGTACATTTTTATCTCGCAATTGCATTTACATCCATTTACATGTGTGTGAATCAGTTCACATATATTCTAATGGCCCACAATTCTGACTTGTTTTTAGGAAGAGTTTGTGATTTGACTTTCAAAAGAGTCATGTATATTGTGTACATATTTTATAACATGTGTTTTCTATCATTTGTGTTGGGAATGGATTGTGTAAGCTGACTTAAAGGCCGCTTCACTTCATGACTTATATGTTTTAAATATAATGATTAATTATGCCTTTTCTTGAAATTCCTTTGATGAATATTTCCGTTGTGTTTTTTTCGGGGATTGCTTTACAGTGTGCACTTAATAGGTGTCTTCTATCATTAGATGATTTTACAAAATTATTTCTTGAGCCATTCTTTGAAAAGTGAACCAAAATGTCACACACGTGACCAGGCTTGATCAAATAAAGAAATACAGTAAAAGTAAAAATTTCACCTTATACAATTGAACATACAAGAACACATTTAGAGCACAAATTGTACTGTACTCACCATGCTCTGTGAAATAACACAGTATCATTCCCCAATTTGTCATTGTTTTCTCACACACATGACTATTAATAACCCTAACCTTCCCAAATCCTGCGGAATCCTATTTGCCTTCATCAGGATTCTGCAGGATTCAGGGCACATGAGAGTTGACACATTGCAGGATTCTGCAGGATTCAGGGCACATGAGAGTTGACACATTGCAGGATTCTGCAGGATTCAGGGCACATGAGAGTTGACACATTGCAGGATTCTGCAGGATACAGGCTACTACTATCAAAGTGCTGGAGAAGGATTCTGCAGGATTGAGGGCACATGAGAGTTGACACACTGTAGGAATGTGCAGGATTGAGGGCATGAGGCGATTTTGTCTGTAGGAAAATGCAGGATGCTGGTAACAATTCGGACGTCGTTGTGGCTTTTGTCAAGAGATTATCCGTTCGAAAAAGGGCCCATTGTTCTAAGCTGAAAAAAGTCTTTGTTTAGAATGTGGACTAAAACTCCACAAACACAGTGCAGGATTTGGCAGGATTCAGGCACTGGTCCACAGTAGCCAGTACTGCAGGATTTGGCAGGATTCAGGTCACATGCAACTTTGAACAAGGTAGGATAGCAGGATTTTGCAGGATTCAGGTTATATCCTACAAACAATTGGCCCTCTTGCGGTTGTTTCTTACACAGACCTGTGTTCCTGGACATCATTCGTCGGGGAAGCACCCATTCTGTGCCTTTCCTGCCATTTTTGGCAGGCTTCATCAGGTGAGGTGATACATTATTGGTTAGAGATTTGGGAGAGATACATTATCCACTGGGAGGTGATACATTATTGGTTAGAGTTTTTGGGGAGTTACATTATCCACTGGGAGGTGATACATTATTGGTTAGAGGTTTGGGGAGATACATTATCCACTGGGAGGTGATACATTATTGGTTAGAGTTTTGGGGAGTTACATTATCCACTGGGAGGTGATACATTATTGGTTAGAGGTTTGGGGAGATACATTATCCACTGGGAGGTGATACATTATTGGTTAGAGTTTTGGGGAGTTACATTATCCACTGGGAGGTGATACATTATTGGTTAGAGGTTTGGGGAGATACATTATCCACTGGGAGGTGATACATTATTGGTTAGAGTTTTGGGGAGTTACTTACATTATCCACTGAGGGGTGATACATTATTGGTTAGTGTTTTTGGGGAGTTACATTATCCACTGGGAGGTGATACATTATTGGTTAGAGTTTTGGGGGAGTTACATTATCCATTGTGAGGTAATACATTATTGGTTTAAAATTTAGTACGATTTAATATGGGGAAATTGGTGTTACAATTACGTTATCGGCTGATGGTACAGTATTGGTCAAGTTTTGATACAATTATCAGTTATACATTAGATGTTGGTTATTACATTATCAATTGCAACTATTCTTCCATGAGCAGGTTTTTATAACTTTTGATTGGCAGGCCAGGCTACTGAGCCGCCAGTTTTAATCAGTGCAATGCCATTTTTACAGGCCATTATTGACACCATGCTACTGACAACCAGCATAGTTGACTTTGTCGACCTCTTTCCTGGCCACTGTTACATGTACCTTCCACTTACACACGCACACAACCCCCTATTGTGTTCCAGCAATACTGCCTGCCTGAGCTATGCAATGCTGAGGATGGACGATGTACTGTTCATTGTCAGTGGGGTTGGCATGACGATGAGTACAATCTACGTCTCACTCTTTCTTTTCTTCAGCAGTGAAAAGGTAAGTTGCTACATTTGAAACTGATCCCTACCAGGGTTCCAACTGGAAAACTTCAATTAATAGCCAAAGTTGTAGCCAAATCTTTGATTTTATTTGCCATCTTACAAATTTATGAGCCAACATTATGCATTTTTGTTAGATAAAAAAAAAAAATGCTATTGACTGCTTTTCAAATGGTTATTTTGGACCTGAGATGCTCTCTGGTGCATTTTAGAGCATTTCCTGGGATTTCTCAGTGCTTTTTTAAGGGAAAAATAAGACATTCATGACATAAAAGTTATCGTGTCAAAATTCTGATCTCCACTGGCTCATACTGCTCAATGGTTGAAAAAAAATTGTTTTCATATGAAAAAAAAATTGCTGTCAGAATGGCAAGGCCATTTGGATTTATGGAATGCTCCTCAATCCCCCAATGTCTCTGAATAGGAAGAATCTAGGATGATCAGGAGTAAATTGTGTACCTGGTTACTTTTTAGCACCACAGTAAAAAAAACTAATGGTTCATATGCAGCATCCATCAACAATGTCTGTGTGTAGCATGTGTTGGTGGGTACCACTTCACTTGTACATTCATTGTGCTTTGTCTTGCAGAGCGCCACCTTGCGTCAGCTTCTGACCGCTGGTGTGGGCTTCCTGTGTGTCTATGGCTACCTGACACGGGTGGTGCGTGAGCCCTCGGCCGTGGAGTTACAGCTGGGCCTGCTGGTTGGCTTCCTGATATCCGGCATGAACATAGCCCCTATTGCTGACATTGTGAGTTGCTTCAGTGGGGCAGATTCATGCAACTGTCTCTTAGACCTCCTCTCACTTACTGAGAAACATGAAGTTAAAACCAAAACTGTTGCAAACTGCTCACTGACTAGAATTACCCGCAATACATAAATCTCAAAAGTTAGAGGGCCTGACGTTTCGATCCTAGCAGGATCTAACTTTAGTTTGATTCCTACACCGTAAAAGGGTAGAAAAAAATCTAAATCCGCATTAGAACACCTTTTGTTATAATGTAGATATTAGCCATTGGCTAGCACAACCACTCGCCGATAAAAAAGACTTACACATGATTTTGTTGTGCATATGTAGGAATAGTGAAGTGCATGTTTTGTACAGTCACATACTGTCGGTTGTCCGGTTGACACATACATGTATGTGTCACAGAACCAACATTTTTGGGAAAACTGCAAGTGAATTTTTTGTGGCAAGTGGTTGTGCTAGACAATGACTATTGTCAAGATAAGAACAGTTGAATATTGTGGATTTCTTTTCTTTTTTCCCAGTGGGTACTAAACTAAAATCTTGACGATGCTTTTAGCAAACAGAGTAAAATATAAACACAAATAACTTCACATGTCCGGAAAATAATTGGGCACTTTACAAATGGTGCACCATCCATTTAAGCAAGGAACTCTTAACCACAAAACTATACGGAAGACTTTTTGTGCTTCACTAAATGTCACACTCCAGCGGCTTTACGAAGTAGATCCTGTGTTGTCATGTAATCACTGTGCATGTCGAAACCCTGACCTCAGTGATTAATGTTGAATTGATAAAGCATGGTCTAGTACCCAACATCTCCATTGCTAATTGTAGGATACATTTGCCCTTTTCCAAAACTCGGCTTAGGCTTCGGCTCCGGCTTCGTCTCTGTTGTACGAAAGCTGAAAATATAGGTTGGAGTTCTTTGTTGAAGTTGAAGCTTTGGATTCTTTTTCAAAATGCAGTATTACATTCTGGAACGAAGCCAAAAGCCTCCTATTTTCAGCCTTGTACTTTAAAACAGATGAAAGAAAGAAAGACAAAGCCGGAGCCTGAGCCTAAGCCGGGTTTTGGAAAAGGGTCTTTGTTGGCTTTACTGAGCATTGCCTGATGCGCCATGTTTTGTGACCTCTGACCTCTTTGTGGTCATTGTAGAAGCAATGATCTTTGGACCCCGAGCTCTGGGACCCAGTTGCTTTTATTGTTCTTCTGTTTTTGGATTTAGGGTGAGATTCTGAAGAGGAAGTCGAGTGAAGGACTGTCTTACTCCATGGCTACGGCTGTCTTAGTGACCTCAGTGCTGTGGGTGCTCTACGGCATAGCTGTCAATGACCTGGTGCTCTCGGTGAGTGCAATGGCTGGCTATGGCTGTCTTAGTGACCTCAGTGCTGTGGGTGCTCTACGGCATAGCTGTCAATGACCTGGTGCTCTCGGTGAGTGCAATGGCTGGCTATGGCTGTCTTAGTGACCTCAGTGCTGTGGGTGCTCTACGGCATAGCTGTCAATGACCTGGTGCTCTCAGTGAGTGCAATGGTTGGCTATGGCTGTCTTAGTGACCTCAGTGCTGTGGGTGCTCTACGGCATAGCTGTCAATGACTTGGTGCTCTCAGTGAGTGCAATGGCTGGCTATGGCTGTCTTAGTGACCTCAGTGCTGTGGGTGCTCTACGGCATAGCTGTCAATGACCTGGTGCTCTCAGTGAGTGCAATGGCTGGCTATGGCTGTCTTAGTGACCTCAGTGCTGTGGGTGCTCTACGGCATAGCTGTCAATGACCTGGTGCTCTCAATGAGTGCAATGGCTGGCTATGGCTGTCTTAGTGACCTCAGTGCTGTGGGTGCTCTACGGCATAGCTGTCAATGTCCTGTGGGTGCTCTCAGTGAGTGCAATGGCTGGCTATGGCTGTCTTAGTGACCTCAGTGCTGTGGGTGCTCTACGGCATAGCTGTCAATGACCTGGTGCTCTCAGTGAGTGCAATGGCTGGCTATGGCTGTCTTAGTGACCTCAGTGCTGTGGGTGCTCTACGGCATAGCTGTCAATGACCTGGTGCTCTCAATGAGTGCAATGGCTGGCTATGGCTGTCTTAGTGACCTCAGTGCTGTGGGTGCTCTACGGCATAGCTGTCAATGACCTGGTGCTCTCAGTGAGTGCAATGGCTGGCTATGGCTGTCTTAGTGACCTCAGTGCTGTGGGTGCTCTACGGCATAGCTGTCAATGACCTGGTGCTCTCAATGAGTGCAATGGCTGGCTATGGCTGTCTTAGTGACCTCAGTGCTGTGGGTGCTCTACGGCATAGCTGTCAATGACCTGGTGCTCTCAGTGAGTGCAATGGCTGGCTATGGCTGTCTTAGTGACCTCAGTGCTGTGGGTGCTCTACGGCATAGCTGTCAATGACCTGGTGCTCTCAGTGAGTGCAATGGTTGGCTATGGCTGTCTTAGTGACCTCAGTGCTGTGGGTGCTCTACGGCATAGCTGTCAATGACCTGGTGCTCTCAGTGAGTGCAATGGCTGGCTATGGCTGTCTTAGTGACCTCAGTGCTGTGGGTGCTCTATGGCATAGCTGTCAATGTCCTGTGGGTGCTCTCAGTGAGTGCAATGGCTGGCTATGGCTGTCTTAGTGACCTCAGTGCTGTGGGTGCTCTACGGCATAGCTGTCAATGACCTGGTGCTCTCGGTGAGTGCAATGGCTGGCTATGGCTGTCTTAGTGACCTCAGTGCTGTGGGTGCTCTACGGCATAGCTGTCAATGACCTGGTGCTCTCAGTGAGTGCAATGGCTGGCTATGGCTGTCTTAGTGACCTCAGTGCTGTGGGTGCTCTACGGCATAGCTGTCAATGACCTGGTGCTCTCAGTGAGTGCAATGGCTGGCTATGGCTGTCTTAGTGACCTCAGTGCTGTGGGTGCTCTACGGCATAGCTGTCAATGACCTGGTGCTCTCAATGAGTGCAATGGCTGGCTATGGCTGTCTTAGTGACCTCAGTGCTGTGGGTGCTCTACGGCATAGCTGTCAATGACCTGGTGCTCTCAGTGAGTGCAATGGTTGGCTATGGCTGTCCTAGTGACCTCAGTGCTGTGGGTGCTCTACGGCATAGCTGTCAATGACCTGGTGCTCTCAGTGAGTGCAATGGCTGGCTATGGCTGTCTTAGTGACCTGAGTGCTGTGGGTGCTCTACGGCATAGCTGTCAATGACCTGGTGCTCTCAGTGAGTGCAATGGCTGGCTATGGCTGTCTTAGTGACCTCAGTGCTGTGGGTGCTCTACGGCATAGCTGTCAATGACCTGGTGCTCTCAATGAGTGCAATGGCTGGCTATGGCTGTCTTAGTGACCTCAGTGCTGTGGGTGCTCTACGGCATAGCTGTCAATGACCTGGTGCTCTCAGTGAGTGCAATGGTTGGCTATGGCTGTCTTAGTGACCTCAGTGCTGTGGGTGCTCTACGGCATAGCTGTCAATGACCTGGTGCTCTCAGTGAGTGTAATGGCTGGCTATGGCTGTCTTAGTGACCTCAGTGCTGTGGGTGCTCTATGGCATAGCTGTCAATGTCCTGTGGGTGCTCTCAGTGAGTGCAATGGCTGGCTATGGCTGTCTTAGTGACCTCAGTGCTGTGGGTGCTCTACGGCATAGCTGTCAATGACCTGGTGCTCTCGGTGAGTGCAATGGCTGGCTATGGCTGTCTTAGTGACCTCAGTGCTGTGGGTGCTCTACGGCATAGCTGTCAATGACCTGGTGCTCTCAGTGAGTGCAATGGCTGGCTATGGCTGTCTTAGTGACCTCAGTGCTGTGGGTGCTCTACGGCATAGCTGTCAATGACCTGGTGCTCTCAGTGAGTGCAATGGCTGGCTATGGCTGTCTTAGTGACCTCAGTGCTGTGGGTGCTCTACGGCATAGCTGTCAATGACCTGGTGCTCTCAGTGAGTGCAATGGTTGGCTATGGCTGTCTTAGTGACCTCAGTGCTGTGGGTGATCTACGGCATAGCTGTCAATGACCTGGTGCTCTCAGTGAGTGCAATGGTTGGCTATGGCTGTCTTAGTGACCTCAGTGCTGTGGGTGCTCTACGGCATAGCTGTCAATGACCTGGTGCTCTCAGTGAGTGCAATGGTTGGCTATGGCTGTCCTAGTGACCTCAGTGCTGTGGGTGCTCTACGGCATAGCTGTCAATGACCTGGTGCTCTCAGTGAGTGCAATGGTTGGCTATGGCTGTCTTAGTGACCTCAGTGCTGTGGGTGCTCTACGGCATAGCTGTCAATGACCTGGTGCTCTCAGTGAGTGCAATGGCTGGCTATGGCTGTCTTAGTGACCTCAGTGCTGTGGGTGCTCTATGGCATAGCTGTCAATGACCTGGTGCTCTCAGTGAGTGCAATGGCTGGCTATGGCTGTCTTAGTGACCTCAGTGCTGTGGGTGCTCTACGGCATAGCTGTCAATGACCTGGTGCTCTCAGTGAGTGCAATGGCTGGCTATGGCTGTCTTAGTGACCTCAGTGCTGTGGGTGCTCTACGGCATAGCTGTCAATGACCTGGTGCTCTCAGTGAGTGCAATGGTTGGCTATGGCTGTCCTAGTGACCTCAGTGCTGTGGGTGCTCTACGGCATAGCTGTCAATGACCTGGTGCTCTCAGTGAGTGCAATGGTTGGCTATGGCTGTCTTAGTGACCTCAGTGCTGTGGGTGCTCTACGGCATAGCTGTCAATGACCTGGTGCTCTCAGTGAGTGCAATGGCTGGCTATGGCTGTCTTAGTGACCTCAGTGCTGTGGGTGCTCTACGGCATAGCTGTGAATGACCTGGTGCTCTCAGTGAGTGCAATGGTTGGCTATGGCTGTCTTAGTGACCTCAGTGCTGTGGGTGCTCTACGGCATAGCTGTCAATGACCTGGTGCTCTCAGTGAGTGCAATGGCTGGCTATGGCTGTCTTAGTGACCTCAGTGCTGTGGGTGCTCTACGGCATAGCTGTCAATGACCTGGTGCTCTCAGTGAGTGCAATGGCTGGCTACGCTTGTCTTAGTGACCTCAGTGCTGTGGGTGCTCTACGGCATAGCTGTCAATGTCCTGTGGGTGCTCTCAGTGAGTGCAATGGCTGGCTATGGCTGTCTTAGTGACCTCAGTCCTCTGGGTGCTCTACGGCATAGCTGTCAATGACCTGGTGCTCTCAGTGAGTGCAATGGTTGGCTATGGCTGTCCTAGTGACCTCAGTGCTGTGGGTGCTCTACGGCATAGCTGTCAATGTCCTGTGGGTGCTCTCAGTGAGTGCAATGACTGGCTATGGCTGTCTTAGTGACCTCAGTGCTGTGGGTGCTCTACGGCATATCTGTCAATGACCTGGTGCTCTCAGTGAGTGCAATGGTTGGCTATGGCTGTCCTAGTGACCTCAGTGCTGTGGGTGCTCTACGGCATAGCTGTCAATGTCCTGTGGGTGCTCTCAGTGAGTGCAATGGTTGGCTATGGCTGTCTTAGTGACCTCAGTGCTGTGGGTGCTCTACGGCATAGCTGTCAATGACTTGGTGCTCTCAGTGAGTGCAATGGTTGGCTATGGCTGTCCTAGTGACCTGAGTGCTGTGGGTGCTCTACGGCATAGCTGTCAATGTCCTGTGGGTGCTCTCAGTGAGTGCAATGACTGGCTATTGCTGTCAGCAGATAGCTCTGCTTTGCCTCAGTGCTCTGGACTCAAGATCATTGGGACGGTATTGGACAAGATTGCCGTGGCCTATACCAGTCCTTGAAGTGCATCATTTTCCTTTATTTGTTTGACCTAGAAAGGCTGCATCCATAGTTAAGTGTTTCCTTTCTTTGTTGGACTATTCCCAAAGTTAGATGAATCCACTGTGTATTCCACACATTGAAAGGGGACTTTTCCCTCTAGTTGGTAAACACAGCATCAGATATTAAACTCTGTAGGTGACTAAGGATCTCTTTTATTTTTTTGTTCACAGCTACCGAGCGTATCCGGCATCATTTCTGGCGTGATCCAGTTTTACCTGCTGTGGAGTTTCCCCGCAAAACCCAAGCAGACAAAGTCGGACTAAACACCCGTCTTCTCAAAGTGGGATCGTACTGTATTGCTGCCTTCTTGTGATATCATGGACACGTGCTCACAAAGTTGAGTCATCTGGCTACTAGTGCTCAGCAGTGTTGCATGAAACCCACTGCCTCAATCCTTCACTTAGATAGAAGATTTGGAATTTTGCATGGCGGGTGCCGTACATGAAGTAAGATTTGCGAATGCAACATGTAGGCTGACTCTTTCAAGAACAGGTATGATTCTGACAAGAACCAGTGAGTGCGTACTAGATATTTCTGCCAGGATTCTCTCACCATCCCCCAATCAGTCATGGCTCCCATCACTAAGTGATTTCAAGAAAAGTAAGTTAAGTCTTGCGCCACAATGACTCTTTTCAGCACTTTTTAAAAGAAAAGGCAGCAAAATGTTGTGTAAGTTATGCAACAAAATGTTGCATACGCAACATTTAAAGTTTCGTGAAATCAGCTGCAGATTTTCTGCGCCACGTTTTTGCTGTCTGGGGATTTGTTGCCTCCACCTTAAAGCCTCAAAATTCTCAGCAAAGCACTGAGCACCAGCATGCATTGATGACCTCCATACAGATCTCTCCGCTGCCAACTGTTCCCAGACGGTGGTTGGGATAGCAGAGTCTTTTAGTCCACGCTTGATGGTGTCTTTGAACCACAAGCGCGAATGCCCAACAGGACCTTTCTTGAAAGACAAATAGAACCAGTTGGGGTTCCTGTCCTCCATGCTCTGTGCATGACCATTCCATTTCAAACAATGACTCCTGATCATTGTCATGAGGTTGAATGAATGAGAGATTTTCAAGATACGAACATCTGGGACTCTATCCTCTCAAGATACCCCAACAATCTTCCTCAAACAGCGCATGTGAAGGGCATTCAGACAACGTTCCTAAGGCCAGGATTCACATCAATAAAGAAGACAATTAGAATAGACAGATCACATGCCTCATAGACCTGGGGGGGAAAACAGTCAGTGTGAACAGCACATTCCCCTTAAAGATGGCTAGAGCATCCTAGCCCAAACATGTAGTTGCCACTCTCTCTCTCTCTTCAGAACCATATCTCTTCTGTTTCCACAAACCTTATTGATCAGTCTGTTGCACTTATTTGCTGTGGTGTAAAACAGTTCATAAATACACTTTCCCAACATGATTGGATTTCAGCATGCCAGTAACCCTGTATTACCACATTTGAAAACGAACTCTATTTTGAAAACGGATTTGAAAAAAGGTAGACTCAAGTGATCTGAAACAAGAGTAGATAGATGAATAAAATTCAGGTAAAATTTATTTTTGTAAATCCAAGATGCTGTTTATCATCAACATAAATTGACATAGAAATTCGACAGATTTTGCCTTCATCGGGTTAATTTATATCCATATTTCTCATTGCTCATTAGTGCGCATTTCTCATTGCTCATTAGTGCGCTACAGAACGCAAGATATTGGAATGTTGATTTGCCAAATTAAACCGTAAAAAAAGCAGAGAAATTCTTATATTTTTTAAATCAAAAAGTGATATCCTTTTTATTGGACTTGATTTTTTGCATTGATTTTTATCCTGTATTTGTTTTATTTGTATTCATATTTAGTAGTGCTCTTCACTGCATTAGAAAATGACACTATAATTGGGCCATATGATAAAAGTAAGGATAATGTTAATTTATTGGTTTTGGGTTGACATAGTAATGTACAATCATCATTGAAGGCCTAATACAACATTGGTAAAGGTCAAAAGATTACCTAAGTTTGTATGTCATACCATTGAATATACCCCCAAAACAACACAGTGAAGTTTTTAGCTCAAACAATAATCTGAAAAAGGAGAAAAGAGCAAAAAAGTCACTTACCGACTATGGGCGACAGCTTTGTGTCGTAACCATCCCAGACTGTGTATAAATATACACATGCATGGGTACATGTACGTCTGTGGGGTTTACAATGTAATTCAAAACAGTCCAACAAATCTCACGAAAAAATGGATGATAAAAAAAAAATGTTCTTGCAACACCATGGGCGCTGCAAAGCGTCCCTAGTCTCAATAACCTTGTGAGCACCACTCTGATCATATGGCTTGCTATAGTAACCAACCGTTGCCAATGCATATTGCAAGGTCCTTGCTTTTTGGTTAAACCGGCTAAACCCGCTATGGAATATAGCAAAGAACACGGAAAGTGGTCCTAAAATGTTTCACACATTTTTTGTTCCACGGGTCGCCAGAGAGGCGGCGTCACTGATTGGGAAAACACCATCCTCTTTACAAACAATATGTCAGTGTTTGAGTGAAGATTTCTCAAAAAGTACAGTATCCCAGATCGCAAGATTTCAACATGAGGATTCTATGGTGACCATCTACAAACTGTGTAAATTAGAAGGAAATCGGTGGTCATCAATGTTTTCAGATCTTCCTAATGTTGTATTTTGGGCCTTTAAAAAAATTTGGACAGTTATTAACTTGCATCATGCAATATCAATTTCAATTTTATAAACCAAATAGTTTGTGTGGGTAATATATGAGGAGTTCATTTGCAAAACAAAAACAGTTATAATGGCACTTCAGACAAAACTGGTATTGACCTTACTTTGGTATTTTAAGTTTAGATGCTTCAAATATCTTTTTTTTTTACTTCTATTTTTTAAAAAGTGTGAAATAACCCAATAAACATGCCTGTGTTTAATTGTGGTGCTGTTTTTTAAAACAAAAGTTTTTTTAAAACTGAACATTTTCATGATGAGTTATCTGCTCTAGCAAATGAACTTTTCATATGTATCTATGAAACCTGATTAGGGCCTTGATTTAATAACAATAGCTGAGCTTATTGCTGCATTTTACATTCAGGTACTTTTAAAAGCTGAAAGAGGTACTGCCCAAACTCTATAATGTGCCTAAAGTTTTCAGGAATGTTTGTGTAAAATTATGATCGATGAACTAACCCATAAGGTGCCTAACACGATGTACCTCTTACAAATTACACTTTGTATCACACCAAAAGACACTCTTGTAAAGTTCTCTTGTAGTTTGTATATTATGGAATACCGTAATAAGAGTTTTTATTACTTGAAAGTGCCTGGGGTGGGAGAATTGTGCAGCTGTTAAAGTAGTACTTGTACGAGTTTCTTGGTCAGTTTGTCCAAATGAATAGCATAGCTTAGCAAATGATCCATCACTTTCATGTCTTGGACATAACTATTTTAAACATTTGGGACTGCCGCCATCCAAAGGGCTGGATAGCTCAGATGGGAGAGGGATGGTATGATAATCCAGAGGTCTTGGGTTCGAGTCCCGGTCCACACAGTCAAAGTTTTCTTTGCCATTTTCAGAAAATGTTCAAAAGTTCCCAGCCATGAGTTTTTCCTTGATTTGTTTGCCTTATATGAAAAAGCTGGATTCACTTTGTGACCTGAACTGCTGTAGCCAGGTTTACAACAATGGGTTGTTTGTATTGACTGACAGCAGGGGGTGATCCCTGGAGATATACAGCAGTTAATTGTTGAGCGTGTGTGACTAGTGCCCACACCCCAGCAAAGACTAGTTGACTATTTGGGACTGCCACCATCCAAAGGGCTGGGTAGCTCAGATGGGAGAGCGCTGGTATGTTAATCCAGAGGTCTCTGGTTCGAATCCCGGTCCAGTCAAAGTTTTCATTGCCATTTTCAGAAAACATTTTCAACATTCTTCAAAATATCACCCCGTTCACAGGGGACTTTTGGGGGGCATTTTCTATCAAGACTCTTGTCAACTTTACCAATGCGAAAAGACGAAAAGCTTCCCAAATTGTCAAATTAACGGTAGCATCAGGCATTGATTGCTATGGAATGCTATCTTGACCTCTGCCATGTGCTGACCCAATCCCACCAATTTTCACCAAGTGTCATTGGAATTGTGCTGCCATTCCCAATATCAGGTGAACAGAATGACTGACTATTAGCCAAAACTACTCCCCTGTGGGTGGCAGATATAACCAATGGAATGCTGAGTGGCGCAGAGAATTTTCCTTCAATTTTGAGTCCAGTATGAATATGGCCTACCATTATTATTATTATTATTATTATTATTATTATTATTATTATTCTTTTCAATAGTATAATCTACATGCTTTTTGTCTGCCCTTTTAAAATGTATTTCTATTTCATTGTGAGCAATAATATATCTTTAAGAGTTTTATTGAACTTCAAATTGGACTACAACTATAAATTCATTCACGTGTGTGATGATGAAATACATAATTGGTTTTAGTTTTGGCTATTGGTGGTCTTCTTTGTTCTTTGTTTAAGGGTTTTATTGAGCTTGAATTTGGACTATAATGTGAGAAGATTATTTATTCAAATGTGTTTATCTATAAATTAAAGTCTGCCTACAATTCATGTTTTGATACATTATTTGCTTGCCTTATTTTATTCTTCAATCAAATTTCATATTAAAATTTTGAGTGTGCAAAATAAGATTTGGTATGCCTTTGAGAAAGGTCCTGCTAAGATCAAAATGTCAGGCCCTCCAAATGTTTCAAATAATTGCAAAAACACATATTTACATAATCTTAAAATTTAGTGGGCCTGACGTTCCGATCCTAGCAGGACCTCAAAGGCTGAATGACAAGGACAAAAAGATTTACATAATGTGTGATTTCTTGTTGAATTGGACTTTGAAAATTTAACTTGAAGTAACGGGTAATACAGGAATTTTTCTCACCGAATTATTTGATCAGAAATATACAAGAGTACCTGGCCTTTTTTCCTTGCGACAAATCTTTTTAGGGCAAGAACTAATTTTTTCCTCTAGCTGTTGAAAAAAATAGCCTACCTAAACCAACTAACAAATGACTAAATCAATATATTTTAAAACATTTTGAATGTTTATAACCCAGTTGAACCTTTTTACAGGTCTTTCACCTAAAATAAGGCCCTGGTAGGATGGAAATGTTAGCCCTTTTAGATCAATTTAGATTTTAAAACATGGTGAAATGGGTTTAAATAGTGAAAAAAATTGTGAATATTTGTACTAAATCGTGTGTGATGTCAGATTTCAGCATTGATTGTGTTATCAAAGTCAAAAGCCAGAGAGCCTCTCAAGGATAGCCGTTTTCTTTCTCAGGACATTCCCATATTCATAATTATCAACTTTATACATAGCTTTCAAAGACAAAATGTAGTATTTGATCATATGTTGTGTCATAGCAATTGGCCTTTGCAGACTTTATAACCCTTTGAAGTAAATCAAGATAATGGAAACAAAGTTAACAAACTATGAGCATATCAAGTACTGAAAGACATGCATAAGTTATTGGATTGATACGTAATCGAGTGCATCAATAAAGAAGAGAATAATGAAAATTGTTTTAATAATTTAACATTTCTTTAAAAATATTTCAAATAAATATTTTACAAATAGTACTGAACAAGATAAATAGAAACACTCACTCGAAACACTCACTCAACAAGAAACACTAACTAAAATTGAACAAATTTGGCCCACTCAATTCTGATTGGACAGAATTCTTATTGTATTTTGAAGTTTGCATCTGAATATTCACATTAATTTTGGCCTTAAACAAAGCTTTATGTTATCACTAGTATAAGTCACTCGTACCACAGAACTCATGACCACAGACCCAAGCATGGCGCATGGGTCTACGGCCTATATGGATGAGGACAGGGAAGGGCATGCGGTGGACCGGTACCGAGGCCAGAAGAGCTCTGTATACAGATTAGTGTACACAGGACGGGATTACCCAATCGCTGAGATCTGAGAGCAGAATATTCTCGGTGAATACTGTGTTTCCTCGAAGTAGGCTAATGATTTCCAGAAGTTTGAACTTGAATTAACCCGGTTGATCTTATACTTTTTTCATAAACTATCTGAAAAGTATATTCAAATTATACTGAAAAACGCCTGAAAAACCACGTTTATGTGTAATGGGATGAAGTTGGGGGTTTGTAAGGGTGGCAATCGCAGAAAAGTTCATAAATACAAAAATGTTTTCCTGAGATTTTTACAAGCCTCCCTTTTTTAGGTTGCACCGTTAATCTTATCTGCTGCCCTCTATTGACTGTTTTTGGTCAAACTTTCTACAAGAAACAATGTTTTTCATTGGTGAAGCGCCTGACAGCTTTTTGCAAATGACCAATAGCAACGACTATCTCACAATGTTTTCCAAGTCCACACAGCTTCGAGGAAACAAGATGGCAGCCTACATGGGAATGGAAGCGAAGTAAGAAGTTTTTTTTTTTTTAATTCGTGCATGATTTGATTGACATTGTTGCGAGGGAATCGTTTGGAACAGCGGAAATGGAGCAAGACGACGTCAAGGTTGCTGTAAAGCCGGAAGTTGAAAAATTGCAGCAAATCAAGCGAATATATCGGTAAGTTGCAAGCACTTTTTATGAATAAGTATGATGATTGTCGGTGACGGTGTCCGTGCCAAGGCTAGACTGAATGAAGACTAGGCCGTTCATAAACGGTTCATCCATGGGTTCATCCGTGACCAACTCGGTCCGACCGTGACCAACAGTTTTTTGTGCACAGTTTCCCAGTTGTGCACATTTTCCCGAGTTGGTCTTGGACTAGTCCGAGTAACTTAACAAGTCACCCTTTTTTTATCGAATTTTGAAATTTCAAAATTCGATAAAAAAAGGGTGACTTGTCTGGTCCAAGTTACTCGGACTACTCAGACTAGTTATACCCTCACCGTCAAAGGGAGGAGAAAATAGACCACCTACTGCCTACCCCCAGAACTGTGGGGTTCTACGTCGTCCGCTGCTCTCCGGACCGGAACCCCACAGATAACTAGGCTTTTTTCCCATAGGCTTCTGTGTAACGTTCACAAGTGCTGTGGCATAGGGATCAGCAGATTCAGCATAACTCAGTCATAAAATACTGCTTCATTTGGCCCAAGATTTCTAGCAAATGTGGTTTACATACCACGCACCTGTGTGCAACTGTCCATTTGGTGAAAATGTGTCGATTTCCCCCAAAAAATGGGCGAAAACCTCCCGGTTTGGTCGCGAGATCCAAACGGCAGCGCCGGAACTAGCAGTCTGGTCCCTGTAGTACGGTATAGCGCCTTGCTGCGAAGACATACAGGGGACCAGACTGCCAGTTGCTGCGCTGCCGTTTGGATCTCGCGACCAAACTGGGAGGTTTTCGCCCATTTTTTTTTTGGAAATCGACACATTTTCGCCAAATGGACAGTTGCACACAGGTGCGTGGTATGTAAACCACATTTGCTAGTAATCTTGGGCCAAATGAAGCAGTATTTTATGAGTTATGCTGAACCTGCTGATCCCTATGCCACAGCACTTGTGAACGTTACACAGAAGCCTATGGGAAAAAAGCCTAGTTATCTGTGGGGTTCCGGTCGGGAGAGCAGCGGACGAAGTAGAACCCCACAGTTCTGGGGGTACCTACTGCCAAGGCCTATTACTTTTTAGAAAATAGACATAAAATTATTGTCTTGCAAAACTACTTTTGCAAAACAATGCAAATTACTAGTAGTACTAGTACTACTTGTATTAGCATGGTCTTGGTCAAATGTTCCCATGGCGAAAGTCCAAGTTTGGATAGTGGTTGCATTAGAGTAGACCATACTTCATTACTTGTTTTTACCATTTTACCTTCATCCCGGTAAAACCTTCCCCCAAAAAAGCCTGGTGTGTACAGGGCTTTTGAGTTTTGACTAATCAACATAAATGATTTCCTTTCCTTTTCTATGAATGATTGTATTATTTCAGAGGTGCCCAGGACATCATAAGTAAATTGGACAATGTACTCAGACACAAGCAGCCATATCGCAATGTCTTTGAATGGGATGCCATTGAGCTGCGTATGAAGTAAGTGCCTACATTTCTGGATATCTACCGTAGTCCATTTTGATAAGGAACAAGTAACACCAACATTGTAAATGCAGACAGCATTGTTCACAAGAAGTAGCCAAAGTAATAGCAATATATGTAGGGGTCACCTTCAAGTGTCAAGAATGTCAAATCATGGACGCATTATTCATCACAGGATGTCATTGTCACAAAGTGCAGTAATTTAATGAGAAATTACTGTTGCTGTGTTTAATCAAGAAACTTAATTGTGTCATGAGACCCTCACCGTTTTATTGTGTGTATATCACCCAGAATCAAGATATGTCATGATGTTTTGCGTCAAGGAAAATGTAATTCAATGAGGTTTTTATTACATCATTGACATATCTATGATGCAACGCGGTACCCGCCGCTATTCATTATTGGAATCCACCACATGATCTCGACCAGCTCGATGGTCCAGTGGTTAAGACGTCCGTACTAGAATTCGGAAGTCGCAGGTTCGAATCCCGCCCGAGCTGCCTGAAATATTTTTATCAGGCAACGGGCAAAGCACTGAGCATTCAGTGTTTATCACGTCGAGCAAGGGCAAAAAACTTCATTGAATTACAGAATCAAGATGTTAAATGCTTATGGCCAATGTTCCTGCAGATGCCTATGTGGGGCTTTTCCATGTAAAATATATTGCAGCTGTTGAATATATTGTGAAAGCAATCCACACTAAAACAATTGATGATTAGCTATCATAAAAAAAACAATTGATGATTAGCTATCATAAAAAAACAATTGATGATTAGCTATCATAAAAAAAAACAATTGATGATTAGCTGTCATAAAAAAATACAATCGATGATTAGCTATCATAAAAAAAAACAATTGATGATTAGCTATCATAAAAAAAAATCTTAAAATGTAGTGGGCCTGATGTTTCGTTCCTAGCAGGACCTTTCTCAAAGGCAGAGTGACAAGGACAAAACAGATACATGTACACGAAGGAAGGGGGAAGAGAAAAAAAAATTATGATTAGCTATCATAAAAAAAAAACAATATCAAACTGCCAAAAATAAGCAGATTTGTGCTAGCAAATAATCAGATGTGATGTTGATGATTTGCGGACAGACTGAAAGACCTGTGTGAGCGGTTGATGTTCCTGCAGCCAGTAGACTATGGACGCAAAGCAGAGGAGCTGCTGTGGAGGAAGGTGTATTACGATGTCATCAGCATTGTCAGGAAGAACAAGAAGGTACGTGGCTTGCCCAGTGGCAGCTCTGAAAGCTGGCTGGAATGCCAGGGGCCAATTAACCCCCTAGGCTCTTTCACTAGGAAGCATACCTCACCCAGCAAAATCCAACATTTGGGCAGAATTTAGGAACCCATTGGTTCCCAACCTCACAGAATCCAACAGTCTGCACGTGTTGGATTTTGTTAGGTTGGGTACAGATGCATTGTTGCATGAGTAGCATGACTACAGGGGGTTTATCCCTAACCCAACGAAATGCCACAATGTGTCTGCTATGGCATGTTCTGTTCAGGTGTTGGAGTGTATGGGAGTATACTGACACTGCTTTCGTGGGTGAGATTAGTTTACCCACAAGCTTTTGGTAATTTTCTGGTCAGGTGTTGGAGTGTGTGGCAGTGTACTGACTACTGACCATTGGTACCTAATCCAACAAACTCCAACAGTGTCTCCCTGGGCCATTGGTACCAAATTCCAACAAATCCTGGTGTTGGATTTTGTGAGGTTGGGGAACGTTAGGGTTTTAAGCCTGGAAATCTGCTAAGCAAGAAATTTCTTCTCTGGTTTAGACAAGATTGCCAAGCATGTTTTGCTTGATGCTGGTTGTACTTGACTTGTATTCTAATAGTGGTTGCTTGACATGCAATACTAATGGAACTTTGGTGTGTATGCAAATTCCTCCATTAAGCACAGAAACTCTGCGCTACCTCTTGATGCGCCGAATCCTTGCTTATGCAATCCATGAAATGACTTCTGTAGCTTACGGCGTCCCGTAAGCAAAGCATTCTGCTTTGACCATGAAATTGGGCCATGTAGGCTCTCTTTATACGGTGGTTTGCCTAAAGTATCTGTTAAAGTGTGTGGGAGGAGAATGAGAACGGCAGGACACTGCTTGCGGCACACTGAACTATCTGCAAATCCCCTCATTCTCTGGGAGCCTAAACAGGGTACAGCATGAAGAGGGAGAAGTCGGGCCACTTACATCAGTGTTCTGAAGAAAGACACTGGCCTTGATAGCATCAGTGAACTGAGGACGGCCATGCTGGATAGAGAGGTCTGGAGGTACTCATATGTTCATGGAACCCAAGATGGCATAGGCTAAAGACACTCCATGCTCTTGAATTAGTAGTAGTAGTAGTAGGCTCTATGTTTACATGTAGCCTTGTGGTATGTGACCGGCAATCACGTCCTTTGCCTGCCTCTTAGCATGTACGTCCAGGCTCCTCCCTGGAGTGTGCCTACCACACCCACCTCCTGGCTGCCACTGGCTTCTATCACCACCTACTGCTGCGTCTACAGCAGCAGTACAAGCTGCACCTGTGCGGCATCGTGGACTTTGTGGATGCAGGCGACCACTGGACCAGTAGGGGTGAGTGGACTCAGTCCCGATTGGCATTCTGAAGGGCTCATGAGCAGTGATTTGGTCTGGATGGGGAAATGCATGAGGGTGTATTTGGTTTGGGTGCACTGGAGATGGTGTTACTTCTAAGTGGACTAGCTTGGGTAAACTGCATCGGACTGAATGGGCAAGTGGGGTGATTGAACCAATTTGGTCTGAGAGGGCAAATGGGAGTGAAAGTGGACAAGTTCTTGTGAACCATGTTGGTCCAATGGGAGTGAAAGTGGTCAAGTTCTTGTAAACCATGTTGGTCCAATGGGAGTGAAAGTGGTCAAGTTCTTGTGAACCATGTTGGTCCAATGGGAGTGAAAGTGGTCAAGTTCTTGTGAACCATGTTGGTCCAATGGGAGTGAAAGTGGACAAGTTCTTGTGAACCATGTTGGTCCAATGGGAGTGAGAAGTGGTTAAGTTCTTGTGAACCATGTTGGACCAATGGGAGTGAAAGTGGTCAAGTTCTTGTGAACCATGTTGGTCCAATGGGAGTGAAAGTGGACAAGTTCTTGTGAACCATGTTGGTCCAATGGGAGTGAAAGTGGACAAGTTCTTGTGAACCATGTTGGTCCAATGGGAGTGAAAGTGGTCAAGTTCTTGTGAACCATGTTGGTCCAATGGGAGTGAAAGTGGTCAAGTTCTTGTGAACCATGTTGGCCCAATGGGAGTGAAAGTGGACAAGTTCTTGTGAACCATGTTGGACCAATGGGAGTGAAAGTGGACAAGTTCTTGTGAACCATGTTGGTCCAATGGGAGTGAAAGTGGTCAAGTTCTTGTGAACCATGTTGGTCCAATGGGAGTGAAAGTGGTCAAGTTCTTGTAAACCATGTTGGTCCAATGGGAGTGAAAGTGGACAAGTTCTTGTGAACCATGTTGGTCCAATGGGAGTGAAAGTGGACAAGTTCGTGTGAACCATGTTGGTCCAATGGGAGTGAAAGTGGACAAGTTCTTGTGAACCATGTTGGTCCAATGGGAGTGAAAGTGGACAAGTTCTTGTAAACCATGTTGGTCCATTGGGAGTGAAAGTGGACAAGTTCTTGTGAACCATGTTGGTCCAATGGGAGTGAAAGTGGACAAGTTCTTGTAAACCATGTTGGTCCATTGGGAGTGAAAGTGGACAAGTTCTTGTAAACCATGTTGGTCCAATGGGAGTGAAAGTGGACAAGTTCTTGTGAACCATGTTGGTCCAATGGGAGTGAAAGTGGACAAGTTCTTGTAAACCATTTTGGTCCATTGGGAGTGAAAGTGGACAAGTTCTTGTGAACCATGTTGGTCCAATGGGAGTGAAAGTGGACAAGTTCTTGTGAACCATGTTGGTCCAATCGGAGTGTAAGTGGACAAGTTTTTGTAAGCCATTTGCAAATTGGGGTTGAATGGGCCAGTGTTACTCATCCAAGTGGTCTGAATGGGCAAATAGTGTATCCTGAGAAAGTAGATAAAGGCAAAAAACCGTCATGGTTTTCGCACCGTTCTGTAGTGTAAGAAATAGTTTATTCCTCGCAAGTAATAAACTACGTGTCGATGTTTGAGTGAAGATTTCTCAAGAAGTACAGCATCCCAGACCATAAGATTTTAACATGAGGATTCTATCATGACCATCTGCAAACTGTGTAAATCAGAAGCAAATCTGTGGACACTGATGTTTCCTGATCTTCCCAGTGTTGTATTGGGCCTTTAGTTTAAGGGCCTTTTTTTGCAGAGCGGGTCACAAATGATCAGACTTTTGCAGTGAGCTACTGTTACTCATCCGATGGGATACGTGAGCAGCCCGAGTGAGTCATTCCTTCCCATTGCTGCAGAGTAATTGATGAGTTTTCCTTGTCGCGTTGTCTCAGGCGCCCTGCCACCGCCGGGGAGCAAGCGAGCCAAGGCCAGAGACTGGGCTGAGAAGGCCTGCCACAGATGCCTGATCTATCTGGGTGACCTAGGTGAGCTGCCAGCCAACTGACCGGCCATACACATATGTTACGTTATCAGGAAAGCCACCCGATTGAACCAGTCCATGCCCTCTCATGCCTTGGCAGCACCGTCGTCTAGGACAGTCTCAACAAGTAGGACATTCAGCCACAGCGCAGTCAAAGCCTGAAATTGTCTTCTGGAAAACCCAAATTTAAGATTTTATTTTACCATGGCATGCCGTCTTTTAAGAAAACAGTCAATGAATACTTGAATTGTTTTATTTGTACTTGTTTTATGAGTCAGTGTAAACTTAGAAGCTGTGAACCATTGGGTAGCCATGCATACTTTCTTGTACATTGTCTGATGGCCTCCATGTCACACGATAGTCACACTGCATGGGCTCCTGTTCACTTGACTGCACTAAAGTCCTTTTCACATAACAATTTCCTGATAGAGATAGAGATGGACCATTTCCACAGGACAGTCACTTACCCTGTCTATTCCCCTGGGTATTGCATACTGGTATTCTGGTAACCCCAAGGTTCCCCCTTTGGAAGCAGGGGTAAGAGCACTAGACCCATGGTTGTGCATATTTCCTGGGGTATTGTGAATCTGAGGCGGGGTGAGAAATGTCACCAAATAATTGGTGTATTGTACTGTTGGTAATTGTTCATGCGGTTCCACATGATTCCTAATCTCACAGTGCATGCTGGGTTTGACCTTTGAGTTTACTGCGGTTGTTGCGATTCCTGGGAAAATAAATCAGCTGTGCAAATCAAATGGGCAAATCCCTAGGTTCTTCCCCAGTAGTGAGAAAATGGGTCACACAAATTTAGTTTAAAAGCTGCAAAATGGGGAAAGGCCATTTAAAAAATGATGTCCCCATCAGCCCAGATATCCCAGATTTATGGCAATCACATAACCTTCTTTCTATCTAATTGTTTCAAGCAAAGGTAGATTGAAGTGATTCTAGAAGACAATCATGGGTTTTGCATGTTAGGTCTTTGGCTTCCAAATGTCTAATTTTCAAGTTTTCCCCATCGGTTTCATATCTTGAAGTACCCAGTAGAGCATGATATTGTTTTGATTGTCCAGCCCGCTACAGGCAGGATTTTGACGGCTATCGTAGCCGGCTGCAAGCAGAGCGGTTCTACCACCAGGCCCTGCTCTTGAACCCTGCCATGGGTATGCCGCACAACCAGCTGGGCACCTTGGCAGGCAACAGACACCAAGGACTGGACTGTGCCTACCATTACCTCCGATGGTAGGTTCAGGTTTATTTCTATACTATTAGGATTTATTTTACCATAATGAAGAAGTATTTAGTTAGGAAAAATAGTATGAGGAGGTCAGACAAGAAGCCGGAGCTTGTACAAGGGTCTCCCCCTTTACCTTACATTAAGTAATTATTGTTTCAACAGTTTTGTTACAATTAATTAATAATAAGTATCAATAAATAATTAAATGATTAATTAATTAATAATAGATTATGCTTAATTAATTTAAATTATGCTTAACTACAAGTACTTGTTATAAGCTAGAATCATAACTTTTTTGTTTAATTTGCATTTACAAAAGTAGTAATGAATAATTAGGTTGTATGTATAACAGTAAATTAAGTAAAAATCCTTCAATGCATTCACATTAAATGCTTAATTCAGAGGTAGGATTAAGTTTAATTAATTGTCACCATCGATATAAGCTGAGAGAAGTTTTGTTTTTATAACACCCGTTACATGCCCTGAGTGACGTCATTGGTAGGGATGATTTAATAGTGTTCCATAGGAGGGGTCCCTGGTGTCTAACAGTGCATTGGTGTAGAGATGTTCTAACTTTACTAAGGTGGAGCTTCTTTGATGCTCTGGTGTCGTAATTATGAATATCGGTGTTCCTTATGCACACAAATGTTATTTGGTAGATCCCTGGCTGCTCAGAGTGCACTGCTTCATTGGTTCCAGGGCCTGACATTTCCATGCAAGACCTTTCTCAAAGGCAAAGTGACAAGGACATACACAGACAGTCAGGGGAAGGAAAGTCCTGACACACATGGCAGAGGAAGGAGAAAAAGGGAAGGGAGTGGGATGCAGATGTACACAAGAAGGGAGGGGAGATCAAAGGGAAAACAAACAAAAGGGTGGGGAGGATCAAAGGGATGAGAGGGAGGTGGGAGATCAAAGGGGAAAGGGACGGGAAGATGAAAGAAAACAGGGATTAATGAAGTGAGGATTATTCATTCCCTTCCTGAATGTTAAGGCCATGAGGTTGTGGTAGTGCGGAGACACTTAATCCACAGTTTTTCCCTGCTGAGGCGGACAGCATCTTTCCGATGGCCAAGAGACTTTATGCCCAGTACAGACATGTCACGAATGCAATGATTAGGTGCTGCTTTACAGTGGAATGTAGCTATAAGGAACGCCGATATACCGAACATTCAGCCATAACGAACAAACCCTTTGGCTCCTGATTTTGGTGTACAAAATATGTGGCTGCAACTGCTATAACAAACGACCGCTATACCGAACAATTTTCATGGATCCCAGGATGTTCATTATAGTGACGTTCCACTGTACACATGTAGTTTCCATAATACTTTGTGTGATATATGAAGCCTTAGTGAATGCATTCAGACACAGCCTTAGTCTATCTTCATCATTACGTAGCTTTAAGTGTATCTGTACATTCAGATGTGTCTGAGGCAATGGTGTGATGCTGTGGTAGTGGTCACTGTGGATGCCATTTCTCTGCAGTGTGGTCACACCTTCGACGATTGGTGCAGAGAATCTTCAGAAAAAATATTCTTAGTGTAGAGAGACAGTGGCAATTGGGCTGATTGTGGTATCAAGCCTTGGCTACTGGTCAGGGGGGAGTCAAACACTGGCAGATAACCACACGGAGACGTGTTCCTGGTTTCTGTACTCTGGTTTGTTTCTTTCTTTATGCCCGTAATAAGACCTTGAAAATTGGGGGATTGGAATGGATGCTTAACGGTAGGATTACTGGAATCAAATCAACAGATGGTGGGAGCCATGATGGTTTTTGCTGTAATGGCAAATAGTGCCGCACTCAATAGTAGCAAGTAAGAAAGTACATAAACCTACATGTACATGTGCATGTACATGTCCACTCAAATGAAATGGCGTCCTCTCTTGGCCAAAGTATGCCAGTTTCAACACTTAGACTTAACCCCTCCCCCCTTTTTCATTGGCAGCTGGTTGTCAGAGGTACCCTTTGATGGAGCCATCGCTAACCTGGAGAAGACCCTGGAGCAGAATGCCAAGAGATATTCTGAGCTTCCACGCCAGGCCAACCGTGACCTCCCGCCCGACCTCCAGAGGTCAGAGTTCAATTTACTCTCACTTGCCCTTTCACCGTCACTGCTGCAGTCACCCAAATCACCTTGTACACAGTAGGCCATGCATCAGAATGCAAATGGGGTTGCGATCCCTGGAGATATGTGGCAGTTAATGGTAAAATGCCTCTGCATTATATTCCAACCGAAGCAAACTTTACTACAGTGAAACTTCGCTATAACAAATGCTGATATACCGAACATTTGGCTATATTGAACAACATGCCCTTTTGCTCTCGATTTTTATGTACAAAATTTGTGGCCGCAATTGCTATAATGACGACTGCTACACTGAACAATTTTCATGGGTCCTGGGATGTTCGATATAGCGACGTTCCACTGTACTTGTCAATGCCCCAAACACCACCTACAAGCTTGATAGCTCAGGGTGGTAGAGTGCTGGTATGTTAAACCGGCCTAGTCAAATCTCTCTTTGCCATTTTCATACAGAATGAAGTAAACCAGAAATGCTTCAATCTGCTCACTGTATTCACTGACAAAAATCAGCCTGAAATCTCATCTGATAGCAAAGATAGTTGTCTACTTAAGGGCTAGACTTACCGATAGTTGTGGAGGTGAACAAATCTATCAAATCAATTTTCTGTTTTTGGTTGATATTGCTTCATTAGTGTCCATATTTTCAGATTTGGTTAACGCCACTTAAGGGCAGGAAAGGTCTGGGGCCAATCAAATAGAGCTGCTTAAGCACCAACATTTGCTTAAGCACAACAAAATCATGATTCATAGGATGACCTTACAACCAAAACTTCACTTTTGTTTCATGCCAAGTACAGAAGAGTGGACTACAAGTCGAAAGCAATTGACGTCACATCAAAGTGGGATTTGTCATCCTAATTACACAAGGAAGACTTTTCCTGCTTTAAAAAAAATTTACTTTGATTCATGGACCTTATGAAAACATCAGTACAGATGAAATACGGCCCTGAGCATTATGCTTGATGCAAGTTGCAATAATAGGAATTAAAAGGTGGAGCAAATGTAACAAACAAAAAACAGAAACAAGATTCATTTGGTGGTCATGGAGTTGGTAACCCTATCACTATGCCCTACCAGAAAAAAAAGCACCTGACTTGGTGTGCTTAGCAGATTTTCACGCTTAAAGCCCCTACACAACATTGGTAAGATTGAAAAACAGAAATGCTCACAGATTTACATGAAACTTATACAGTTTGAAGATGGTTATAGTAGAAACCTCGCACTGAAATATTTCTGCCTAAAATGCTGTATTTTGGGAGAAAAGAGTAAAAAAAATTGTTTATATCTCACCGAGACCAAACTATTTTTCGGAACAGTATATGGCATTGAATGCTGCATTTTCGTGAAACAAATGAAGCGGTTTTCACTATTTCCTAGAGACTCGGTAGGTGGATTGAGCTGAAATTTCACAGGTGTGCTATTTCATGTATAGGTTGGATCAGACGACGTATGGATGCTATTCTTTAAGCCGGACCAATGTTGTGTAAGGGCTTTAAGCGGCTCTATGAAACTGGGCCCTGGCGGTAGAGCGCCAGTATGTCAAACCAGAATTCTCAAATCCAAATCTTTCGTGATTTGCTGTTTGTGCGTTTGCTGCGGCAGGCCGCGGGACTTGAAGCTGTTCCTGATCAAGTTCCTGCAGCTGCAGGAGCTGCTGCAGCCAGGTGCCTGGCCCTCCCAGGACCAGCTGGCCGCCCTGTGCCGGGCGGTGGTGCACGACTTCAGCCTGTGCATGTACCACACCCTGACCCAGCGCGGGGCGGCCCGGCCCCGGCAGGCCAACCCGGTGCCCCGGGGCTCCGACGTCCTCAGGGAGATCAGCATGTCCGACGACCTCGTCTTCAAGATCTTCATCACGACCCTGATGACTATCCACAAACTCCAGAAAACAGGTATCAGCCTGGCTGCAGTATCCCTCAGCTGCCAACCATTCCTATTGTCGAGTAATCATTCCTCTTTTGGGGTAAACATTTATTACTTTTTTCAGACAACAGATTCTGATTTTTGGCTTGGAAAAACACATGTATTCCTATGTTCTGGTAGTTTGCTCTGTGATTCCTCTTCTTTAGCAGAAGTATTCCAAATTTCCTTGTTGATAGGTTGGCAGATGTGGTATCCCCCACATGAAATGGCAATGTTGATTCGATTCCAAGTGTGATGGGCTCACACCAATGAGTCACACCATATTTCGTGTTTCAGAAAATCACCTCCTGTTTTGAAGTTATTGGCTACGACCTTGACTAGCACAGGAGTCTGGTAGCCAATAGCTGACTTTTAGGCCATACTTAATTAATTTCATTAGTTCATTTAATTGATCGCCTAAGGCCATAATGTTCACATAAATCTATTCAAGCCACTTGCTAGCGGCTGCATTCAATTTCCATAGTTTTGTCTGCTGTTTTTCTTGCTCACCTATGTGACACGCTCTGCGAGAATGAGTCAATTCTCACACAGCACTTCTTCCATGTACAGGACGACTGAAATTAAAACTAGAAATTTATGTCTGTTGGCAAACAGAACATAACGCTTTTCCGCATCTGGTTCTCTTAAAAAAAATTAAAAAAAATATTGGTAATTTTTTTTGTTTTACATCAACGGGATTCGAACCCATAACCTCCATTCCTACCCCCAAAACGCACGTGCATATTTTGTGCACAAAGTCTATGGCACTTCATTATATTTTTCAAAAAATCATAATCATTCTGAACAATGGTCAATTGCTTCCAAACTCGGAATTTAGAATGTCTAGCCCAATAGCTAAATGCCCATTAAATTTTGAGAAGATTGACCTGTGGCAAATATGTGTTTTAAAAACACGCATTTTGATGACGTCACGATTGCGTCATGGCATTTTGGCCCCGGAGGGTGTTTCTCAACTACATCCCCAATAGATATCAACAAAAAAATATAAAAAAAATTGCTCTGTTGGCCAAATATGCTCAATTGAATGTTACAATCTTAAAAGTTTATGACCTTATTAATATATTCATGAGATGACGTCACGATCAAATGAGGGCAATTTTTGGATACACCTTTTCCCAACGTAGATATACTGCAAAATTGAAACCAAACGAAATTGCATTTTTGCTTAAAATGGAGTTCGAAATTTGCCCCTTTAAAGCACTGTCACGTGACACGTGGTGACGTCATGACGTTTTCAAGACTACGACGCAAAATTTCAACGAGGGCTCTATGCATTTGTCAAGTTTGAAAAAAATCAAAGTTTGTTCAATGGCAAAAGTGCCCTCCGAAAAACCCTGTGCTTTATCTATGGGATTTTTTCCGACAAGAAAAAGAAGAAGAAAAAGAAAAAACTAGAAATTTATGTCTGTTTGCAACAGATCATAAAGCTTTTCCGCATCTTGTTCACTTTAAAAAAAATTATTAGAAAATAAAGAAATCATAACAATTCTGAACAATGGTTAATTGGTTCCAACCTCAGGATTTGGAATGTCTAGCCCAATAGCTAACTGCCCACCAAATTTCGAGAACATTAACCTTTGGCTAATATGTGCTTTAAAATGACGCATTTTGATGACGTCACGATTATGTCATTGAATTTTGGCCCCGAGGGTGTTTCTAAACTATATCCCCAATATACCGTATATTAACAAAAAAAGGAAAAAAATCTTGCTCCTGTGGCCAAATATGCTCATTTGAATGTGAAAATCTGAAAGTTCATGACCTCATTAATATTCATGAGATGACGTCACGATCAAATGAGGGCAATTTTTAGATAGACCTTTTCCCAACTTAGATATACTGCAAAATCGAAACCAAACTAACCGATACTTTTGCTAATGATTAAGTTTGAAATTTGACATTTTAATGACCTGTCACGTGACCCCCTGATGACGTCATGATGACCTCACTATTTGCAATGAATCTCCATCTACTAACCTAAGTATGTGCCAAGTTTGAAGCCATTTGTGTTTGATATTAGGCCCCCAGTGGATTTCACAGCTAATTTGTACACAAACCTATGGCCCTTAGTATAAAAAAACCTAAACAATGAAAAACAAAGGAAATTTCCGGAAATATGTTTTGATAATTTCAATCCGGGTTATATGTTGAGTCGGTTGAAGACAAAATAAAAATACGATTTTTTCTTCGTTCAGGTAGTAATCTTCGTCTGAAATTTAGATCTACCTACGTGAAGCCATAATTAATGACTACAATGTAGTGTACAAGCTGCCCCTTAAAAGCACTGGCACATGTGGGATCTGAGATCACGGCATGATTGCACATGCCAGTTTGGCCCTTTAAAGAGCTGTCAACAACAAAAAGACAAGGAAGCAAGAAAAAATAGACATTAACATCATATACTGAATGTAGGCCCTCGATCGTTTCGATCAAATTTGCGAAGGAAGAAAAAAATGACATCACCGGGATTCCGACCCAGACTCTCAATTCCTACCCGAAAAAGTACGCACATATTTTGTGCACAAAGTCTATTGGACTTGATTATAATATTCAAAAATTCATAATAATTCCAAACAATAATCAATCAGTTCCAAACCTAGGATTTTGAATGTCTAGGACAATAGCTACAGTACCTGCACACCAGATTAACCTTTGGCAAATATGTGTTTTAAAAACATGCATTTTGATGACGTCACGATTGCGTCATGGCATTTTGGCCCAGGAGGGTGTTTCTAAACTACATCCCCAATAGATATTAACGAAAAAATGAAAAAAATCTTGCTCCGTTGGACAAAAATGCTCAATTGAAGGTTAAAATCTTAAAAGTTTATGACCTCATTAATATTCATGAGATGACGTCATGATCAAATGAGGGCATTTTTTGGATACACCATTTCCCAACTTAGATATAGTGCAAATTTGAAACCAAACAAACTTGTAGTTATGCCCATAATAGAATTTGAAATTTGCCCCTTTAAAGCGCTGTCACGTGACACGTGGTGACGTCATGACGTTTTCAAGACTACGGCGCAAAATTTCAGCAAGGCCTCTATGCATTTGTCAAGTTTGAAAAAAATCAAAGTTTGTTCAATGGCAAAAATGCCTTCCTAAAAAATCCTGTGCTTTGTCTATGGGATTTTTCCGACAAGAAAAAGAAGAAGAAGAAGAAGAAAAAAAAATCAGAACAATAGCAATAGCTTTTCCGTTGGAACGGAAAAGCTAAAAAATCAAAACAACAACAATAGCTTTTTTGCTTCGCGGCGAAAAAGCTAATGAAATGTCTGATTTTGGTTATTCACTGCTTCGTTTGGGTCGATATTTTCATATTTGCAGATTTGAAACATGAATTTTAATCTAAAAGTTGAAATAAATGGTAAAAAATTCATCCCTGATCTGGATTTGACACTCATTTTCGTAGCGCCCATCACAGATGGCATATCCCTCATTTTTGCCTTATCAGACAGTGTCAGATCTCAGAGAGTGACGTGCACATACTCATTGTAATACCAATGCTGATGTTCCAAATCACAGATCGTAAATGGGTGTCCGCAGCCATAGCCTTTGTGTTGGCCATGTTCACTCACCTCCTGACCCACGTCAACGAGCGATTGCAGAGCGCCCTCTACGAAGCCCAGCACCCGAAGCAAGTGAAGGGTGACGAAGAGGACAGCTCAGGTGAGGGGGGGGGGTCCATCGGTGCCTTAGGGGGTGACCTCATGGTCACCCAAAACACAGATTGCTCACCTCTCGCACAAAAGCTCGCGCATGCATAAATAGGTGCAATCGGGCATCTGCGCATCAGCAGACTGCCGCCTTCATCCCTATACACCCCTAGCAAGGATGCCGACTCCACATGTCGAGTGATATTAGGGAGGTCTTGCATGCACATGGATACGCTTACGTGCACGAATACGGTAACCGTATCCGTATGTGTTAGAGTGCATACCGATGTTTGTTTTGCAAACCTTGTCGAATCTGGCCACTTGAGGGAGCCATCATTCAAGATGGCGGCTCTCTCATTCACTGGAGGCCCTGACATCTGTGTGTCATACATATGTACAAATGTTGCAAGAACAGTAATGTGGTGGAATTTGTTAATCCATAATTTAAACAACCAATAAAATTGGGAAAAAAAATACTTTTTTTTTACTTACGTGTATGGCTGGCTATAGCTGTCTTTCACGCATTTGCAAAACAAGTGTGCTACAGATACACATCACAGAAGCACGCAAAGTAATGACGCATCCATGCACGTTACCGTATTCGTAGGCATGCGATAGTTCTCTATTGCCAGCTGAGTGTGCCCTCAATGGGTTCAGTGGCATTACCGTACATTGTATGTGTAGCCATTCCAGCCTTTTGAGTCACCAGACTATCCCTCTCCCCCATGGCTATGTGTGCAGAGGAGAGCAGCAGCCAGACCGACGAGTCTGGCAATGAGCAGCGCAGCCTGGCTGGTACCTTGACTCCCACGCACAGCCAGGAGGTGGAAAGCTCAGGCACTTGCAGCGACGGCACAGTCAAGCACCTGCCTCAAAAGGTAACCAAGTTAACCATCACCCACAGCTCTCTCCCCATCATCTATATGCATTCATCATCACTATATTTTGCATTGCCTGGACCAGGATTTGAACCAGAAACCTCAGGTTTTGCGTACCAGTGCTCTTACCATCTGAGCTATTCAGACCTTTGATGATGGCCTTCCCACATAGTCCAATAGTCTTTGCTATGGGTGGGGGCACCAGTCAGAAGCATTTAACAGTGAACTGCCGTATATCTCCAGGGATCACACCCTTGTCTTCATTCAGATGCAAACAACCAATTGTAATCCTGGCTACAGCAGTTTGGGGATTGCACAAAGTGGATGCCGGTTCAGTCAAAGTTGTCTTCAGCATTTTTCAAAATTGTTCAAAGGTTTCCCATTCAATTTTTTTTTCAGTCAGCTTGTTTCTTTGATTGTATGTCATTGATAGATTTTTTGAATGAAGAAGTGCGTATTTTGGGTTCTGAAAGAAACTCGGACAACTCAGACACTTAAAGCCCCTACACAACATTGGTCGAGGTCAAAGAATAGCATCCATACGTTGTCTGATCCAACATATGCATGAAATAGCACGCTTGTGAAAATTTCAGCTCAATCCGCCAACCGAGTCTCTAGAAAATAGTGAAAAACCACTTCATTTGTTTCACGAAAATGCAGCATTCAATGCCGTACTGTTCCGAAAAATAGTTTAGATCTCGGTGAGACGTAAACGATTTCTTTTACTCTTTTCTCCCAAAATACAACATTTTAGGCAGAAATATTTCATTGCCAGGTTTCTACTATAACCATCTTCAAACTGTATAAGTTTCATGTAAATCTGTGAACATCTGTTTTTTGATCTTACCAATACTGTGTAGGGGCTTTAAGCCTCAGACAAAATTCACTATTGTCTTAAATCCTAGTTATATCAAGTGGTAATAGTCACCATTCATGCCATTGATCAAGACCTTATGCACATGACACCATATCTGATGGCCACCCTAATCTGGGTCCCAAGGAGGAAGGTTTTTAATCTGTTGTTCACACAGCATGTAAACTCGACAGGTTTTCTCTTATTTTGTAATTTGTTTTACTTCTAAAATGGCAGCATGATGGTATATATACAGTCAGTGATGATATCTGTTAGTTTCTCTTTTCTTCAATTGATTGGAAACTTCTTTGTTTGATTGAGAAAGTTTTGGAAAATCAGCAAAGAAATTTTTTTTGGCCATTTTTCAAAATTGAAATGATCGGAGTGGGGGCACCAGTCAGAAGCAATTCAACCATTAACCACTTCGCGCCGGAACCTCCGAATCCGGAGGTCAATTGGATTGCCTATGCAACGGGGCCCTCTGAATCCGGGCACCATTATTGTCCACATTCTAAACAAAAACTCTTTTCAGCTTAGAACAAAGCAATATGAATCAGTACAAAGACCCTTTTTGATGCAAGTTGCCACATGAATTGCAAGATTAGCAGCAGTAATTGTGCAATTGTGGGACTTTTACTGTGGAGGATCGAGGGATACCGCGCTGCAGCTGAAAGCACGCGGGGGACATTGTCTTTGCATGCCACACAGCCCAACGGTCGTCGGTCTGGCATTGGAATTCCCCCCACATTCTTTACCGTAATCTGTACGCTCGTTTGTGGCCGACCAACTCGAAGATTTGACTGCCTGGAGTGGAGGCTGGAGTCTGCGGTCAGGGATTGTCAGCAGCGTACACGCACGCACACACACATGTCCGTTACGGTCCATTGACGACGCACAAAGGGCCCTTTTTCGAAAGGATTATCTCTTGACAAAAGCCACAACGACGTCCGAATTGTGCCAGGTTTTAGTCTCTTGTACCCATAGTATACCCTTATCGATTTATTTCACAGAAATATATTGTTTCGATTGTTTTAGCAAGATTTTAAAATGATGCATTGTTAAAAAACCCCCGTATGGCGGTCATTGGCGCTGAAAAAAACCCCGGCGCGAAGTGGTTAATTTCTTTATATCTTCAGGGACCACATCCCCGCTTTCATTCAGATGCAAACAACCAATTGTTGTAAATGCAAAGACTACCGGTAGTTGCCTATTTGGGAAGGTCGCCATCTGAGGGCTGGATAGCTCAGATGGTAAGAGCGCTGGTATGCAACCCGCTCAGCCAAATTTGTCTTTATCATTTTTTTATTTTTTTAAAAGTTCCCAGTCAGTTTTTACCTTTTTGGTTTGATTTTTCAAAATTGTTCATTTTTTCTTTGCCATTTTTTGCAAAAGTGTTATTATATTGAAAATGTATGAAATAGCACACTTGCAGTCTTATTGATACTTGTGCGGTGAAAATCAGCCGTAGAATTGAGGGCACGAATGTAGTGCCTTCTGGAGACCTACAACAATAGGTTGAATAGGTCTCTACAGGGAAGTTGTACAGGTGTATAGGTCTCCACAAGGTTTTCAGGAAACTGATATTTGGAAATAACTCAAAAAAAGTAAATTTGTGATGAGTAAGAAGTGTTACATATATAAGGGACATACAGTCCAAATTTCTACCCAGGAAAGTTAATGTGGTTGAAATGGGAGCATTTTTAAAACATTGTTTCTCACTCTGTTGTATAGTGTGCATGAGAACAAAGCAATGTCTCCACAAGGATACACATATTGGTATGTGTGCACTATACAACTGCATGAGAAACTATGGTTTAAAAATGCTCCCATTTCAACCACATTCACTTTCCTGGGTAGAAATTTGGACAGATTCAATTTGGACTTCAATTTGTGACAGATTCTTACCCAGAACATTATTTCCAAATATCAGTTTCGTGAAAACCTTGTGGAGACCTATACACCTTTACAATTTCCCTGTGAAGACCTATTCAACCTATTAATAGTATTATCTTAGGTCTCCACAAGGCACTAGATTCGCGTGCACGAGAAAAAAAAGCAATGTCTCCACAAGGATACACAAATCGGTATGTGTGTTGCCATCTGTGTAACAAGAACATGGGTTTGCTAAGCACCAATGCTTGAGCCTCCATCTTGGCCCTACATAGGAGAGGCGTCGGAAAGCCCTGAACAGGCTCCGACGCCGGCGACGACTGCCCCAAGATGGCCGCACGGAGAGCGACGACTCGGACATGAGCGAGGGCGCCCTGAGCGCCAGCGACAGCTCGGACTTCAGCTCGTCGGAGGGGGAGGGGTCCAGCGAGGGCGGGCTTCTGGCGATGTCGGACAGCGAATACCTGATGGACAGCCAGGACCAGGAGGAGGAGCCCACAGCTGGTGAGCGGCTTCAAAAGCACCGCGCCTTCCTTGGATCTTACTCGGAAAATCAAAGGGAAATATCCAAGAGAGAAGTGGGGGAGTGAAACCAAAAAGGATTTTTATTCAACAGTGGGATTGTTCGATATCCAAAATTTCAGGTTGCGATATATCGTCTGGAAAATATCGCAATATTCAATATTATCGTGATACGTGGTGTGTAAGCTAATGCATAACTTTACGCCCTAGTTAGCAATTGTTTAACCCCCTTAAATTCCTCATTTATCAACGAACCAATTTCAAACAACTACCTCGGGTCGCTCTCTTAAATATTTCATTAAAAAAAGACGGTTTTCAGCAACTCGATGCTTACTTTTGACATAAAAAATATGTCTGACCAGAACCAATGGGTCTTCTTAAGGGGACACAAGCCATCAGTACATTCATGTATGCATAACGATTGCCTTGAACAAAATCTGATGTCCTTTTTGGTCGTATGGATGAGTACTGGAAAAACGTTGACTGTACCTTTTTTACGGAAAAACTGTTAAAAAGGAGAATAAAGCAGTTCACCTTCGCTCATCCACATCGCAAAAATAGTGTTGAATTGTCCGAAGATGCTTCATCCACATCTTCTCCCGGCTCGGACAGACAGCAATTGCTGCGAGGACCATGATGACCAAATAAGCAGGATTTGAGGGAATGCCACTGCTAGGCAGTAGAACCCAGAATGAACTAGAATGAACTTCAGAGATTAATAATAACTTCAGAGATTAATAAAGAGTAATAAACAACTGTAGAACCTTTTCCACCATCCCAAATAAGAACGATTATTTGGATCGCAAATTGAATCACGATTCAAACTCTACTTTTTTGCGTGTGTACACAATAAACGTGATTTGAATCGCAATTCGCACTCCACTAAGAGTGAAACTTTTCTAAATAAACGCGTTTATTTGCGACACGGTGTGTGTTGGAATGCTTTGCTGAATCACGTCTTCTCCCGGCTCAGACAGACAGCATTGCTACGAGGACCAAGATGAGCAAAATGTGAGAAGGCTTTCATTCTGGCAATTTGCATGTTTCAGCTCACTGTTTTGATATCAGTTCAGCAAGCAGGTCGCCACATTTCTACATAGAGTAACGTAACTGTTACAAACTGCTTACTGACTAAGCAGTGAGGGGCAAAGCACTGACGGGCAAAGCACTGAGCATTCAGTGTTTACCACGTCGAGTAAGGGCAAAACCTCTTTGAATTACATTCTCCTCGACGCAAACATCATGTTATATCTATGATGCAACGCGGTACCCGCAGCTTTACATTATTCGAATCCACCACATGACCTCGACCAGCTCGGTGGTCCAGTGGTTAAGACGTCCATACTAGAATTCGGGAGTCGCGGGTTCGAATCCCGCCCGAGCTGCCTGAAATATTTTTATCAGGCACCGGGCAAATTACTAAGCACTCAGTGTTTATCACGTCGAGTAAGGGTAAAACCTCATTGAATTACATTCTCCTCCACGCAAACATCATGTTATATCTATGATGCTTACTGACTAACAACGACCAATTTTTTTCTATTTTTTTTCAATTGTATATTGTATTAAAGGAAACATTTTCATTGCCATTGTCCCAGGGGCTTAGGCTTTGTTTCTGTCACTCAACACCTTTAAATTCACCGTATTGTTTGTCTCAACAAAACACAATGCCTGCTTTGATTCCCCCCCACTAGGCGCTTGGGTGGAGTAGGAGGCCTGTAAATTGGGGTCTGCTCCTCTGAACAGGATGTTTTGACAAGAGATGTCTAAACAGATATACAGCAGACATATTGTCCTGTGTTCTAGTTTGTATTCCTGAATGCAGGAGCATTGCTGAAACTCAGTCAAATTCCTCATAATGCAGCGTTGTTTGGATGTTAGAAATGTCCATTTTTGCAAAATCCAACCTTGCATTGTTTTTAATAGTGATATACAAAAATGTTGCAAACTGCTTACTGACTAAAATTACCAAAATGCAAATCTTAAAATTTAGTGGGCCTGACGTTTCGATCCTAGCAGGACCTTTCTCAAAAGGACCCTTCTCATTGTTTTAATAGATTTCAAGTTTTTGAGCAGGCAGTGGCAATCAATAGTGTCCCATGCTACTCCATCATTTGAGGATTTCTTTTTTCTCCTCTCTAATACTTTTTTCTTTGATCTTGGTTTTCTATGAAACTGTTTTTTTCTATAAAACTATCATGTGATTTATTGGCCATTTCCTGTTTTTTAACTCTGATAAAAAATTTTTTTGTGCTATCAGAGAAGAATAAAGAAAGCAGGGACGGCAAGGACGTAGCCAAGGAAGACGTCTTGGCAGAAGGCAGCAACGATCAGCCGTCTGAAGCAGACAAAGGTATCATTCTCCCTGGCAGGAATGCCCTGCCCAGCCTGTCTAATGCCTTACCGATGAGAGAGATTTCTATCTTATCATAGGATGGCCTACATTGGGCTGAACCCTAATGATCCCAAATGCTCATTCAATCTGCAAGTAATTTCCTGGATTTGAGGGAATGCCACTGCTAGGCAATAGACCCCAAGTTGAACTTGCCATGATTTCTGTTCCTAGATTGAACTTCAGAGATTTAAAGTACCCGGTAATAAACAACTGTAGAGCCATTTCCACTGACCCAAATACCGTAAAATCCCGGGTATAATGCGCACCTGTGTATAATGCGCACCCCCAACTTTCGCCTTCACCGAGAGGAAAAAAAAAAATCTGTGGCATGGATTGCAGAGTCCATTGTAAAGTTGTTTCCATCCCACAGTGGGAAGGATGATCACCCTCCGAATAAAAAAGTCCATTATTTCGAGCCTGGCCCAGGTGAAAAAAAAAGAGAGAGCATACAGTGGGGAGGATCCTCACCCTCTGAATAAAAAAATCCATTTGAGCCCAAGTTTCCTCGCCATGACCCGGGAGAGTTTGTGGTGGGGACTATGAATGAAAGCTCCATTGTTGAAATGTGATTCCATGGAGGAAGGTGATACAATGTAAGGTCAGCTTCCCTAAAAAAAAAAGGTATCTATTGACTGAACAAATTCTTGGGATGATGAGGGATGATCGCCCTCCCAATGAAAACATCCATTTGAGCCCAAGTTACCTCACTGTGGGAAAAACCAAGCACGGAAAACTTGAAAATCCCACAGTGGGAAGGATGATCGCTCTCCGAATAAAAACATCCATTTGAGCCCAAGTTACCTCGCCGTGGGAAAAACCAAACACGGAAAACTTGAAAATTCCACAGCGGAAAGGATGATCGCTCTCCGAATAAAAACATCCATTTGAGCCCAAGTTACCTCGCCGTGGGAAAAACCAAGCATGGAAAACTTGAAAATCTCACAGCGGGAAGGATGATCGCCCTCTGATTAAAAACAATTTTGAGCCCAAGTTACTTCGCAGTGGGGAAAAACCGGGAGAGTTTGCATTGGGGAGGATGATTGACAGCTCCAATTTAAAAAAAATGTGATACAATGTAACAATACATCAGTTTCCATAAAAAGTGTCCAGACTGAACAAAATGCACATCCATGGTGGCTTCACAGATATGCCTCCATTTGTTTCGTTTCATTTATGTGGCCCCGGCGCAAAGTGATTAAGGGGACACCCATCGCTTGACCACAACTGCTAACTACAATCAGCTCGCGATTTTTTGGTCCGTGTCAACGCGAGCAAAAAAAACCTGGTTTTTCAATCGCAATTCAAATCATGATTTTGTTTGACATTGAAAACGGCCATCATGTCGCAAACTTCTTACTGACCCGAATTACCAAAAATGTAGAGGGCTGACATGTCGATCCTAGCAGGACCTTACACAAAGGCAGGACCTTACACAAAGGCAGGCCTTTCAGAAAGGTCCTGCTACATTGGAAACATCATGCTCTCTAAATCTATGAGATTTGCAGTTTGGCCATTTTAGTTAGTAAGCAGTTTGCAACATTTTTGTATGTTACTCTATCTTAATTAATTGTGAAGAATTTCCTAGTCAGCTTCCCATTCCTTTGTTTGTTTTGAAGATATAACGGTGCTGTTGCCAAGAAAGATACCTTATAGATTGCTTGAAGTTGGGATACTACATGTGTAGATAAGACTTGAAGGTTTGCATGGTGGAAATACTAAGTGGAAGGTTTGCGGTGACACCATGAAGCACTCCTGACAACAGGCAGAGTACACACTACCCAAAAGGTGGAGTTACCGGCTCTTTTCAGAGCCACACTCCTTCTCGAAGGAGAAGTGCTTTATGGTGGAAATAATAAGTGGAAGGTTTGCGTTGACACCATGAAGCAAGTTTCTCTTTCGAGAAGGAGTGTGGCTATGAAAAGAGCCGGTAACTCCACATTTTGGGTAGTGTTTACTCTGCCCATTGTCAGGAGACATGTGTTTGTACATGATCTGTTCATAGTAGATGGGGTAAAGATCAAAGGGAAAGGATCTAAGAGAGAAGCAGGGAAGTGAACAAACTAGGATTATCAATATTTAAACATGCTGGGTACTAATCATTCCCCACTTGGATGTTGAAAGATTGTCTGCTCAAAACTGAAAGAGAGCCTGAGGAATTAGCCACAATGAGACCCTTTCTCTCAAAGGCATCAATTCTCAGGTTTCTTTCAGTTTGATCAATAGGCCAACAACCTCCCACAGCCCCACGGCCCTCTCCCTTGCTCATGACCGTGCGCTGCCCACTTTTAAGGACCCCGGTGTGAGCACAGCATTGTGTATCCAAGTGAAATACGAGCCTTGCACTGCTTCCATTATGGCCCTCATGTAACTCATGTTTCCCCAGTCTCCTGTTACAGGAAGTGCAAAGTTACCCGTATTAATGTTTTCCTTCCCATGTACGATTTTTCTTTTATCACTGTTTGCCTCTGGGGGCACTATGCATCGTTTTAATGTAACAGTGGTCCCTTTTTTAATAAGAAACAGATACAGGAACAACTTTCTTTATCAGATTGCTTTTAAACAATTAGGAGGACATGACGTTTCGATCCCAGCAGGACCTTTCTCAAAGGCAGAGTGCCTTTGAGAAAGGTCCTGCTTGGATCGAAACGTCAGCCTTTGAGAAAGGTCCTGCTAGGATCGAAACATCGGCCTTTGAGAAAGGTCCTGCTAGAATCGAAACGTCAGCCTTTGAGAAAGGTCCTGCTAGGATCGAAACGTCAGCCTTTGAGAAAGGTCCTGCTAGGATCGAAACGTCAGCCTTTGAGAAAGGTCCTGCTAGGATCGAAACGTCAGCCTTTGAGAAAGGTCCTGCTAGGATCGAAACATCGGCCTTTGAGAAAGGTCCTGCTAGGATCGAAACGTCAGCCTTTGAGAAAGGTCCTGCTAGGATCGAAACGTCAGCCTTTGAGAAAGGTCCTGCTAGGATCGAAACGTCAGCCTTTGAGAAAGGTCCTGCTAGAATCGAAACGTCAGCCTTTGAGAAAGGTCCTGCTAGAATCGAAACGTCAGCCTTTGAGAAAGGTCCTGCTAGGATCGAAACGTCAGCCTTTGAGAATGGTCCTGCTAGGATCAAAACATCAGCCTTTGAGAAAGGTCCTGCTAGGATCGAAACGTCAGGCCCTCATTATTTTTTGATATTTTAGTCAGCTGTTTGCAACATTTTTTGGCATATTTCTTTAGATTTCTTTGTGAGATTTACAATTTTAAGAAAAATCAGACTACCATGACTTTGTCATTAATGCTGTCATTTCTGGTTCTGCTTTGGTCGTCATTGCAGTCAAGGAGTGGACGTCGGCCAGCCCCGTCTCCTTGGCCCAGAACCTGCGGGACCTGTCCTCCCGGCTGCTGGCGCCCAGCCCCACCGGCTTCCTTAAGCGCAGCATCCGGCTGGCGCCCAGCTTTGACGCCTACGCCAAGGGGAAGCCGCAGGACCCAGCCACCAAGGAAGGAGGGGGACAGGCCGAAGGCACGGCGGGTGACAACCAGACGGCGAGCCAAGCTGGTGAGACAGTCCCGCAAAATGCGCGCATGAGAACGTCCCTTTAAAACCCCTTGATGGCGGGATTATTTTAGTGCCAATGGCCGGCACAATGCCATTTCAAAAGCTCGCTAAACAATCAGAGAACAATAAACCTGCAAAATAAATCAATAAGAGTGCACTATTTGTATCAGTGAATCAAATGTGGCACAGTAGGAAGTCTGCGTGGCTTTTGTCAAGGGATTATCAGCCCTCAAAGATTGGCCTTTTGTGTGTAGTCCAATCGAGCGTCGGCTGTACGACGTGACTCCAAGAACTGTGTGTGCTGCTACCCTTTGACCGCAAACATTCCTGCACTGCAGCGGTCAAAGGATCCAGCTGGACGGCCTCAACAAAGCGTGCAATTTGTGGTAAAGGCAGTGGGTGCATTCCACAGTCTCTCCGGCGACCACATTGGTTGTGGGGCAGGCCAGCACACTGTCTGCCATAGCGCGCAGACCCCCGATCGTTCACAATGAAGCCCCACAATAGCGCCATTGTTACCGCTGATCTGGCAATTCATGCAGCAACTTACGTCCAAAAAGGTGTTTGTCATGATACATATTGCTGAAAAGAGTCTTTGTCTACAGTTTGGACAATAGCGGCGTCCAAATTTTGAAACTCTCTATGCATGCATAGTGGCTTCCCGGTTCGAAGGGGTCAACCACTTTGCGCCAGGGACACACCCCATTTGGGGTCCACTATGGTTCTACTATGCGACGGGCCCTCCAAACCCGGGCAGCACTATCGTCCAAGTTTTAAATGAAGACTCTTTTCACCCTCGAACGAATCAATAGGAAGTATGACATAGACCTGTTTTTATGCACGTAGCCACATGAATTGTCAGATTAGCGGCAACAATTGCGCTATTGTGGGACCTTTACTGTGGATGATTGAGGGATAGCGCACTGCCACGGGAGACATTGTGTTGGCATGTCACACAGCCCAACGGTCGTGCAAAGTGGTTAAGGGGTCTTGTCAAAATTCTTCCAACCTTCAAATGTAAATTGGACCCTCGGCTCTAGTCTGCATTACCAGCCCCAGATGTCTTCTCAAACTAGAAAGCATGTTCCTAGTTTACAGATGGAAGTCATGTCACGGCCCCTTCACAAAATGAAGGCTTGGGTTTCGGTTTCATATCTCACCATTATAATGTCACAGGTATTGGAGAATGAGTTTCTGATTGCGGTTGCCGGGTGAATACCCTGTTGCTGAAGGGGAAACCTGATTCTTTGAAATGAGCTGCAGCCCGTATTTCCAGGTTTTGTGTGATGGTGACAAAGCCTATGCCCAAGAGTCTATCCACTTCAAGTTGAGTTTGACCTCAGACTCAAGAGGGCCATTCAGACTAAAAAAAAAACCTGATTATTTGGATCGCGATTCGATCCAAATAATCAGGTTTGGTGTGTGTGGATACAATAATCTCAATTTTTAGTGGGATTTGAATCATGATTTGGACTCCACTATTAGCGTGATTATTTTCCAAGCAGTGCATATGTGGATACTCTGCAGAAATTTTGAAGTTTTTTAAAATACCACAATGCACCGCTTGCGCTCTGACAAGGAAGTGTCTTGCTTGTTTATTTCTCCCTGCATGTGTTAGATCAGACAACGTATGGAAGCTGTTCTTTGACCTCGACTAATGTTGCGTTATCCCTTTAAAATTCCCTTGTCACTTTTACTGGCCAGAAGTTGGATGGTAAATGTAACCATTTGGCTCGGTTAAAGTAACCGAGAGGGAAGTTTACTGGGCTGTTTCCACTGAACTTAAAATGGGAAAAGTAACCATCATCTCGGTTACTTTGACTACCGGTAAAATAAATCCAGTGGAAACGCGGCTTTAGTGAATGGACTGTTAGCCAGGCTTTGGTAAGGGCTGCTGTGTTTTTTTGCTTTGGTGTCAGGTGATGCACTGACTGGCCAATCAGAAGCAGCGAGAGAGGACGTGGACATCCGGCCCTACCCACTGGCCTTACTCCTGAAAGTCCTGCATGAGGAACGACTCCTATGCACCATCAAGCTGATTGCTGATTGGCTGAGAGGCAACAGTGATGTCATCACCACCACAGCGGAGGTCTGTAATGGGTCGTCTCATGTCAGTTTGACACACTGTAGGACCTTGTTGCGCAGATTGAACTGAAATTGGGTCTTCTAATCTGACTCCAAGAAAAACCCAATTAGATATCATTTGTATTTAAAGCCCCTTCACAACATTGGTAAGATCGAAAAACAGAAATGTTCACAGATTTACATGAAACTTATACAGTTTGAAGATGGTTATAATAGAAACCTCACACTGAAATATTTCTGCCTAAAATGTCGTATTTTTGGAGAAAATAGTAAAGAAATAGTTTACGTCTCACCAAGATCTACCGGGTAAACTATTTCTTTTCAGAACCACACCTCTTCCTTTAAGAGACTTTATACATGGTGTCACCGCAAACCTTTCATCATTGATTTGACTAGCATCTAGCATCTGCATTCAGCTTTACACTGAGATTCTATGGGCGTGTCTTACTCTGACAGAATACGCAGATGCTGTGGTACAAGCTTGCCATGCTATTGAACCAACTCCCTCACACAGCCGACATCTGCTCCGAAGGTACAGTAGGCCAATGCATGCACAACATTCCCTGTGAAGAACCCCGCAGATCTAAAGAACTGCACGGACTAAAGAGATAATTGTTTGTGGAATCACTGCAAAGTATTCCTGACTTGTCTCTTTGAGTTACTTTCATCATTCAAAATCTTTGGATAATCTCCAAAAATGAGAGAAAAATTAGATTTGATCCCACCAGACCCTCAATGTATTTGAGATTTGTGTAGTAAGGGTAATTCTAGTCATGTTTTGTATGACTTTAGCAGTTAGAATACTAAACATACACATGCCCCCTTGATATATCCCCATGTATAATCAATATAAGGCCGTGTTGGAAACGGGCGTCTAGAGCTAGGTCTAGGTCTTCCCCCTATTGAAAATACACGGAGATGCGAAGACAATAGCCCTAGCCGTAGCTCTTGAAGCCCGTTTTAGACACGGCCCCCAGAACTTGGAGGTTTTGATGCTTTGATGCTGTCGTTTCGTCCCTGGTAACCACTAGATTTGTGCAAGTCCTCAGAGGCCCTCGAGGCTATCACTGGTAGCCAGCAGAATACGACGGGCACCTGGCTACAGACCCTCCCGCTCACGGAGGACGTGGCCGTGATGAGACTGCCTGCGCTGGCCAGCACGCAGAAGGTCATGACCTTTGACCTCCACATGACCCACGACCTGACGGAGCAGGATGAGGTGAGTGTCCCCTTCCCACTGACTGAGCAGCCAACTGTCCCCTGTGTCGTTCAGTTCGTGGAGGTTGCACTTCATTGAAACCACTTGCTTACACTTATTGTCCCATCTTGGGACACAGGCCAGCAGCACGTCTCCACCAGCTTTAGGCCGGTCCCGAGCAAAGTCTCACCAGCTGCCTCCAGGTATGGCACCAGCCTCTTGCTGTCTGCCTCGAGGTTTCCGACGCCAGGTACTTTATTGAAACCAGCATGGCTGTAATTCACTCCTTCATCCTTAAAGGAGTATGTCAAAACATGTTCCACTACTGGTCCTTCTTAGATAAGATCAGCGGCCGATTTCGCCAAACCCATCGTGACTTGGGATCAATCGCAAGACTATGAGCGATGCACAGAAACCATACGGTGTATCAGAACTTACGATGGGTTTTTTTCATTGTAAGTCGAGTTACTGTGCATCGTAAGTCTTTGTGAAATCCACTCCATGTCTTCCAGTGCAGAGAATGAGCTTGAAGGAACTTGATTGTGAGACTGTCTTTTGTATATACAGTCAAACTTGCATATAATGGCCACCCACGGGACCAGAGTATTTGCCCACTATTGAAGGGTGGCCTCTTTATAAAGGTTTCAACATTTACATGTATTGACGTGTGTCCATGCATGTGCCATCTTTATGGACAAGAGGCCATTTTATAGAGGTGGCTGGATAAGCAGGTTTGACTGTACTGTGCATTTGTGAACAGTAGCCCACCAATTCTACATTGTACATCACTGGGCAAAAATCTGGTTCACCAATCCTATGGTTCACTGCAGGTGAAAGCAAAGAGATGAAATACATCACATTGTTGAATGCAAAGGCTAGTAATCCCTGCAACCGCATTGCATTTTAACAGCGTGGTAGAAGTACCCATAATACATGACCTAGTCTGAAAGCATCACACACTGTAAGACTCATAACAGACCGTGTTCAGATAACCACTTGGTCAAGAATGGGTTCATCTGCAGTTTTTGTACCTCCGCTATCCCTGAAAGCATCGTACATTGTAAGACTCATAACAGACCGTGTTCAGATAACCATCTTGTCAAGAATGGGTTCATCAGCAGTTTTCGTAAGTCCGCTATCCATGAAAGCATCCTACATTGTAAGACTCATAACAGACCGTGTTCAGATAACCACTTGGTCAAGAATGGATTCATCAGCAGTTTTTGTACCTCCGCTATCCATGAAAGCATCCTACATTGTAAGACTCATAACAGACCGTGTTCAGATAACCACTTGGTCAAGAATGGGTTCATCTGCAGTTTTTGTATCTCCGCTATCCATGAAAGCATCTTACATTGTGAGACTCATAACAGACTGTGTTCAGATAACCACTTGGTCAAGAATGGGTTCATCTGCAGTTTTTGTAAGTCCGCTATCCATGAAAGCATCCTACATTGTAAGACTCATAACAGACCGTGTTCAGATAACCACTTGGTCAAGAATGGGTTCATCAGTAGTTTGTGTACCTCCGCTATCCCTGAAAGCATCCTACATTGTAAGACTCATAACAGACCGTGTTCAGATAACCACTTGGTCAAGAATGGGTTCATCAGTAGTTTGTGTACCTCCGCTATCCATGAAAGCATCCTACATTGTAAGACTCATAACAGACTGTGTTCAGATAACCACTTTGTCAAGAATGGATTCATCAGCAGTTTTTGTACCTCCGCTATCCCTGAAAGCATCCTACATTGTAAGACTCATAACAGACCGTGTTCAGATAACCACTTGGTCAAGAATGGGTTCATCAGTAGTTTGTGTACCTCCGCTATCCATGAAAGCATCCTACATTGTAAGACTCATAACAGACCGTGTTCAGATAACCACTTGGTCAAGAATGGGTTTATCAGTAGTTTGTGTACCTCCGCTATCCATGAAAGCATCCTACATTGTAAGACTCATAACAGACCGTGTTCAGATAACCACTTTGTCAAGAATGGGTTCACCTGCAGTTTTTGTAAGTCTGCTATCCATGAAAGCATCCTACATTGTAAGACTCATAACAGACTGTGTTTCAGAAATCCACTCGGCCAAGAATGGGTTGACCTGCTGTACCTCTGCTACCCCACTGCTTGCTCTGTGGTTTCATTTGCCGTCCATGCTTCAGCCAATTGACTTGATCCTTAGTTGTCTCCCCTTTGCGGCATCGGCGCTGAGCATGCCAGTGCTCATTGGCTGTGACTGGCCGGATCTGTAAGCAAGGACCGGTGGGCGAATGTGTTAGTTACTGACGTCGCTCGTGTTTGTAGCAAATAGGATTTATGATCCAGAAGGGGTCAGTGGGACGTAGTAGGTAGTGGCAGGTTAACACCTCCAACATTTGTCTTTGTCTGATTTACAGACAACTTAACCTCCCATCTCCCCCCCCCCATCTGACCTCAAAAATGGGTTGCGCGGCAGCGTCAGGGTGTTTATGAGAGTTAACCTTCATTTCCTTTCCAGCCACTTGGTACATCCTGAAAACAGCTGATTCACTCATCCCAAAATCCACCGATGAAAAACAAGCGACCACGTGTCGCCAATAGAGCCCAGTGTTGCCTCAACCTTTACCTTTCTTTCCCCTTCCTGCCACGCACATACCCGGTACACCCCCTCCACCCTACCCCCTACTGCCTCCTCCTCTCCTCCAGCTCTAAAAACATGAATGCAGCGAATTCATAAGTGTAGACTGCAGTTTCCCTGAAGTCTCCTGTCCTACCCCCCTCTACTCCCCAGATGCAGGATTTGGTGTCAATTAGATTAGCTGGAGGTGAAGTGTAGGGAGATCCCTGGCTTCCTGCAAGGCAAATTGACAGGGAACATAATAGCTCGCACCTCAGGGACTCCTCTTGCGCGGAGCCCAAATAACATGCCTAAAATACGCACCTCTCGCCCGCCATCCTGACACCCTCCTCTAACCCCCTACCCTCCCCCACCCACCCCTGGGAGGCACCACCAGCATAGGTCACAGGAGCCAGGGCCGGTAATGAGAGAGGTTTAGTTTGAGGTGTGAATGACATAATTGTGATGGTTCTAATTGGGCTGGATTATAATATGCCGCCTCCTGGCTTAGACTAGCCCTGACAGGTCAGCTTAGCGCACGTGTGAAATTTAGCGCAGTCTGGTAATTTGGGAACTGAGTGAGACTTGGCAGATTGCAGAGAAAGAGTGCCCACGAATGTGTGAGAAATTAGGGACGTTTTCACCGCACCACATGAATGCGATTATCTGGATCGCCATTTGGATCACGATTTGAATCACTATTCAAACTTTTTTGGCGTGTGTGGACGCAATCAACACAATTTATTAGTGGGATTTAAATCACGGTTTGGAAGAGTGAGACTTTTTCAAATAATCGCATTTATTTGCAACACAGTGTGTGTGGGAACGCTCCACTGAATCGCCCCATTGGGGTTTTTTTAATCCCACAATTCATGAAAACCTGTTAAGGTAGTAATAATGTAGGGTTGCCCACCAAGTTATGGATGCGATTCTTTCAGCTATATTGTGTATCCTGCTGTTGTTTGCTGAGCAAAACACTCGCATGGATGTCTGTCTGACAGCCCGATTTCTCTTTGGTCGTGTAAACTTGTGTTCCACACACATCTTTCGGTGTGTAAGCAATCAAGCATCTGGATGAAATGTGCCCTCGATCATGTTATCCAAACTGTCCTGCTTGCAGATAGCCACGGTGCGTTTGTGTGCAACCATGGAGGAGGGTTCTCCATAATAAAACTATGCAACCTTGTCTTTATAGGAACCGGCCATGCATTGCATTGGGGCATTGGCGCTTCACATTCACAACCTTTGGTCTACCAATTGACACAAACTGATTTACATGCTGTTAACATGCCATCACGTAATGTATAGTTGGTATTTTTTCATCTCATTTGGCACATTGCAGCGATGGAAATGTACGAAGAAGAATGTGCACAATATGATAGTCTTCTTAACTCATTTCCACTCCTGCTCTGCACCAAATGAGATCTAAAACTGCCCACTATACATGTAAGTCATGTGATGGCATGTAAACATTAGTCGCGCAGTCGGTCTATTTGTAGTAAGGACTGTATGCTCAAGTTCTTTGCCTGATTGCCTGCATGAAAATACATACAGGCAGTTTGGGTGGAGTTCGAACCAGGGACTCCTGCTTTCTTTCTTTCTTGTCCTATCCAATATGTAGATAGCAGCGTGTGCTCAGTGCTTTGCTTGATTCCCTGCATGAATACAAACCCAGGCAGTTTGGGTGGATTTGAACCAGCAACTCCTGCTTTCCTGCGGCAGGCGTCTCAACCACAACACCAGCGAGCTGGACAGGGTCGCATGGTGTTTGTGAAAATTGTAGATCTATGAGTGTCTGATAGCATTTGAAGTCAACCAACAGCCAGATGTATGTGATTGGGACTGGGTGAGCCTTGTCCAAGCAATAACACAGGGCATGGGAGCGGGACTAGACCCACTAATTGTTAAGGCTAAACTCAATCTGGTTAGTCTCGAGGTTAGTCCGTTGTATGAACTTACCCAAAGAAGCCTTATTCTTTTGACTGGCCACTCTGAACAGATTGTCCCCCACCCTCTCAATGGGTATGTTCAGATGAGGGACTGGCTTGGGTGTTAGTATGTGGTTACGAGTCTTTCTCAGCAGGGGTTCAAGTAGCTGACTGCCAAAGTCCAAAATCACCTTATGCTCAAATGATACCACTGACACCCGATGATTACGCAACCCACTTGGGGCCACCAACACCAGATGTGTGTGATGGGGACTGGGTAAGCTGAGTCCCAAACAATAACACAGTGGGTGGTGGGTCGTAAAGGAACACCATGCAGGGCATGGGATCGGGACTAGACCCACTAATCTTTAAGGCTAAACTCAATCGGGTTAGCCTCAAATTTAGTCCCAAGGTGCTAAACAAAATGGAGTTCAAACAACAATTTTTGTCAGTCAGCCTAACCCTTCAAAATTTAATCTCCAGGTTAGTCCTTCGTTTGAACTACCCCAATGACTCTAGCACCCTCAAGCCATCTAAATTCCTGTATCTGTTTGGAGTGCAGCAGAAAGGATGTAAATGGGAGGGGGGGTCTTATTGAATAACTGGAAAAAAATGATCATCAGCCTCAGCTGCTCACCCCTCGCCCATCTCTGCCTTCCTCCACCGGTGCTGGTCTTGATCAAGTACTTCCCCCCTTCGCTGGACTTCGCCCCCGGCAGGGACAAATTGTCAGTTTCCAGTCCAGCCCTCAGATCTTGTCCCACTTAGGTTTGCTGGGTGTCTGTTACCCCTTCCCCCTTCCCCCTTCCCCCTTCCCCCTTCCCCCTTCCCCCTTCCCCCTTCCCCCTTCCCCCTTCCCCCTTCCCCCTTCCCCCTTCCCCCTTCCCCCTTCCCCCTTCCCCCTTCCCCCTTCCCCCTTCCCCCTTCCCCCTTCCCCCTTGCCTCTTCCCCCTTCCCCCTTCCCCTCCCACCTTCCCTTCCCCCTCCCCACTCTCCCCTCCCCCAAGTGTTTGGCCTCAGTAGCTGGCCCCCTCAGTAGCAGGCCCCCTCAGTAGCAGGCTCCCTCAGTAGCAGGCTCCCTCAGTAGCAGGCCCCCTCAGTAGCAGGCCCCCTCAACAGCAGGTCCCCTCAGTAGCAGGCCCCCTCAGTAGCAGGCCCCCTCAACAGCAGGTCCCCTCAGTAGCAGGTCCCCTCAGTAGCAGGCCCCCTCAACAGCAGGCTCCCTCAGTAGCAGGCCCCCTCAGTAGCATGCTCCCGCAGTAGCAGGCCCCCTCAGTAGCTGGCCCCCTCGGTAGCAGGCCCCCTCAGTAGCAGGCCCCCTCAACAGCAGGCTCCCTCAGTAGCAGGCCCCCTCAGCAGCAGGCCCCCTCAGTAGCAGGCCCCCTCAGTAGCAGGCCCCCTCAGTAGCAGGCCCCCTCAACAGCAGGCCCCCTCAACAGCAGGCCCCCTCAGTAGCAGGTCCCCTCAGTAGCTGGCCCCCTCAGTAGCAGGCTCCCTCAGTAGCAGGCCCCCTCAACAGCAGGTCCCCTCAGTAGCAGGCCCCCTCAGTAGCAGGCCCCCTCAGTAGCAGGCCCCCTCAGTAGCAGGCCCCCTCAGTAGCAGGCTCCCTCAGTAGCAGGCCCCCTCAGTAGCAGGCCCCCTCAGTAGCAGGCCCCCTCAGTAGCAGGCCCCTTCAGTAGCAGGCCCCCTCAGTAGCAGGCCCCCTCAGTAGCAGGCCCCCTCAGTAGCAGGCCCCCTCAGTAGCAGGCCCCCTCAGTAGCAGGCCCCCTCAGTAGCAGGCCCCCTCAGTAGCAGGCCCCCTCAGTAGCAGGCTCCCTCAGTAGCAGGCCCCCTCAGTAGCAGGCCCCCTCAGTAGCAGGCCCCCTCAGTAGTAGGCCCCTTCAGTAGCAGGCCCTCTCTGTAGCAGGCTCGCGGCCGCATTGGCAGACACCGTCAATGTCAGCATTGTTTAACCGACAGTCGCAGTGGAATATGCCGGCGCTGCCTGGCTGTTATTCGGCATGACAGGCTGCTTCCGCCCACCTTGCTACGCTCTCCAGTGATACACATCTAAAGGCTGACCTCTTTGAAGTCTCAATATGTGAAAAAAGGTCATCTGGCAGCCAGAGTACTCTATATAACGTCAATCAAACCAGAAACGGCACTGAGGGCAGATGCTAGTGTGACTGACCTCCATTGTGAGAGGGGATGATCTCTTGAACGGTTCTCGCAAAGATTTTGTGGTTGATTTTTTTTTCACTTAATACACTTCTCATTAGCTAGCAACACAAGCCTCTAATTGGTGGCAGGAAAGTCGTTTGGAAGGTGCACAGGCTCTCCGAATATGATGCCCATATTGAAACGCATGTGGAAGCAATTCGGGCGCTAAAGCCAAGAGCGGTTTGCGGTGACACCATGTGGAAATACTGTCTGTTTGTGAGCATGTGTGGCTCTGAAGAGAATCCATCGGGGTGCTATTTAGAGACCTTCTTTTTTTTTTACGGAGGTCAGGCGAGAACGTGTTTTTTAGTGGGGCAGCGTGCCGTAATGGGCTCCACGCTGGTCCACTGCCCACAGGTTGTGCGTCTCGGTTGTCCACTCATCGCTCATCCTCCCAAATTGCCGGGGACAGTTAACTGCCTGGATCTGTTATCAGCCAGGCAGGGCGGGCATGGTGTGAGTCACATGTAGGGCACTGATCAATGGCCTTCTCCTCACGGACCCCCCCTCCCCCCACCGCTAACCTCCAAGTCTTCCCCCCTCCTCCTCCTCCCTGAAGCCGGCTGCACTGCACACTGTCACTCTCTGACTCCCATGGCGATCCTCTTTCTGCAACCCCACAGCCCCAAGCCCTCCCCTTAACCGCCAGCCTTTGGCCATTGGAGATTTCCTCTTGGAATTGCCAGGCTCTTCAGATGCACGTACATACAGTAGTGTGCGATGGCACACTACCTCAGCTTGCTGCTCTAGATTCTACCCTGCATATCTACCCTTGCACCTAGGCTCACATGTGTTGAGGGTTTGATGCGACACAGGAAGAGCTGGTGATTACAGTTGCAACCTCAAGTTGCGTGATTTACCTTCAATATCAAAAAGCATGACTGTGAAATATCTTTACAATGCTTCAATATCCTGTTAAGTCCCTCTCATTTCTCGCTCCATGCCTTATGCATATATGGCATTTTTCACTACATGCCTTATGCATATGGCATTGGGTCATGGAACAGGATATTCATTGCAGCAGTATTACTATTAGGTCAGTCTTAAGCCGCGTCCGCACTGGACTTGGTAAACTGGGAATGGGTAAACTAACTGAGCAAATGGGTAAATTGACCATTTTAAGTCCAGTGCGGACAGCCCAGGAAGTTTTCCTCCCAGGTAACTTACCCGACTTCAGTGGGTAGTTTAACCGACCAACTTCTGCCCGGTTAAATTGACCAGGTCAGTTTAACCGAGTCGATAAGTCCAATCCGGACACAACGTCTCGGTAAACGACTCGGTAAAAAACCACATCCGGCACCCCGCACGTTACGTTACTGTATGCAAGACTCGTGCGGGTGCAGGGTAACAACGTGTTTGTGTACCTATAGTACATGCACATGTACATGAGTCGGATAGTTTTACCGATCGTCCCGGTTAGTTTACCCGAGTTGAAAAGTCCAAGTGCGGACGCCGGGAAGATTTACCCATTGGAATGTTACCCACGGGCTCGGTAAAAAATAAGTCCAATGCGGACACGGCTTTAGCCACTTCCTACCCGGCCACTTTTCAGTGTCCTTGATCGTCACATGCCAATTTCAAAACTACCCTAAACAATCGGGAACAATAAATACCTTTGAAATAAATCAAAAAGAGTACTGTATGTCCGCAAGCGAGTCAAACCTGGCACATGCGGACATGTGTGTTGCTTTTGCCGTGCTGCATATTGTTTTGTGGTAGGCTCAAGAGAGTCTTTGGTTAAAACTTGGACGATATAGTGGTGTCCGGTTTTGGAAGGCCCGAAGACCAACAGCGCTCCAAATTCAGAGTTCTGGTTAAGCACTTCACGCCGGGGGGGGGGGGGGGGGGGGTTTCAGCGCCGATGACCGCGTTACGGGTTTTTTTGAACAATGCATCATTTTCAAATATCGCTTAAACAATCGGAACAATATATTTCTGTGAAATAAATCGATAAGGGTACACTATGGGTACAAGAGAGTAAAACCTGGCACAATTCGGACGTCGTTGTGGCTTTTGTCAAGAGATTATCAGTTCGAATAAGGGCCCTTTGTGCATCGTCAATGGACCGTAACGGATGTGTGTGTGTGTGTGTGTGTACAGTGCTGTCAATCCCTGACCGCAGACTCCAGCCTCCACTCCAGGCAGTCAAATCTTTGAATTGGTCGGCCACAACCGAGCATACAGATTACGGTAAAGAATGTGGGGGGAATTTCAAAGCCAGACTGACGACAGTTGGGCAGTGTGGCATGCAAAGACAATGTCCCCCCGCGTGCTTTCAGCCGCAGCGCGGTATCCCTCGATCCTCCACAGTAAAAGTCCCACAATTGCACAATTACTGCTGCTAATCTTGCAATTCATGTGGCAACTTGCGTCAAAAAGGGTCTTTGCACTGATTCGTATTGCTTTATTCTAAGCTGAAAAGAGTCTTTGTTTAGAATGTGGACAATACTGGTGCCCGGATTCGGCCCCGTCGCACAGTAAAGCCAATGGAGCTCTGGATTCGGAGGTCTCGGCGCAAAGTGGTTAACAGCATTTGACCAATGCTAAACTGCATCAACCATAGCTGACTGCAGGATGCAAGGGCAGTGCTCTACAGTGCCGGTTTGTTTCCATAGGTCTACGTAAAGGTCTCTTGGGTTTCAGTCCCATTTGAGGCCAGTTAGCCTTTCTGGAAGATCTCTCCTGAGAGGCAAACTGCAAAACAGGGAGCGAGGGAGTGCATTGTTGGATGAATGCACGGCTCACTCCTGCCTGGCTTAGAGGGCGAGGGGAGTCGGGATTATGTTAGGTCCTGGGAGAAATGTGCACATGTTACTGGGTAATACACCCCCACTTGGACATACCCAGATAACCTTAGTGTGCCAGCCCCCCTGAGCTTCCCACCTGTGGTTCATTTGGCCGCCGACCGTTTCTTTGAGGGAGGGAGTCAAGTTGGAACAGGTAACGTTAATGGAAGCAAGGGTCGTAATCCACAATGGAGGAAATATTTACAGACAGAATAATATCTGGCAGGCTGGACTCCGCGACAGAAATGGCCCGCAAAGGTCAGCCTCCCTTATCAGTCTCAGATGAGGAAAAGAACAATTTAAGCCATGGGCTTGTTAGAGAGAGAGGGAAAGATGGACAGACAGAGAGGGAGAGAGATTCAGAGAGAGGAGGATGGAGAGAGGTACAGGCAGAGGGAGAAAGAGGTAGAGTGAGGGGGAGAGAGAAAGAGAGAGAGAGGGAGGGAGAGAGAAAGAGAGAGAGAGGGAGAGAGAAAGAGAGAGGGGGAAGACAGAGAGACAGAGAGAGAGGGAAAGACAGACAGACAGAGAGGGAGAGAGAAATTCAGAGAGAGAAGGATGGAGAGAGGCAGAGACAGAGACAGGCAGAGAGAGAGATAGAGAGGTAGAGAGAGGGAGAGAGAAAGAGAAAGAGAGAGGGAGAGAGAAAGAGAGAGAGAGGGAAAGAGAAAGAGAGAGGGGGAAGACAGAGAGAGAGAGAGACAGACAGACATACAAAGAGTGAGGGAGAGAAAGAGAGAGAGGGAGAGATAGGGGAGAGAGAGGCAGTGAGAGGGAGGGAGAGAGAAAGAGAGGGAGAGATACAGTAGAGGGAGATAGAATGAGAGAGGGGAGATAGAGAGAGAGAGACAGACAGAGACAGACACACACACACAAACAGGGATAGAGAGGGAGGGACTGAGAAAGAGAGGGGAGATAGGGGAGAGAGAAAGAGAGAGAGAGGGAGAGAGAAAGAAAGAGAAAGGGGGAAGACAGAGAGAGAGACAAATGGGGAGGGAGAGAAAGAGAGAGGGAGAGAGATAGTTTAAAGACAGGGGAGAGAAAGAGAGAGAAAAAAAAAAGTGGGTGAGAGGGTATTCACTCTTGTCCCAGTGCAAGCATCTGGCGAGGATGATGTGGATGTTTGTCTTAGGATGTATCTTTCAGAGGAGTCGGCACAGTTGATTGCAACAATTCACCGCCCCGATAATCGAGCCAGGGCAAAACAACATGGCTGCTTGTCTTGGATGTGACAGGATGGGTGTCTCGCAGCGAAGACGCCCCGCCGAGAACAACTGTCTGCCTGCTTAGAGGGGGGGGGGGGTGGAGGAGGGGGGAGGGGGGTAAGGGGAGCCCCCAGGGTGCTCCGCCCCCTGCCCTACCTCCCAGATCCATGCGGATATCTGTCAACACGGATTCCCAAATCCTTTCCGGTATTCGCATGTTTTCATTTCCAGCTCAACCTTATCTGCCAACATGGGGTGAATCACAAATTACAGGCAAACCCATAGCAGCTGTGTTTGGTCACCCGAGTGACAGAAATGCCAGAGGGAGTCATCGCCGTGGTGACGACCCCTTCTCCCCCACCCCCCCCCCCCCACCCTGCCCTCCTTTCTCCAGTCTCCCTCCCTCTCCCTCTCTCTCTCCTGCCCCGCCTCTTTTGACTTTCCCGCCGGATCCGCCAGAGAGCCAGTCGCGGGGACAATGCTGTCACTGTTTTAGTGATTGAGATGTCGGTCGGTTCTATCATGAGTTGGCAGAAGTGAGTGAGTCAAGAGAGTGGGTGGGGGGAGGGGGGTAATTGCGATACTCCCAGCTCCAAGATACGTCGTCTCGCAGATTGCATGTGCACGGAATCCAGAAAGAAAAAAAATGGGTCGTAGGAAACTCGTTAGCGAGCCATCTGTGATAGAAGCCAGATCTCAGTGAGCTTGAAATAGGTCCGCATTTTGTTCAGCTTCCTTTTCATTTCGACAATCCTGAGCCAATTTTCCTTCGATGCCTGGGTGCATATTGTCTCCATCAACCCAAAGGTTAACCGCTTAATTTGAGAGCTCCCTCCCCAAATAAATGCTCATTGTTTAAAGCCCTCTTACACGGATTGGTTTTCTAAAAGTGGTGAGTCTGAGTTGTTGGTGCAGAATGTTTCGGACTGACAGCGTGGGCCAGAAATGTTCACTGTGATAGTGTTATCACATGGTCTGGTGAGATTTCTGTCTCTTCATGGTTCAGTAGCAAGTCAAGAATAGGGTTGTAATTGTAGTGGCACCGTGCAGAAAAGATTTTTTTCTGACTTGCAGGAACTCAGCATTTTGGAAATTCGGCAGCAGGAAACTGAAGTAGTTCTGCTGGTATCATGAGCCAACCTCAATGCTCAAATCACAACAGTCTGCCTTTGAGAAAGGTCCTGCTAGGATCGAAACGTCAGGCCCACTAAATTTTGAGATTTGCATTTTGGTAATTTTAGTCAGTAAGCAGTTTGCAACATTTTTGTATATCACTTTAAGTCAGTTTCCAAAAGAGTGGAAGTTTCGCGGTGACACCATATAACGCATCTCTTTTCAGAAGGAGTGTGTGGCTCTGAAAAGAGCTGGCAAAACTTCCACTTGGTACTTCCACCATGCAAACCTTCCACTTGGTACTTCCACCATGCAAACCTTCCACTTGGTACTTCCACCATGCAAACCTTCCACTTGGTACTTCCACCATGCAAACCTTTCACTTGGTACTTCCACCATGCAAACCTTCCACTTGGTACTTCCACCATGCAAACCTTCCACTTGGTACATCCACCATGCAAACCTTCCACTTGGTACTTCCACCATGCAAACCTTCCACTTGGTACTTCCACCATGCAAACCTTCCACTTGGTACTTCCACCATGTAAACCTTCCACTTGGTACATCCACCATGCAAACCATCCACTTGATACTTCCACTATGCAAACCTTCCACTTGGTACTTCTACCACGCAAACCTTCCACTTGGTACTTCCACCATGCAAACCTTCCACTTGGTACATCCACCATGCAAACCTTCCACTTGGTACTTCCACCATGCAAACCTTCCACTTGGTACTTCCACCATGCAAACCTTCCACTTGGTACTTCCACCATGCAAACCTTCCACTTGGTACTTCCACCATGCAAACCTTCCACTTGATACTTCCACCATGCAAACCTTCCACTTGGTACTTCCACCATGCAAACCTTCCACTTGGTACTTCCACCATGCAAACCTTCCACTTGATACTTCCACCATGCAAACCTTCCACTTGGTACTTCCACCATGCAAACCTTCCACTTGGTACTTCCACCATGCAAACCTTCCACTTGGTACTTCCACCATGCAAACCTTCCACTTGGTACTTCCACCATGCAAACCTTCCACTTGATACTTCCACCATGCAAACCTTCCACTTGGTACTTCCACCATGCAAACCTTCCACTTGGTACTTCCACCATGCAAACCTTCCACTTGGTACTTCCACCATGCAGACCTTCCACTTGGTACTTCCACCATGCAAACCTTCCACTTGGTACTTCCACCATGTAAACCTTCCACTTGGTACTTCCACCATGCAAACCTTCCACTTGGTACTTCCACCATGCAAACCATCCACTTGGTACTTCCACCATGCAAACCTTCCACTTGGTACTTCCACCATGTAAACCTTCCACTTGGTACTTCCACCATGCAAACCTTCCACTTGGTACTTCCACCATGCAAACCTTCCACTTGATACTTCCACCATGCAAACCTTCCACTTGGTACTTCCACCATGCCAACCTTCCACTTGGTACATCCACCATGCAAACCTTCCACTTGATACTTCCACCATGCAGACCTTCCACTTGGTACTTCCACCATGCAAACCTTCCACTTGGTACTTCCACCATGCAAACCTTCCACTTGGTACTTCCACCATGCAAACCTTCCACTTGGTACTTCCACCATGCAAACCTTCCACTTGGTACATCCACCATGCAAACCTTCCACTTGGTACATCCACCATGCAAACCTTCCACTTGGTACTTCCACCATGCAAACCTTCCACTTGGTACTTCTACCACGCAAACCTTCCACTTGGTACATCCACCATGCAAACCTTCCACTTGGTACTTCCACCATGCAAACCTTCCACTTGGTACTTCCACCATGCAGACCTTCCACTTGGTACTTCCACCATGTAAACCTTCCACTTGATACTTCCACCATGCAAACCTTCCACTTGGTACATCCACCATGCAGACCTTCCACTTGGTACTTCCACCATGCAAACCTTCCACTTGGTACTTCCACCATGCAAACCTTCCACTTGGTACTTCCACCATGCAAACTTTCCACTTGGTACTTCCACCATGCAAACCTTCCACTTGGTACTTCCACCATGCAAACCTTCCACTTGGTACTTCCACCATGCAAACCTTCCAAGTCTTATCTAAAAGACAGACTGATCATTCTTCTAGAAATGCTCCACACTAAGGAAACAACACTGAAAACACAGTTATGCGGCGGCGTTGGGTTTATACAGGCAAGCTTGGTCTCAAAGACTTGGGTGAACTCCGCTAGCATAAGCCGTATGTCGTCCTTCGTAGCGGGAAGCTCGTCTTCCATCATGGTCGTTGAGGAATGGGAGTCGAGTAAGCGCGCTATATAAAAGAAACGTGTGTAACCTGTGCCTGACCAACGTGAAGTGAATCGCCTATGCCCCACGCAGCCCCGCCCTCACAGCCTTCCTGCACGCACGACTGCACATCCCACCGCACACACCGCAGGTGTGCATTCCGCCCATTCACGAAGAAAACAAATATGTTCTAATTTGTACCCGGTCCCTCAACCGAACATATTTAAATGACCAGCGAGAGAGATTTTGCCTCAGAAATATAGAGACCACAACATAGAGATTATTCATGCATGGTGCCACTGCACACTACTCTTGACATTGTCAAGTTTCATATGACAAAGCTCTTTGTCTATAGCAAAGGTGTACAGACTTTAATGGACCTTTCACTTATCATGGGCATGGTGTCTGGTGTCAGACTTTCAGCTTCAAAATCACTGCATGCCCCCATGGGATTCTTCTGAAATGGCCACTCAGTGCCAATGCCCAGCCGTTATGCTGTGCCACAAATGCTGCTCTCTAACTGATTGGTAACCAGTCTTTGGTCAGCACATGAGTGGTCTCATTATGCAAGTACTGCTGCGTTCCAATCCCGTCGTGTTCATCGTGTTCACGACCAGTATTTCCGAGTTCACGAGTGGACTGCATTCCAGTGCTACTCACCAACACCACGCCAACATGCACAGTGGGTAAGCGGAAAGACCGAAGAGTATGCTACGCCGTACGTGGCTGGTTTTCACAAAGGTACGCGAGTCGGACAACTCAGATGCCGACGACTCTCAGCTAATGTAAAGGAAATTATTAGTCCTTACATGTGTGTGTAGAACAGCGCAGTAAATTCATGGTAAATTCACCTTTTCGTTCCTGGCTGTAGAAGCCACCACCGTATGTATCGTAATCTTATTGTAACTCATGCATGCATCGCATTGATGTCGATAAAAACTTTTTGCCCTTTGACCTCCTGACCCAAGTTGACCCCATTTTTTTGTCAAGTCGTGAACTGGAGGGAAGATTTCTGCCTCCAGTTCACGACTGGTAACCACGAGTTACCACACGATTGGAATGCCTCTTCACGACTAGAGAACTCGTGAACACGGTAAACACGACGCGATTGGAATGCGGCATTACATCATGTATACCAATTACTGTCACTGGTACTCTGCACACTTACACATTTATATCCCTACACAAACTGAGGCCCTGGGGAAAAATGTACAGTTGGTTAGGATATAGTTCACCATTAGTTTATTGTTAATAGTAAAGCAAGGTTAATCGGTATGCTTTTGCATTAACAAAACATCTTATGCCGTCTGGCAGATTATTTCCTTTGTTTCATACATACAGTACAACTTTATCCTACAAGACATTTTGCATACAAACCCTATCTTCTCTTCTTCTTTTTCACTGGAAGTGTTTCTACTTTTCCTGTGTGGCCCATTACTGTTTGCACCTTTTGCAGTCCTTGAACATAGGTTGCATGCTGGAAACACGCGGCAGTGAATGCCCATTGCTCTCTCCTGAACCATGACACCATCCACCAGGGGCATGAATTACAAAGAGGTAGGCTTTTCCCCCTGGCATTGCCTTCCAAACCTGCCATGGGGAAAAAGACACAGCACTTTCCGGCCCGTTGTGCTCCTTTCGATGGGACCCCCCCCCCCTCCCAAAAGCTGGTCTTCATTGTCCCGCATCGGCCCCCGGTGCCCTCCTTTTGTCCCGATGCTTTGAACCCAGAGGAGCTGCCTGTCTCTCCCAATTACCTCACCCCGGAGGGCTTGATGCTCCCCCCCAGCTTATCACAGCGTGTCCAGTCCATGAGGAGTGAGCTTTGACGTATGTCTATTCAGAAGCGGGACCAGGTTTTAGCGCTGGACTGAGAGGCAGCCCCGACACACAGGCCGATTGTGGTGGTGAGAGGGTGGTGGGGAGGATGAGAGTTCCAGATGATAACCCTTCTGCCTTCCTCCCTCCGCCCTCCCCTCAAACCCTACTCCTTCTCGCCCCGAGGGAGCTTTGGTCGGTGGGAACCAGCTATCTCGCATCGACCCCACACACCAAGGAAATTAGCCGAGTGATAAACTGGCAGTTCCTCCCGGGCCGCGAGTGAGAATTGAGTTCAAAAGGCCACTGACAGAGGAGTGTCTGTGTGTGTATGTATCGCCCTCCACCCTCACAGATGCTCACACACACACACAGCAAGCCACAAATCCTCCCCACCTCTAGCTTGATAAAGGGAAGTCGGGAACGAGTAAGCCCCGCTCCAAGGGCCAGGTATCCGGGGCGCGTCAAGTCACCGCAGATGGGGCTTCTGAGGCTAACTGGCAGGAGCCGCAACATCCTGGTGCCATGCCAGAGTCAATTTTCGGCTTCATTAAACCCGCCTGCCCCTAGCAACCTACCTTCCCATGCTCCTTACCTAACCCCCTCCTCCTCCCCCCCCCCTCCCTCAGCACCACCTTCCTCCTTCTCAGCTGGCATCGCTCAAGCAAGGAATCGGGACAGTAATTGGAGAGTTTGAGGGAAGAGGGAAGCGGAGGTCGTTGGTAAACCTTTGGCAGCTGGCTAGCGGGGCATCAGTCATCGTGGCAGAGGTAGGCAGAGCGCAGGAAGGCCGGGCAAGGGGCGAGAGGCAGAAAAGGTTACGGTGCAGATTTCCGGCGGGTAACACCCACCGCTGCACGCCCCGCTGATTCCACAGCGGCTCGCCCATCAGCTCAGGGGTTGAGAGGGAGGCCGGGAGAGAGGCAGAGGGGGGAGTAGGGGTAGGGGTAGGGGTATGGTGGGGGGGGGGGGGACTGGAGGAGTCAGTGGCAATTTCCTTGCAATTATACATGCAGGCTTTGGCAGACACTGAGCAAAAGCGCGGTGGAAATGAGTAACCTACCCTCGCTGACCCCCTAGCCCAGCCCAGCCCAGCTGAGCCAAGGCGTGCGGTGTTCGTTCCTCTCCGGAAAAAAAAAAACCCACTCCACGGAGCGCTGATCGATTGAAGAATTGATGTCTTCATCCACGAAGAGCTCCAGGTTGACCTTTGATGATGCACAGTCATGTTTGTGCTACTCTCTATCGTGCCAGCATAGCTGTGCTGTCCCTAGTATCCCTGTCATGTTTGTGTCAGTCGAGCTGCGTGGTATCTGTACCCAACCTTTTTGTTTTTTAGAGTGCCAGATTTAACTGGCCAAATGTGCATGTTGTAGCTCAATCTGTCTGAGAATTACGGTAGGTTGAAAGTACGCTTTAGCTTTATCATAATCCTGAATGATGAAGTGGCTTGAGGGAAGAACAAGGACTCGGGATTGTTTCATGCAGTTTGTCAGCCATAGACCAAATGCCACATCTGAGAGGAGGAAGAAACAGCCCTTTCCTAGTCACAATGCAAATACCACAATTTTCGGAATGTAAGCCACATGCAGTGGTTTTCATCAAACCCATCATAACTTACGATCAATCGCAAGATGATGAGCGATGCATAGAAACTATACTGTGTATCACAACTTACCATTGTAAGTTGAATTACGATGCATGGTAAGGCTATGTAAAATCCAGTCCAGGTCTTCCAGTGCAGAGAATGAGCCACAGCACTCCAGAAACTTCACGATGAGATTCAGGCCTTTATGTATAAGCCACACCATGGTAAAAGCCGTACCACTGTAACTTTTCTTCTCCGGTGTCATCTTCATTACAGTGTGAATTCAGTTGAGTGCCGTACATTTGATCAGAATGAGATTTTGTTTTAGTTGATTTAGTCAATTTCTTTATTCTTCTTTTTCAAACAAATTTGATTTGAGTTTTGAAAATGGCACATTGGTGATCATCTATCAGCACTGGAAATAGGCCCAGTGCAAACTGGTTAAGTTCTACCAACGTCAACTTTGATATGAGTACACGTGATGTAAGCCCAAATTCACCTTTGCTATCTGCATGGGAGTGGAAGCTAGGAAGCCTGGGACATCAAACAAGCCCAACCGTGTCTGAAGAGACTACATGAAGCGATATGCACATAGAAATCTCACAAATCGTGTCTTGGTACTGGTAGCAGTCTGAATTGAATGTTTTCAGTTGACCTAATGCGCCGGATATGTCTAGTCATAATCCAGTCATTTCGGGAGGAGTTTTTTTTGGGGGGCTAGGGTGGATGGTGTTATGTGATTCGTATGTGACCGTAACTGCATTGGCATTGATACAGGGAAGTGCAGCTTACTGGAGCAGAGAACCTTGTGGATGTTCTTCCCTCCTGTTTCCTGTGAAGCCTCCCGTGCATGCACATGCGGGACGCAGCGGTAGCATCACAGGAACAAACTCATTCCGGCCCGTCTGCGTTACCCCGCCCTTTTTTGTCAGCACGTAGTTAGGAGCGATACCCGTGCCCGCAGCACGATAGCCCTGACCTTTGCATCAGAAGCAGACGACAGTTTTGAGGACAAGCCTTGACCTCCGTTGGGTATCTGCGGGTGGATATTATGCCACTCTGACTCCGGTCTTATCTGGGTGTTCAGGAAGTAGCTCGTAATAGTGATGGCTCCTAAATCAATGTCTCGTGCACTCCCAATTTGCTTGCGCGCACAGAGACCCAGTCAGTCAGCATTTTCAAGAAGAGACTCGTAACCTCGCTAAACTTGTGTCTTTGTGAAGAAAACTTTGACATTTTGGTCACGCAGAAGTTGCTGAGGGTAGTATGAGAGTTGACCTGTGCCCATTCGCACAAGTGTACTTGTGTTGTAGCGGCCTACGTTGTATAAACACCAGGGGCCAATTTCATAGCGCCGCTTAAGTGTCAAAATGTGCTTAAGCGCAAAAACTCATGAGCCACAGGATCCCCTTACCAACCCAAACTTCACTTTTGTTTCATGCTCAGTAAAGAAAAGTGGAAAATAAGTCAAAAGCAATGGACATCACATCGCAGTGCAGTTTGAAATCCTGCTTACACGAGGAAGATCTTTTCTGCTTAGCAGATTTTCACGCTTAAGCGGCTCTATGAAATTGGGCCCAGGTGGTTCCCACAGAGCTCCGTAGTTGCCCTATGGTAGAGCATGCTGGGAAGTGAGGATCAAAAGTTTGTGTGTTTTGTTGTGACTCTTGTCTGAAGATGGCGGAGAGCTAAGAAGGAGAGATCAAAACTCAATAAAAGGTCTGACCGTTTCCGTTCATATCTGCCCGATCTTGTTGATTATAGGGGTATTCTTGTCATCTCGGAATCTCTTGGTAACCTGGGACAAACGGCCGGTTGCAGTGTCACAATTAAGGCCCAGTCTTCATGCCCTAGCATGCCGACAGAACCGTCCTTTAAGTTTAACTAACGAACAGGGACTTGTTTGTTGTCAGTCGTGCGTTGAACTGAACTGCCGCCTTTACTCAGGCGGGCCGCGCTCTCCAAAAAGCAGGAACCTTCGCTGCAGCGTGCCAGACTCCTATACCTCTCCCCCGCATTTCCCTACCCCCTCTCCTGTCAAGTAAGCAGTCTCTTATCGTAGGCCAAGAAACTGCTAACCTTGATCAGTAATTACCTGTCGGGCAGCTTGTGGCAGCTAGGCAGGCAGTGAAGGGGTTAGATCCTGATCCTGTGCTCTGCACTCTTAGGCAGGGAGGAGGGCAGCCTCCCCGACCTGCTTCCTGGCCAATCCCCCGCAGACTCAGCCAAAGTGCCAAGACTTTTCTGAAAGACTTCCTCCATTGCCTGGCCCACACCATCTGGCATTCCGAGCTCTCTCCCCTCCCCCCCACCCCAGTTTACTTCCAGAAGTTCCAGGGGAAACATGAAGTTGAGACCGAGGTGTGGACTGCAGTTTATTGACCATCATACTGATGCCAATCTGGCCGTGAATAACTTTGCCAGGCTCTGAGAATCTGGGTCAGCTCACTAGTGCTCTAAGAAGTACCGTAGACATCCTTGCATATCGAGAGAGCTGTGGGTTCACAGTGGGACGGCTAGTCCAACACTATTTCCTGTGGAGTCTTTCTACCCCTGGAGAAAGGTCCCGTTAGGATTGAAAAGTCACTCAGCCCATCTAACTTGGCAGGTCATTCCTTTCAACTAGTAATTCACAATGTGTTGTTTTACTCTGTGCATTCTAGTGGAATAATATCCATTGGCTATTTCAGTGTAATAGCTTGTTATATCTAGGCTAAATGGCATTGCTAAATACCTGTTGTTCATAATGTGAGGGCATGAGTAATGCTTTGCCTTGGGATAGTGCAGTATTTATTGCTATCACGGTTTTTAATGTAATACATGTACATCTGGCGTAATATCCACAACAGTGTACTGTGTGAAATTTGATAGTAGAACTGTGGTTGATTTCACCAAAATCACAATGTGTGAGCATTTCGAGCGATTTCGATTAATTCGAGCGATGCACTGACGCCATATGGCCCATCGCATCTATATGTCTTATCAATTGTAAGTTGGGTAAGGATGGATCAAAAGGCTTTGTAGAATTGACCCCTGGTTTCATATGTGCTCTTCCCTCTGTGACAAGACTCCATGCTATGTGACAGATAGTACCCACTAGTCAAACTGTGGCTCAAGTGATCATGCACTACCATGTAGAATAGCATCATAGCATGCACCATAGTGCACCATGTAGGATAGCAAACATTGTTCTCATGAGATGTGGCTTCAGATACAGATGTGTCATAGCATCTGTGGATTGGCAGGGGGGGGGGACGATATGTTTGAGAAAACCCAGACGCCTGACAAGATGTGGAGGTTGTCTTTTCAAAACCACAGCTTGCACTAGGAACGTGCTCAGGCCCTTTCCATCATCAAACAGATGGTGATAAACTTTGTGGTTTTATTCCTTGGGGGTGGAGCTCTCTTTACTTGCGGAGTGCCTCAAAATCCCCAGTGTCTGCCAATGCAGCTCACTGTCATTTGTAAAGCCCTGTCCACATTGGACTTTTTGTGGGGCAAAGTTACCGAGACAATGAGCACTTTCACCATTTCAAGTCCAGTCCTGGACGTCCCGAGCAATCTTCCTCAGGCCTTCTAGTTGCTTTACCCAACTGACATTGGCATGATTAGTGGCCAACTTCTGCCCAGGTAGAATAGATCGGTTGCACCGGTGGCCATCTTTGGGGCCTTGTCTTTGTTCCTCTTGGATAGGCAAGACTCTTTGTACCCGCATTGTCACTGAATTTTAATAACACTAGAAGGCCCCAAAGATGGCTGCCGGTGCAAACGATCTATTCCCAGGACACTTTGCCCGAGATATAATGCCCAGTGCGGACAGTGTGTTGGGGTAAAAGCGGCTCGGTGAAGCCAGACACCGATTGGATCGCAGGAGACCTCATACGTCCACGGGACACCACGCATGCGCCCTGCGGTTCAGTCTCGATCATTCCCACCTGCATCAGCCACTGCTATGCAAGTTCGTAATAGGGTTGGGCAAAAGTCGAATTTCAATGAATCAGGAAAACTACAGCAGCAGAACACATTGACTTGCTACAATCAGACGTTTGTGAAAGGCGCACAGCAATCGGGGTCACTGGGTGATTGGCAAAGCGCCCTCATGAGCTACGGTATTGACAGCCCGGTTTAATCTCCCAGTGTTACGACTTATGGGAACACTTAATATCAATACCCAGAGTCATAAGCGCAGATGCAGGTTAAATTTGCCCGATTTTCATTTGCCCATCAACTCGGTTAAATCCTTGGGGGGGAAAAAAGGTCCAATGCAGGCAGGGCGTAAGGCTCCAGGAGGGTGCCAGGAGTTGAGCCTAGGCCAGAGCCCACGAGCTAGAGTTTGGGTAAGGAACCACAGCTCTGTGAAGGAACACATAGGCCAGGTTGTCTGACTCACCCAATCACTCTTCTGCATTGTAATGGGCAGTGAGTGGCACCTATGCTCTTGTATTGTCAACTGAACTCATTCATGAGGGCATGGATGGTTTGTGCTGGAGATTCACCAGTGGTCATATCCCAACGGAGGTGCTACGTGTACATGTAGCTGCATTGCATTTACCTGAATGGCCCCTTACATGACAGTGGTCTGCATACCATGGTTGCTTCATACATTGACTGCTGCATCTCTTGTGGATGGGATGTTTGTGCAGCAAACCCTGTGAAGGCCTTTTCACACTGCACAGCCATTTCCCAGGATTTTTCCATGGAGTTACAACCCCACCAATGATTCACACTATGCTCATTTGCTCACTCCTGGGTAGTGATTCCCCAGGTATTTGCCCTGTCTTTTCACACTGCCAATCAGTTTCCTGGGAATCACAGCGACTGCAGTAACGCAATGGAAGTAAAGGTCAAACCCAGCATGCACTGCAAGATTAGGAATGTGAAACCATGTGAACTATTACCAATAGGAGTCAAAATTCAGGGCTCTGCATAATTCTATTCACTTACGGGACGCTGTAAGCGAAGAATTCATTTCATGGATCACGTAAGCAAGGATTCAGCGCTTAAAGAGCTAATGCTTTACCGAGGATTTTGCATATGCAACAGATGAAAATGGCGGTTGTTCATTGAATTTTACTACCTAAATTTCGACGCCGACCGTGAATTGGGACAAAACCCCTAGAAATATTTTCATCGACTCTGGTTTGGGCAAGGTATAGTTTTCAAGTGATGCTGTAAGCAGAGCCATGAAATTGGGCCCAATTATTTGGTCAAGAAAAGTACCATGCATAAGCCACATTTCCACTGGACTAGAATTTCACTGAGACGATGATTAAATTTCTAATGGTCAAATTTGACCGTCGTTCCCACTTGGACTTTTGAGTCAGACAAATTTAACCGAGACGATGGTTAAAGTAACCGAGCTGGCAATATAATGGCTCATGAAGGTCAAGTGTCAGCCGGATACACAATGTACATTGTACGTGTGTACATTTAGCGCGCGATACGAAGCAGACGTTGTGCACAGTGCATGTACGTGTTAGGCCGGATGTGGTTTTTTACCGAGTCGCGTTTAACCGAGTGGTGCGTTTCAACTGGACTAATCGACTTGGTTAAACTTACCTGGTAACTTTTACTGGGCAGAGGTTGCTCGGTAAAAGTAACCATTGGACTCGGTTAAAGTAACCGAGAGAAATTTGACTGGGCCGTTTCCACTGGACTTATTTTGGTCAAAGTAACCATCGTCTCGGTTACTTTGACCAAAATAAGTCCAGTGGAAACACGGCTATAGAGTAGCATCAAAATCCAAAGCCACTGTTAGGTTCTGGGCCACCAAAAGATCCTATTTAGCCTCCTGACAATTTGCTTTGGTAGCCTGGTTGATCACCTGGGACTGTGGCAGACTGTGGTCAGTTTCGTGCAACTCATCGTAACTCACGACCAATCGCAAGACGATGAGCAATGCACAGAAACCACATGACCTATCACTGACTTACAATTGGTTATCAATCATACGCTTAAGTTACGATGGACGGTGAAGCTCTGTGAAATCCAGGCCAGTCAAACGAGCGGTTCATCAGAGGCTGCGTGTGGCTGTCTGTATTGGTGGCCTAGTTGATACGTCTTGCCGGTTGTCTGCCTGAGACTGCAGAAACATCCCCATCAGGGCATGTTTCTGCAGAGTAGTGTCTGTTTCCTGTTCCTGGGTTTACGTGGCTGCTTCTTTATGCTGTCTGTCAGTTGCTTCTTGGTGTTGTGTCTCTGTCAGTTGAGCTTTCTCTTGGCCAGCAGATGTTCCTGACTGTCTGTCTACTGGTTCACGTCTCTGTCAAGTAAAGGATGTTTCTGACTTTCCGTTTGGCAGCGTCTTTTTTCTGTCGGTTTGTTATCAACTAGTCAGTGGCTGTTTTGTAGCCGCACTTTGCTGTCTGCTTATAATTAGCATTTTATTGGTATCGGTTTCTGAGTGTTTATCATGGGGGTGCTCATCGTGTATCAGTGACGGGGGTTTTCCGTCTGTTGATCAAATCCTTGTGCTAGAATTTATACTCTATGAGGCCTGACGTGTTCATCATGAAGCCATCCGCCATCGCTGCCAGTCCCCCTCCTGCCAGGCCAATCTGATCCCCCATCCAAACCAATCACATGTCTCTCCATACTTCCTGTTTACTCCCAAGTGTCTCTGCCTCTGGCTAGTCTCCCCATGGAGGCTATTTTCAGGGTTTCCCTGAAAAATCTTCCTCCTCCTCCTCCTCATCCTTGTCATCCTCCTCCTTCTAATCCTCCTCCGCCTGTCCTCCTCCCCTCCTCCTCCTCGCCTCCTCGCCTCCTCACCTCCCCTCCTCCCCTCCTCCTCCTCCACCTCTCCTCCCCTCCCCTCCCCTCCTCCTCTTCCTCCTCCTCCCCTCCTCCTCCTCTTCCTCCTCTTCCTCCCCTCCTCCTCCTCCTCCTCCTCCTCCTCCTCTTCCCCTCTCCCCTCCTCCTTCTCCACTTCCTCCTCTTCCGCCTCCTCCTCTCCCCCGTACCCCTCCTCCCCTCCTCCTTCTCCTCCTCCTCTTACTCCTCCTCCTCTTCCCCCTCCTACCCCTCCTCCTCCTCCCCCTCCTCCTCTTCCCCTCTCCCCCTCCTCCTTCTCCCCCTCCTCTTCCTCCTCCTCTTCCTCTTCCCCCTCCTACCCCTCCTCCCCTCCTCCTCCTCCTCCCCTCATCCTCCCCCTCCTCCTTCTCCACCTCCTCCTCCCCCTCCTCCTCCTCTTCCACCTCCTCCTCCTCCTCCTCCCCATTCTCTTCCACAAACAAATGGAAGGGAGAAAAGGATTCCAATTTCAGTTGTGCTTATCAGGCTGTTCATATTCATGTACACGAGTCCCAACAGGGAATGTTCCTACCCAGGTCCTGACTGCCCTGCCCTTGACCTTCAGAAGATTCAAGTTCCGACTCATCTACCCCAGCCTCCCCTCTGGCTAGCTGCCAACCCCTCCCCTCCCTTCCCTTTTTTCCTCCCTCCCCCTCTCGTCCCCTCCTCTCGGCGGCTCTGGGGTGAAATTTCTCCGAAGTTGCAGTGAATCGGTCTGGCGATTGCTGCGCTGACTGGATGCAATCGTTGCCCCTGATGCCAATCAAACCGTCTGCCTCTCCTCTGCCCTGACCGAGTGCGGAGGCCGTTTTCCCCCGGAGCTGTGATTGATTGGGATGGCTGCACGCACACACAGAAGCAGCACGTACACGTGCGGTCTGCCTGGCTGAAGTGGCCTGTTCTTCTGTGAGCCATGTGCCAGCCACCTCTGATGCATTAACCTTTGCCAGCAGCCAGATTACTCAGTCTCGGTTCAGTCAATTTCACTGAGCACTGGCCTCGCATTCCGTCTCCTGTCCCATTTTGCGTGGGGGGCAAGGCCACTTTGGCCTTGAATGAAGCCAAATTGTCCCAGGCAAGGAGGCCTTATTGGCAATGCACCAAAAGTCAAAGCATTAAGCAATGAAATAGCCACCAATATGATTTATCCATCAATATGATACAGTATATTTATCAATAAGAAAAAGCCACCAAAATTACATCCATCAATATGAAATAGCCACCAAAATTATATCCATCAATATGAAATAGCCACCAAAGTTATATCCATCAATATAAAATAGCCACCAAAGTTATATCCGTCAATATGAATTAGCCACCAAAATTATATCCATCAATATGAAATAGCCACCAAAATTATATCCATCAATATGAAATATCCACCAATATGATATATCCATCAATATCAAATAGCCGTCAATATGATGAAGCTACCAATATGATATATCCATCAATATATATCCATCAATATGAAATAGCCACCAAAAATATATCCGCCAATATGATATATCCATCAATATCAAATAGCCGTCAATATGATGTAACCACCAATAATAATATATCCATCAATATGATATATCCATCAATATGAAATAGCCATCAATATGATGTAGCCAACCAATAATATATCCATCAATATGATATATTCATCATATGAAATATCCACAAATATGAAATAGCCACCAAAATTATATCCACCAATATGATATATCTATCAATATGAAATAGCCATCAATATGATACATCCATCAATATGATATATCCCCAATATGAAATATCCACCAATATGAAATAGCCACAAATACGTATTATACACAAATATTAAATAGCAACCAATATAAAATAGCCCCATATGATATATCCACCAATATGATGTATCCATCAATATGATATATCCATCCATATGAAATAGTCACCAATATGATATATCCACCAAGATGATATATCCACCAAGATGATATAACCATCAAGATAAAAACGCCACAAATATGGTATGTTCCCAAATATGAAATATCCACCAATATGTATTATCCACAAATAAAAACTAGCCACCAAATATGAAATAGCCCCCAATATGGTATATCCACCGATATGAAATATCTACCAATATGAAATATTCACCAATATGAATTTTCCGCCAAGCTGAAATAAAACCACATTTTGGTTCAGAATCTGTTGGCATCAGCAGGCAGCTTTAATGCGTTATTAGGCCAGGATAGATTCTGCTCAATCGGTGCAAGCACCTCACGTTGTCTCAGAGTGTGGTCTGGCACCAGAAGTGTGCCCCCTGAGAATCCTCAAGATGCACGAGATGAAGTCACTCTGAACTCTTGCCATTCAGCCGTTCAGTCAATGTTATGATAACAAAAAGGCACCATTCCCTCCCCCCCTCCCAACCCCCGCATGTTTGTGACTGTCCCTCCCCCCCCTCCCCAGTCGGCTGATTTTGGCTCTAATGAGCAACGACGTGCAGTAGGTGCCGCTGTCCGTTGCGTAATTCATAGGATATTGCTTTAACCTTGACACAATGAACTTGATGTCCCCACATGCAAGTGTGTAAATGCTAGTCTTCTTAATGCCACACCCAAGATTGAATTGGTTTTTTTAGTTTTAAGGACTTGTGGTTGGGAATCCCACACACTTGAAGTTGTGTTCCACAACACTGCCTTCCTTTTCAAATTGTTTATTGTTGGCTCATTTTTTGTGAGTCCATAGCAATAAAGTGAAGCAAATCTCTCTTGATGTCGCTGAAAGAAAAAAGCCCAATAGCCCGTACGTCTGTTTGACGTTTTTCAAGGAGCGCATGACCATGCCTAATTGTGCACTTCCTGTAACTGAGGAATCCGAGCCGAAAGAGAACGTGCTGAAGTGAGAATTATGCAGTTGACAGGATTCTTGAAATGAGGCCCGTTCATTCAAGGGTGGTGGATGGAACTTTGGGAGATTTTTGTCAGGTCTTGCTTCGCTCTGTTGTCTTGTTGACAAAGAAGAGCTTCACTCGCATCATATACTGATGGAGCAGTTGTTGCTGAAAACACCTTGCAGATGTTTTGACCTTAGTTTTATAAGTGCAGCAATGAATTTGAAGGGCTTATTTCCAAAACGATGTAAATGCAATTTTATTTTCATTCCTCAGTTTTAGAAGTATGGTGTCTCTTCCAATCAAACCATTATGCTCTTTGAATCAAAGCTGTGACTAGATATACCAGCAAGATTCTAGAAAGTTCCAAAAGTATAGGTTGGAATTTGTTTTTAGAGAAGCAAAGATTCAGAGATTCAAAGATCAGATTTTGTTTTGAAGGAATAAAAAAAAGTTAAAAATGGAGGACCTGGCTTTTTGATCTGAGCAGGACCTTTCTCAAATGCAGAATACAACAATTTTACAAACTGCATTCTGCCTTCAATGGTCACTTGTTTCTGCCTTGAGAGAAAGGTCCTGCTAGAATCGAAACATCAGGCCCTCTAAATTGTTGAGATCCTTGCTGTCTTGTATTGTGCCAGGATAACCGATCGATCCATCATTTCTGTGAGGGATGAGCTCAGTAACCTTTTTCCTCCCACAGTTTAAATGATCGTCCTCTCCTCTTCCCGTTCAGACGCTGCTTCGCATTGTCTGCCTCCGTCAGTTTGGCCATTTCCTCACCAATGTCAAGGACCTCAGCTTTGCATTTGATGCTGAGAGCCAGTCCTTCTGCACTGAGTCCACTGATCAAGCCGCTGATGCAGGGGACACTGGCAACACTGAGCCCACCGATGCAGAGACACAACCGGTAAGTTTGTCATTTCCATCTTTTGGCAAGGTGCGAAGTAAAAGCCCCTACACACCATTTGCACAAATCCAAATTTCCACCTGAAAATTTATTTTTGTTAAAGTAACTTTATACTCAAGTGGAAGTAAATACCAGTATCAGATATGCTGTGAACTTAAATTCCTTGGAATACTGTCATTTTGTGGAATTTGGTATGAATTTCCAACGGTCGTTTTAAAACGACTTTTGGAGAGAAAAAAACATGCTTACCGGCCTGAAAGCCCCTACACACCATTAATAATTTTTGCACAAATCTAACATGGTCCATTCGCAATTACCGACGATTGTTTTGAGATTTATTTTCCGGTTTAAACCTATTGAAAATTCTGCTAGGTGCATTTTAGGATCCTCGAAGCTGACACAGTTAGATGAAAAAGAATTCTTGCAATATGGTTGCAATAACGGATTGAGCTGAAACTTTCACAGGTGTGTTATTTCATGCATATGCTGGATTAGACAAAATATGGACGCGTTTCTAAGACCTTTACCAATGGTGTGTAGGGGCTTTAAGTGAGTCTTCATGATAGAACAGGGATCAAATGCCCTAAATTAGGAGGGTCTTACATTTCGATCCTACCAGGATCTTTCTCAATTGACCGTGCCTTTGAGAAAGGCCCTGCTAGGATCAAAATGTCAGGCCCACTTAATGCTTGATATTTGCATTTAGGTTATTTTAGTCAGTAAGCAGTTTGCACCATTTTTACAGATTACTCTGACCATCCACTCGACCGTGGACTGAGTCTAGTGATTTCTGCACCAGTGTAGCGCAGTGTGCAACCAGTCTGGATTGACTGCATAGAGCTGTCTTTCTTGCACTTTTTCTTTTTAATGGCACTAAAACAATACAGTTGATATTGGATTAGAATTGTAAATCCCAAAATTTAGCGGGCCTGACGCTTCGATCCTAGCAGGACCTTTCTCAAAGGCAGAGATTAGAATTGTATTAATTTCAATGTTTCATTACATTTTTTGTTACTTTTCTTGAAAGCAATTGCCTGTTTGCAATATCTCAGCCAGCTGGCTGGCTGTCTGTCTGTTCCGCCATCTGCATGAAATGTGAAACTTACAGTATTTGTCCCATGGTTGTTGACTTGTATACACTCGCATTGACAAAAAGTGTGATGACCAATCTGATTTCATTTCATCTTCATCTGCATACATCATTTGCATACATCTGTCTGGACCCTTAATAATGATGCTTTTATTATTATTGTCAAGCAAACAAATTTTGACTTGAATTGAACAAGCTGCATCCACTTTGTTTAATCCCCGAGCTGCGATAGCCAGGTTTACAACAATTGGTTGTTTGCATCTGAATGAAAGCGGGGGTGTGATCCCTGGAGATAACAGCAGTTTAATGGTTGAATTGCTTCTGACTGACACCCCAACCCTGGCAAAGGGTTTGACTATTAGGGAAGGCTACCATCTAAGGGCTTGATAGCTCAGATGGAAGAGCACTGCTACATTAATCCAGAGGTCTCGGGTTCAAGTCCCAGTCCAGTCAAAGTTTTCTTTGCCATTTTTTTTCATTTGATCATTATTATTAGAAATGACAAAGTCATTTGTTGCGTATTGTTGAGAATACTTGTGTACAATACTCAGTCTCAGCTGTGTTAGCTACCTTCATTTTTCATGTTGCAAAAAGGTCTCATGAGTAATGAGGTTGCAAGGACCCATGGCAGCATTGCTGTTACAGTTTCTTGAGCGTCTGGGGACAAGTCTCTTGAAATTTGAAGAAAAAAAATATTCAGGTTGATGGATACTTCCCAGGTGTAAATTATGTGTCCAAAATAATAACCAGATAGGCATTTGCACTCTTAGGTTTAAATCCCTGCATACTGAGTAATTAATCACCTGGGTGAAATATGAGAGTATCCTTTGGCAGAGCTGAACGGAGGGGCACTCTGATCTCGGCCAACTTCCGATTCTAGAGGTGAGGCAGTAATGTGCAGTGCACTGGCTGCTTTGCACGCTCTGTGATGGGAAACCAGACTAGACCGGACATTGGGGAGATAACGCATGCTTGGTCAAATCGTTGACCTAAAGCCGCAATTCAACTGGACTCAAATGTAGACGATGGTGACATTTCAAGTGGATAAATCTGAACCCATATCCTAAATTTACCATATCTGCCTGAGTGGTCACATCACATATTTTATACATTGTTCCTGCCATAGGCCCTTATCACACTCACACAAACACAATGTGTATTACAAGAGAAAATTGTCCATGACAATGACAGCTTTTCCAAACAATTAAACACAAACAAACAATATACCATTGGAAAGAGTGTGAAATTTACTATATTATGATACAAGAAAATCTGAAATATCATAAACCACATCAACAGAACAGTGAATGGAATAACACCATCATTTTCACCAACCTAAAAATAGACCACAGAATTTGTTGGGCTGTTTCTATTGGACTTAGAATGGGAAAAGCAACCATTGTCTCCATTGTTCAAGCAACCATTGTTCAACCATAAAAGTGCAGTGAAAATGCAGCTTTAGACAAGTTGTTGGTGCTGACTTGGTGAATCCCTGATACAGCTTCTTCTTCGGGCTGACTATTCGGCTAGTAGTAGTAGCCGGCCAGTTTTCTGGACTCACCTTGCCAGGGGTGCATTTGTGTGGCCATGACTCTAGCCAGCCTTATGTTGCGTCCAAATGTTTTGGCTACAGCCAGAAATAACACACTAATCTATGGGAGTTGACTACATAGCCACTAGCTAGCGGCTTCCATAGACTCCTGTGCAAATTGGAGCCATAGCCAATTAATTCAGTCACAGCTTCAGACTCCAAGGATCCCTCTTGTCTGCTTTGATGGAAGGGAGCCCTCATGTGGCCTAGTGCTGCATATTCTAATCTTCTGGGACCAACCCATTCACAAGATGGCAGGCTTCATACGGCACCTGTGTAATGGCTTCTGGAGGTATTTCTGAGAGATCCATTGAAGTTGCCGCGAAGCCATCATCATTCATTGTCCAAAAAGCAAAACAAAGAGCAGCTTAAAATGCAAATATTGCCCACCAGAAGCCTGTCAATGAATCACATTGGATGTACGTGCCGTTACTGACCAGTACAAAACTTGGCCTTTTTCCCCCCCACAATTCTGATGCAGGATCTGACCAAAACAGACTGAAAAGTGGGTTACAGTCAAGGTATAGAGACAGACTTCCCACTTAATCTGATTTCAACACTTGTACTTCTCATGTACTGCAAGCCCATCTGTGTTGCACAGTTACTTATTCTGTCTATAGGAATCAGTTGTTGTGTAGAGATTCGTGGATCTCGCAGATTATCAAAAATGTAGAGGAACTGATGTTTCGATCCAAGCCGGACCTCTCTCTAAGGCCCTTTATATTTTTGCATCACTAAAATATTACTTAAGCTTTCATTTTCTTTAAAAAGAACAAAACAATGGATATTGACCCATTTTCTCTGCTTTGATATTGGGAAGACGAGGAGTGGCTCGGGCGGGATTTGAACCTGGGACCTTCTGCTTTCTAGTGCAGATGTCTTACTCACTTGGTGCTAGTCGAGGACGTGTGGTGGATTAAAATCTGTATAGCAGCAGGCAGCCCATTACAACATAGATACCGGTATCAGGCCACTGATTCCACAATTTATGTGGCGTAATGCCAGTTTTACAAGCTACATTATTGGCAGTTGTACATGTATATGCCAGTTTTAAATGCTATTGGCAGTTGTATAATGCCAGTTTTACAAGCAATCAATGACACCCTGGCTAGTGGCTTCTGATAAATTGAAATCAAGCCCCATGACTGCACATACAGGTATCCCCGTTAAGCAATGTGTTCATACATTGCAACGTAAAATGTAAATTTTTTGATGTGAAAAGTCTATGAGGTATCATGTACCAAATGTGAATTACATAAAAGGGGTACTATAAAAAGATCAGGCTTTTGAATTGAAACATGACAATGTCCAACATTTGGGTGTAAATACGTCTAGCATTGTTTGCTTGCTTCGATAACATGTTTTTCGGGGTCTTGAACTTTGCACTGGGAAGACAGACGGGTGAACGATCTTGGCATTCCATGTACGTGAACATGTGATGGTTACAATGCTCCTGGGCAGAACGGTATCTTGTCATGAAAAAGGTTGAGTGCTCATGGCAGTGATGACGAGATCTGGTACATGGGTATGTTGGCTCATTTCAGGCTGAACCATCGCAGCTTTAATGTGTATTCTGCAATGGATGATGTTGTAGCCAAAAACAAACTGAGTCATGGGTTGGAAGTTTGCAGCAGGCAAACCCGCACCAAGGCCCCCGTTGGCCAAGAACTAACCACACTATCCAAGGAGCATATAGACACAGTCTAACAGTTACACTGACAAGGCCCAGTTATAGCAGTGTTTATCTTATCATTACAAAAAGTAATGCCCCAACTCCCTATCAGGCCAGGCGCAAAAGAGAATCAGAAGAGCACACAGACATCTAGTGCATGTAGCTGATGCATTCAATAGATGTACATACCTTGGTGGGATGTCAATATTGGCTCTGAGATAACTCAAGTGCTTAGGAGGGGAGGTTTGGGGAGCTGTGAGCTGAGCTAGACAGCTTAGGCTCTCTCCTCTTATCCCCCGGTGTGTTTGTAGAAAAGGGGGAAGGGATTTACTTCGGGTGGCTGTTAATGTTTAAACTGATGAGGATAGGGCCAGGACTGTATCGCCAAGGTAAATACCCCAGGACCAGATAGTACAGTCATACTCCTCCCTTTGAATTGGAGGTTGGAGGAGGAGGGAGGGTGGGGAATTAGTTACTGGCTGTGAACTTTGATTAGGAGTAATGAGATGTTAAACTGGGTAATGAGTTAAACAGGGGCAGCATTTTGAAAAACACTTCAGCTTTCTTTTGAAGTGGTGCGAATGTTGTCAACAATCGTGTCGGGTCTGCATTCCTTCAAGTCTTTCGTTATCAGGGAGCCGGTGCGATAAACATATTTTCCAAACATTCCTATGTGTATGTGGAGTTCTTGCTCTCTGCTGATTATATGTGTGGAAAGCCACCTCCTCCATTTTGTATTCAGGCCTCAACTTGTTTTTGTATTGGATCCCTATCCGTATCAAACAAATGAGAGGGAACATGACTGGGAACATTCTGGCGAATTCTGAAAAAAGAGAATTTGACTGGACCATGACTTGAAGCCAAGACCTCTGGCTTGACGTAACAACCTGAGCTATCTGTCACTTCATATGTGGCTGCATTACCCAAGTAGTCAAGTCTTTTTGCTGGTGAAACTTTCATCTTCTATACATCTATGTCTGTCACTCAACTTTATTCAACATGTGGCAATTTTTCTTGGTAATTTTTCTGAGTAACTGCATGCAGAATACTATTTTATTAGCACTTTACCAGGAAAGCCAAGAAAAACAAGAATAACCACTGTTATCATCAAATAGTAAAGACAAGCTGACTATTTCGAAAGGCCAAAATCCAAGGGCTTGATAGCTCAAATGGTAAGAGTGCTGCTATGCAAAACCAGAGGTCTCGGGCTCAAGTCCCGGTCCAGTCATAGTTTTCTTTGCCATTTTGAAAAAAAAATATTATAGTCAGTCTACCAGAGCTTTCCCCTTTTGTCCATTTGCTGTCGTTGGTATCTTATCACTTCTTTCCCTTCCTATCAGTTTGTCCTTTTTTAAGACCTTGTAAATGATTACCGGTATATCAATGACAAATGGGAGAATCAGCAACTACATACACAGACCTGTGCCTATGTTTCCGCATGGAGCTCTGTTTGTACCTCCATGGTTTCTGTTACATGCCATGTACTTCTGCAAGGACTACAACTGTGTATAACTCTGGCTACGTTCAGACAGCGTGTTAGTTTAAAACCAATTAAGTTAAAATGCCTATTAACCACAGGGGGCAAGTCGTAAATTTATAACTCTGTGCGTTCATACAGCGTACTACAGCAAGCAGTTAAAACCGGTTCGGTTTTATTTTTGGTTTTAAAAGGTCCCACACCCAGTGCGGACTTCCGCTTATGCATAGCGGTTAACCATGCGCTACATACACACATCATGCACAGTCACGCATTACTCCCTGCTACGCAAACTGTGCAGCCAGGTGGGTCAACATCGCTGCCTAAAACCGGATGCTGAAAGGCGATTGTGTCCAAACAGCGTTTTAGCGGCTAATCTGGCTCAGTTTTAGCACTAAACCCCCCTTTCGAGCAGTTTTAGATTTGCATTTTAGCAGCAAGTTAAACTGATTAAGTTTTAAATCTAAAACAGTCTCGGAGCATTCGGACGCACTTTTTTCTAAAACTGATCAGGTTAAAACGGTAGTTTTAGCGAATTGAAAACGCTGTCTGAATGTACATGTACCCTATGGTACAACCATTGTCCAACAAGCCATATCTATTTCCTTTGACCATAGCTTTGACCCAAGCACTTATCTAAAGTGACTGGAACAAAGGCTGATTGTCGCCCAAATGCCACCTCCTGACCTGTGGGAGAGGTCACTAGTTGATGCCAGATTACGGTTTTAGACTAATCTCAAGGGCCTGTAACCAAACTGCTCAGTTTCATCAATTGATCAGAATCGACATCCCTCCCCACTCCCCCTCTGTAACGTTATCCAATATCCTGGTCAATGGTTAACCTGGCCCTGGCTGATTAGCAGCTGAATTTGTTTACAACTGATTTTAATTGAGTTTGTTTGCTGGAGAAGTAGGGGTTGGTATTGGGGGAGGGATCCCGTTATCACTGGATTGTCAGCTTGTGGTTCCTGAATTAATTAGAACAAGATGGAATTATCCAGGCCCCAGGGATTTTGCTGATAACTGGTCAAATATTGGAACAATCGGTGGCCATGTTTGCCCTCCCCCAGGTGATGTTTCTCCTCCAATTTTCACCACCACTTTTCACACCTGAGAACTCCTTTTTCCAGAAGCTCTCAGAAAAAAATTAAACCTGACAAAACAATTTCACATTATGCCTGTTTTATTTATCATTGGGAAAACTAATTTCGGGGAATGCACCATGTTGACAAACACTAACAATCTTTTGTCAGGAAGAAAAATGTGATTGAGCAACCCCTCATTGAATTACATTCTCGACACAAGCATCGTGTTTTATCTAGGACCTGTTCTAAATTTCAGAATTCATTCCTAATCATGAAAGTTGTTTTTTAAAGGGCCATTGATCCTTGGCTGTGTGATTGGCCATATTCTGAACGGACAGACCAGTCCTGTGATGTTTTATTCCACATGCAATGCTATTGGGTCTGTCAGCTTTGAAATGACAAACCATGAAGATTTATACCCATTCAACTTAAATTATTCATAAAGGTTAAGTTTTGAATCTCATCTTGATTTTTGTTTTGTGCTTAATTGAGGGAAAAAGGTTCGGTGTCATCTTTCTTCCGCTACAAAGTGAGAAGAAATACAAACTCTTGAAAGATCTTGGAAACATGTTGTTAGGTGACATTTTGTTATTTTTTTCTGCTTGACGTGAACATGGCAAAAAAAATCATCCCTGTCCGCGAGGACTTCTTGTAAATTGACTCTGATGGGAGTTAGCGAGTACGAAGACAAAAACTACACAAAAGCTCTCTGGCAAAGATTGACTGTCATCCAGACTGGGTTTGCATTGCAGCCAGCCAGGGAGGGGAGCCACAGACCTCCAGACTGAAATAAATGAATCTGACGGTTATTAGTAACTGTCATCTGCCTGCCCCCGGACACTGGAGACTGAGTGAACCAGCCCTCATGTCAGGCTGTGAAACTGGATGCCCTTATTTCCCCAACGACGTGTTAAGACTAGCACCAGGCGGGAGAGAGGCCAGTCCCAGCAGATGAATTCCCTGAACCCTTGTCTCATTAAGTCATCCAGGTTTGGAAAATTTGAAGGGGGGGGACTGAGACCAACCCCCCCCCCCTTCCCTTCCCTTCCTTTCCTACTCCCGTCCCTCCTTGTTGAATGAGATGCCATTTTGATAACTGCGTGGATTGATGGAGGGGGTTGGGGAGAGAGGGTAGACTTCCATCTGAATGCCAACTATGTATTGAACGTGGAAAATGTGACGCCAGTAGTTCCTGGATGCGTGTGGTACCAATCAGCAGCTCACCCTTACCAGCTACGTGTACATACATGTATGTACCTGGCCTCTCATGCAAACCTCTACCGCCCTCTTGTGCTCAATGCACGTCCAGCACGTAGCTGCAGTATGATACTCCAAGGGTCTTGTTTGTTTGTTGGCCAAAGCGGAGTGGCAGCTAGAGCCAATACATTTGTGACATCCAAGTCCTTGTTTGCAGCGCTGGTCAGAGAGCTTACTCAATTAAGCTTAAAGCCTCAAAAAACGTAGAGGGCCTGACATTTAGATCCTTTTCTCAGGATCTTTTCTCAGAGGCAGAATTACATTACAAGTTGGTGTAATTTGAGGAAAACTGTAAAAATCAGGAAATGCTTTTCCAATGCAGTTTTATATCTAAAGGTGACTATAATTATTGACTTTATTGATTCAACCTTTTTGACTCATGTCTCGAGACTCAGACTCGACCTGGATGACTCAGAACTAGGACTCGGGCTCAACAGACTTTGTTACTTGGGCTCAGACTTGAGATTTTGTAACTCGAGTGCGAGTCTGGTTGTGGGTTTTTTCTTCTTCTACAGATTGCATCTGTCCGTCCAGCAAAGAAACATCTTGTCCACACTCAGTTGTGCAAACAGGACTGTAGAACATAGTAGAGATGAATGTTTGGTCATGGTTTCCAGCAAGCACAACATGGTCATTATGGATGTGGGGTAGACGGGGTATTTCATCAACTACTCATGCACACTGTCTATGTAGTTATTCCACAACCTGACTTTTCAGCACAGTTACTTTAAGCGTGGATGAAGGCATGCTCCACCCGTGTCCTTGGTTAGATTTCCCGACTGAGGAAAAACCTAAGTGCACACAGCGGTAAGAGCGACACAGAATCATTGGATTGAATTTACCGCCTTGGCTTTTTGCAGACTGTAAGGAGTGTAAAGCAAAGCCACGATGTGCCTGCCTTCTGTCTAGAATCCTGACATTAGGGCCTTTCCTACTATGGAAATAATCGCGATTTGAATCGCGATTCAAAAACCGGGGTTTTTTTGGTCATGTCCACACAGGACAAATAATCGCGGCGCAAATAAACGCGAGCCGATTGTGGTTAGCATGTGGTCGCGCTGTGCAAGCGGGAATGGCAGGACTCGCTGACGAACGTAAACAAACCCTGTGCTGCACTTCCTGCCACTAAGCTGGTGGCAGGAAATGCCATACTTGCGCAATGCATCCTGGGCTTAAAACAAAAAACGGCGCGATTTGAGCGAAGCGTTCCCACACACATCGCGTCGCAAATAAACGCGATTATTTGAAAAAATCTCACTCTTAGTGAAGTCCGAATCGCGATTCAAATCCCACTAATAATCGTGTTTATTGTGTCCCCACACGCAAAAAAAAGTGGAGTTTGAATCGCGATTCAAATCGCGATCCAAATAATCGCGTTTATTTGGTGTAGTGGGAACGGCCCTATTGTGAAATAAGGTCTGTTTCTATAAAAAAAAAAGGCACAGCATGTAACCATGGAGGTAACCTGCAGAAACTCGTCTCTAAAGTTCAGCAAGATTCAACCTCAAAAAGAATCATTTGATCTCGATGCTTGATCAATAGAAATATGTGTCCCCTGTGAAAAAGGCAGTATTAATTGGAGGTTTTATCAGTCACCCAATGGAAGATATTTGTTTTCAAGGAGAGCCCGTACTGTCACGGGCAAGAATAAATATCAGCTTTCAAAGGTCGCCCCTCTGTTGTCAGACAATCCGGTGCTTTCCTGCCATGTCTGAAATGTTTGACCAAAAGAAATTGAGTTCCCAAGGAGATAACGAAAAATTGGCGGCGAGCAAATAAACAATATTGGGCATAGGGCAGGATATTAACACAGTGTTTCAAATTTCAAGTGGCCAGTCTTATTATCATCCCCAACCCCTGACTGGCTTGAAGGAGTGTGGTGACTGGAGTTGTTGGCACGGAAGGATTAAATGGAAAGACTGGATGTCCTCATTGTAGGCTGTTTGTTTACCCAGTCACCCAGTAACTTCAACAACCCTCCCCCTTCTCTCCCCTCCACTCCTTGTCATATTTGTACACCGTGATGATGCAAGATTGGGGCATACATAAATCCTCCCGGCTATCAGTCAAGGAGCATATTCATATTGGTAATCTTGCTCGGGGGAATTATGAGCTCCTAAATTTTTAGATTCCTGATGTATGACTAATCTTTTTTTTTCTTTTTCTTTTTTTTAATCTTGCTGGAAACAAACACAGATGTACTCTGGAAGGTCATTCTAGACATGTGTTCATTTTGTTGGCGTTTAACGCAAATAATAAGTCAGTGGAATGTTGCTAGCTGTTGGAATTACCTTACGAAATAAAACCATACTGAAAAGTTAATTATCCAAGTGGGATGAATTTATCTATTGATGGGCCATATATCTGAGTGTTTTTGATGGGTATATAATTATGCAACCTTTTTCTTGAATACTTTTGTTTTGCTAATTTCTGTGTTTATTTTGCTTGGATGTTTGCTGGTTGGTTTGGACATTGAGGTAGGGTCGGCAGATTCATAGTTTGGATGCTGGATAGTTCAGTTAGTATGTTGGTTTTAAATCAATGGCTGGCTGGCTGGCTGGCGAATTGATTGGTTGGCTGGCTTGCTTGCTGGCTTGCTGGCTGGCTGGCTGGCTGGCTGGTTGACAGGCTGGCTGGCTAGTTAGTTGATTGGTTGACTGGAAGGTTGACTGGCTGGCTGGCTGGCTGGTTGACTGGCTGGCTGGCTAGTTAGTTGATTGGTTGACTGGAAGGTTGACTGGCTGGCTGGCTGGTTGGTTGGTTGGCTGGCTGGCTGGCTGGCTGGTTGGCTGGCCGACTGATTGGCTGGCTGGCTGGCCGGCTAGTTAGTTGATTGGAATGTTGACTGGATGACTGGCTGGCTGGCTGGCTGGCTAGCTGGCTAGCTGGCTAGCTGGCTGGCTAGCTGGCTGGCTAGCTGGCTGGCTAGCTGGCTGGCTGGCTGGCTGGCTGGCTGGCTGGCTGGCTGGCTGGCTGGCTGGCTGGTTTGCTGGCTGGTTTGCTGGCTGACTGGCTGGCTGGCTGTATGGCTAGTTGATTGGTTGATTGGAAGGTTGATTGGAAGGTTGGTTGACTGGCTGGCTGGCAGGCTGGCTGGCTGGCTGGCTGGCTGGCTGGCTGGCTGGCTGGCTGGCTGGCTGGCTGGCTCTGGCTGGCTGGCTGGCTGGCTGGCTGGCTGGCTGGCTGGCTGACTGGCTTTATAGCTGGCTATCAGTCAAGTCATATTCGTTGGTGTCAGTTGGCATCTAGTTTAATAGTTAGTTAGGTTGTCTGTCTGTAGTGTTCATTCATTAATTCATTATGTTCACTGGTTGATTTTTTGCAGGCATTGTTGTGTTTTTCTTCTATAAGGCTTTGTTGGCATTAGTTCCCCTAGTTTCTTGTTTGTTACCCAGTACTTATGTACTTTTGGATTAAGCTTTCTTAAAAAAAGAGAGTAGATTGTCACGTGCACCATGTTGAATAGTTAAATATTTGCAAATAGCAGTCCAGGACACAAGTACACACTCCAAGTCAGTTCAGAAGTGCAACCCGCAATCAACATGGGCCCAGAGTTCACAACACTGTTTGATTAATATTTGTGGCAGCCCTAGGGTTAGCAATGGGAATAGAAGTTCATCCAATCTGTACTCCCTGGCCTCCCTCTGCCCTGTGCCAATTTCAAGAGGGACTTTGATTTGTTGGCCCCCATTCAGAGCCTTGTGTGCTTGAGGCACTTTACCTGTGATGTTGACACGTTCAGTTTGGGAGGGGGGGGGAATAAGGACATGAGTGCTGGACCATTATATCAGGTTAGCATTGTTTACCCCTTGTACATACCAGTGCCACTCATATCGATAAGCCATCAGTTCTCTCTTTTTTTATCAGCATTCAGACCTTGTCTGTTTGCCTAGACACTGTGTTTGCTGTGAAGATCAGGTATTGTTTGGGGTCTTTAGATAACCCATTTGCTACACTGATTGCTCATACCTCCCCACAAGTTGAACACTTTGAGGGGGACCCACTCATGCTGTGACACTCCAGTATGTGATGTTCGCTTCTTACCCGAGACTCAAACAGAATGGTAATGCTTGGCTTCCACCGACACAAGAGGGCGCTGTTTGCATGATGTCACTAGAGTCCTTCTGTCTATAGAGGGACTCCAGATGTCACAGCAGAAATTCCTTAACTCCCAGTGCCAATGTACATTAATACCATTTGCGCATACACATTATGTACCCATGGGGCAAAATTCCCTAATCAGAAACAGTAAGGATGAATTCTTTTGAACAAATGTGGTGGCCAACATGAAGAAGCTTATGCCACATTGGCAGTCATCTCTTCCCCTTCCTCATGAATATGCAATTATCGACAGACGAGTGATGAATCATTCATGGCGAGTCCCCGGGGCACGATGCCATCATTCGCTAATGTCCTAAATCCTAATCTATTACAGTCTAATGAGCACGCTCTTTTTTGGGGTGAGTTTACGAGACAATATAGTGGTGATGCATTGCGATCCAGGACAAGCATGAGTTATGGCCGCGGTGTAACGACATCATTTTTGAGATGGATGGAGAAGGGTTACGGCAATGCACATGCACCGAGTTTCCCCCAACTCTATCCCCTCTGAGAAACCTTTCAGAGATTAAGGATTATTGGTCCGCTCCATTGCCAACTGTTCCTGATGGGACGTTGTTGTCATCACACTGCCCATAAGCAGAGGGGAGATATCTTCCGCCCGATTGGGCCGTTTCTTCTGACAGACAGATGGCCGGACTGAGCTCCAGACATCCTGAGGGATTGTCAATCCTGTCTGCAAGGATTCCACTTGACTGGGCCTTGCCTTGCCTTTAATACCTCCCTGCTGTACTGCCTCCATTGTTGGACGTCATTATTACTCCGATGCCCTGAACAGCCTCTCTTTTAATCCGATCATCATGATCATCCAGTGGAAACAACTGCTGGCACACAGGCAAAGAACCGATTTCCCGCTTTTCAGTGTAGCTTCATAGACCTTAAAGTCACATACAAAAATGTTGCAAACAACTGACTGATCTAGAGGGTCTTGGTGTCCGATTCTAGCGGGACCTTTCAGACCTTTAAAGAAAGGTCCCGCTAGCATCGAAATGTCAGGCCTTCCCCGTGTTTCAGTTCTTCAGTTTATTCATGCAAGGGTGGATCTAAAATGCTTTCAGTTTGCTTGCTGTTGAGTAGCTTGCAGAAAGTCATGCATTTTTTAGGTCTTGAAATTTTGGTGAAAATGTAGCGTTTTCTCATTAGTCATGGACATTTAGTCATGTTTCAAAAGGTCATGATTTATCTGTCTTACCAAGTAAATATTTTATGACATGCTGATGCATGATGTTGTCAAGATTCAGTTGAAAATTTAGACTCTTGACAGTAAGGTAGATAATGCATCACCCTATATGGGCTTATTTGTACTGGTTTAGCGGTGGAAATGTCATGGAAAGTCATGGCATTGCACTGGGAAGAGTCTTTAGATGAGACCCGAAGATTTGCATGGGAATCTATGGTGGAATGGAATTGTGGAATGCTGGCTTGAGGTGACACCGTGGATGATCTCTTTCCAGACCGAGTGCAGCTCAGAGAAGAGATTGTAACAGAAGGGCCGTTTCCACGTACATCAAATAAACGCAATTATTTGGATCGCGATTTGAATCGTGTTTCAAACGCCAGTTTTTGTGCGTGTGTGGACACAATAGACGCGATCATTAGTGGGATTTGAATCGCGATTCGCGATTCGGACTCCACTATTAGTGAGATTTTTTTCAAATAATCAGGTCTATTTGCGACGCGGTGTGTGTGGGAATGCTCCACTGAATCGCACCAGTTTTTTTTTAATCCCACAATGCACCGCTCGCACTCTGATTGACAGGAAGTGCTGTGCTTGTTTATATGTCTCCCTGCTGGGCCACCCTCAAGGATACACACACCATTTGACCACAACTGCTAACCACAAACGGCTCGCAAGGTTTATTGAATCGCGATTATTTTCGCAGTGGGAATGGCCCTATTGTTTGTGAGGTGGCCAGGGTCAGAATTGTCTGCAGGATTTCATAGTCTGACGCATATTCATTGGGATATTTCTATGCTTAACCAAAAGCAGCCATTTGCCTGTGATACCAAATAAGCTCATTCATATGCAGTGTTCTTACTGAAGAGCCTCCTCATCATGGGTTACCTTCCCCCTGACAACGGAAAATGAAGAGAGGCTCAGAATTGTCCATGTGACCATCTGCAAACATGGGACAGCAGCCAGAATCGTTGGATGTTTGCTGACTATTTGTTGGCCTGTATCAACACCACTCTTGCAAACAGCAGGGCTGTTCAAAGGGCAGCCAGCCTGCATGCAGTGCAAACACGGCCAAGCCATATTGGTGGAAAATTTTCCCGATAGTTATCTCCCATAATAACTGGTCCTCCTCTCCTATCTGATAACCGGCGCATTAATCAAGTCAGCTGATAAACACACTCATCGGTACCCACTCAGCTTTGATCGTGACTTGGCCAAAAGAAACTCCAATGGTTACCAATATGACTGGGAAGTCAATTTGACCCTCAAAGAATCCCCTGACACCAACTGTGAGCTTTTTAAATAACAATTGAAATGCTATACATATTAGCGGCTCGGCTTCTGATAACATTTTTGTTATTTCAGACTTGTTTGTGACTTACGGACGTGTTTGTTGATAGCTGGAATTCATAAAGCTTCATAGAAAAATCGTTGAGTAAATATTTTTCCCATCATCGGACACAGAATTTCTATCTACTGTTGTTTATTGGATATTATCATTGGATGATATTTGAGTAAGAGATAAACACCATTGTTACATGACTACATAGAGATCTATCCAAAAATTCAAAGAATCTTCATAGTTACTGGAAGCCAACTTTTATATACCAAAAATACCAGAAGATTATTTGGTGGTATTTTCCAAATTTGTATTGTATCATTAATATTTACTGGTAAAAAGGACGAGGCCATTCAAAATATAAATTGTGAGAAGGTTTGCGGTGACAATACCTACGTGACTGGAAATTCTGGAGCTCTCTTTTGTGAGTGAGTGTGGTCCTGAGAAGAACTGGAGCTTAACTATTCTTCATCTGGGGACACTGCACACCAGCCAGTCAGTGTTGCACACAGAGCCTTGCCCGGTGTTGTGAAGCTTTCAGGGTCATCAAGCCTGTATACATGTATTTGGGTCAGACTAGAAAGTTGTTCCATGATAGGTAGTTGTCTAAATCTGCAGTTAAAGCCGCATTTCCACAGGACTATGATTTAATCAAGACTCAAAATTTAGTGGGCCTGACGTTTCGATCCTAGCAGGACCTTTCCCAAAGGTAGAGAAAGCTTTGAGAAAGGTTCTGCTAGGATCGAAACGTCAGGCCCACTAAATTTTGAGATTTGCATTTTGGTAATTTTAGTCAGTAAGCAGTTCATTTTTGTATATCAATTGAACCGAGATGATATTTAAATTTATAATGGTTCAAATTTGACCTTCGTTCCCACTTGGACTTTTGAGACGGACAATTTAACCAAGACGATGGTTAAAGTAACCGAGCTGACAACATGTGGGCGTTGTGCGTGACCTTTGAGGTTACAAATGACGTCGGTAGCGCACAAGGTTAGGTCAACATAGGCACGTACACTACATTTAGTGTGCGACATGAAGTGCGACGTTGTGCACAGTGCATGTACGTGTTATGTCATTGGCCGGATGTGGTTTTTTACCAAGCCGCGTTTTACCGATTGGTGCATTTCCACTGGACTAATCGGCTCGGTAAAACTTACCTGGTCACTTTTACTGGGCAGAGGTTGGCAGGTAAAAGTAACCATTTAGCTTGGCCGAGAGGAAATTTAACAGGGCCGTTTCCACTGGACTTAAAAAGTAACCATCGTCTCCGTTATTTTGCCAAAAATAAGTCCAGTGGAAACGCGGCTTAAGACCGTCATCAGTGGCACATCCCTCATTTCTGAGGGAGAGCTCTGTAGCAACAGCTGACTGGATGTGATTCAGCTAGGACAAGGTGGACCTGGTATCACAGGAGCTTGGGGGATTCTGTAGGGCAGAGAGAGAGAGAGTGAACCGGTGTTCAGGTAGATACACACCACTGTGACAAAGTCAATGTGTCCGACTTGTATGCTCGTCACAAAATACCGAGTCTAAGTCCGAGTCCCGATTCGTCCAGGTCAAGTCCGAATCACAAAGGTCAAGTCTTGTGTCCGAGTCAAAAAGTCACCTTTAGATTTACTGCTGTATAGAAAAAAATCAAATTTTTTGACAGTTTTCTTGAATCACATTCACTCGTAACAGGCCTACTACAAGTCGTGTAAACCATTGAGATAAAATTATTTGATCAACCCATGTACCCCAAGACACAAGCTGGCAATTGCAGTCTATCTCAGTGTACATAAGTGTTTATACAAAGATTTGGTAATTGTTTTGTGGTATGTTTGTAGTTTTTATCAAGTCAGAAGCCAAGCAAATCTAGTTCAAGTCATGAGTCAGTCCGAGTCCAAGTCATGGAAAAATGAAATGACCCTTGAGTCCAAATCTGAGTCAGGAGTCATACAAGTCAGCTATGTGTCTCCCCACACGCACCTTAACTTGTTTGGCTAGTGTAACCTTTTTTGTTCGTTTGCTCTACGAAGACCCAAGCTGACTATTTGTAATCTGACCAGCACGGCTGGCTGACATTTACCATCCTGCAGTGCACCGCTGGCCCCGGCTATATGCCCCGGGACTAGGACTGCGAACAGGTGCACCGTCATCACATAACACCTACTGACCCCGGTCAGGATGCGCGAAACCGCTGCGCAAATGAACTGACATTGTCCTGGACACGGCTGCCGTGTGGTGCATTTAGTCACCTCCCAATCCAGCACTCCACAGAGGAGGAGTAAATGAGTATCAACTATTGGCTGTTTCCTGCGAGAAGGGGTGTGCTCCTTACCTGTAGGGGGACTGGGTTGCCCGATCGGAACACGGCTTTTAGGCAACTGCACTCTTGATCCCCTGCTCCACCTCACCTGCTTCGTACCCCCCCTCCCTGACTGGACAGGCTCCTTGTGTCTTCCGCCCTTTATTGCTAATGGCAGGCCCACTGGTTCAGGCCTAGGTTAGTCACGGGCCCTTTGCAGACCTTTTTGGGGAAAGTAATTTCATCATGGGGGGAGCTGCTTTAAGTCCCACTATGGCTGAGGTCAATCCCCTCTTGGCCCATTGCCAGTGACCACAAAGGCACTCTCTAGTCTCTAGAGGCTTCAGGCCACCTGTCTCATCCCATCCCAGGCTTTGTGTGTGTTTTCTTCCCTTCTTTTCCCTTTTCTCTGAAAGGGATTTGGAAATGAGGGAACTGCAATGGTGTCTGAAGGGAGAGGCTGATGGTTGGGCTTCTCTCTGTCTCTCTCTCTGTTGTGTATGGAATTGTTAACAGCATGGCCTTAATCTGCCCTTTTTTCCAGACTTCTCAAAGTCTGCTGGCTTGCTGCAAGGTGTTGCTGGATGGTCATATTCTATTTGGGAATGACATACTATCTGTGGAGCCCTTAGTCCCTTACTCTACCCTTGGCAAACAATGATAACCAAGAACCGCACCTGAACCTCTACCTCTTCCAAGCCTCAACCTCTACCTCTTCCAAGCCTGTACCCCTACCTCTTTCAAGCCTGTACCCCTACCTCTTCCAAGCCTGGACCCCTATCTCTTCCAAGCCTGGACCCCTACCCTTTCCAAGCCTGTACCCCTACCTCTTCCAAGCCTGTACCCCTACCTCTTCCAAGCCTGTACCCCTACCTCCTCCTAGCCTGGACCCCTACCTCTTCCAAGCCTGGACCCCTACCTCTTCCAAGCCTGTACCCCTACCTCTTTCAAACCTGTACCCCTACCTCTTCCAAGCCTGTACCCCTACCTCTTCCAAGCCTGGACCCCTACCTCTTCCAAGCCTGGACCCCTACCTCTTCCAAGCCTGGACCCCTACCTCTTCCAAGCCTGGACCCCTACCTCTTCCAAGCCTGGACCCCTACCCCTTCCAAGCCTGTACCCCTACCTCTTCCAAGCCTCTACCCCTACCTCTTCCAAGCCTGGACCCCTACCTCTTCCAAGCCTGTACCCTACCTCCTCCTAGCCTGTACCCCTACCTCTTCCAAGCCTGGACCCCTACCTCTTCCAAGCCTGTACCCCTACCCCTTCCAAGCCTGTACCCCTACCCCTTCCAAGCCTGTACCCCTACCTCTTCCAAGCCTGGACCCCAACCTCTTCCAAGCCTGGACCTCTACCTCTTCCAAGCCTGGACCCCTACCTCTTCCAAGCCTGGACTCCTACCTCTTCCAAGCCTTGACCCTACCTCCTCCTAGCCTGTACCCCTACCTCTTCCAAACCTGTTCCCCTACCTCTTCCAAGCCTGTACCCCTACCTCTTCCAAGCCTGGACCCCTACCCCTTCCAAGCCTGTACCCCTACCTCTTCCAAGCCTGTACCCCTACCTCTTCCAAGCCTGTACCCCTACCCCTTCCAAGCCTGTACCCCTACCCCTTCCAAGCCTGTACCCCTACCTCTTCCAAGCCTGTACCCCTACCCCTTCCAAGCCTGGACCCCTACCTCTTCCAAGCCTCTACCCCTACCTCTTCCAAGCCTGGACCCCTACCTCTTCCAAGCCTGTACCCCTACCTCTTCCAAGCCTGTACCCCTACCTCCTCCTAGCCTGTACCCCTACCTCTTCCAAGCCTGGACCCCTACCTCTTCCAAGCCTGGACTCCTACCTCTTCCAAGCCTGGACCCTACCTCCTCCTAGCCTGTACCCCTACCTCTTCCAAACCTGTTCCCCTACCTCTTCCAAGCCTGTACCCCTACCTCTTCCAAGCCTGGACCCCTACCCCTTCCAAGCCTGTACCCCTACCTCTTCCAAGCCTGTACCCCTACCTCTTCCAAGCCTGTACCCCTACCCCTTCCAAGCCTGTACCCCTACCCCTTCCAAGCCTGTACCCCTACCTCTTCCAAGCCTGTACCCCTACCCCTTCCAAGCCTGTACCCCTACCTCTTCCAAGCCTCTACCCCTACCTCTTCCAAGCCTGGACCCCTACCTCTTCCAAGCCTGTACCCCTACCTCCTCCTAGCCTGTACCCCTACCTCTTCCAAGCCTGGACCCCTACCTCTTCCAAGCCTGGACCCCTACCTCTTCCAAGCCTGGACTCCTACCTCTTCCAAGCCTGGACCCTACCTCCTCCTAGCCTGTACCCCTACCTCTTCCAAACCTGTTCCCCTACCTCTTCCAAGCCTGTACCCCTACCTCTTCCAAGCCTGGACCCCTACCCCTTCCAAGCCTGTACCCCTACCTCTTCCAAGCCTGTACCCCTACCTCTTCCAAGCCTGTACCCCTACCCCTTCCAAGCCTGTACCCCTACCCCTTCCAAGCCTGTACCCCTACCTCTTCCAAGCCTGTACCCCTACCCCTTCCAAGCCTGGACCCCTACCTCTTCCAAGCCTCTACCCCTACCTCTTCCAAGCCTGGACCCCTACCTCTTCCAAGCCTGTACCCCTACCTCTTCCAAGCCTGTACCCCTACCTCCTCCTAGCCTGTACCCCTACCTCTTCCAAGCCTGGACCCCTACCTCTTCCAAGCCTGGACTCCTACCTCTTCCAAGCCTGGACCCTACCTCCTCCTAGCCTGTACCCCTACCTCTTCCAAACCTGTTCCCCTACCTCTTCCAAGCCTGTACCCCTACCTCTTCCAAGCCTGGACCCCTACCCCTTCCAAGCCTGTACCCCTACCTCTTCCAAGCCTGTACCCCTACCTCTTCCAAGCCTGTACCCCTACCCCTTCCAAGCCTGTACCCCTACCCCTTCCAAGCCTGTACCCCTACCTCTTCCAAGCCTGTACCCCTACCCCTTCCAAGCCTGTACCCCTACCTCTTCCAAGCCTCTACCCCTACCTCTTCCAAGCCTGGACCCCTACCTCTTCCAAGCCTGTACCCCTACCTCCTCCTAGCCTGTACCCCTACCTCTTCCAAGCCTGGACCCCTACCTCTTCCAAGCCTGTACCCCTACCCCTTCCAAGCCTGGACCCCTACCTCTTCCAAGCCTGTACCCCTACCTCTTCCAAGCCTGGACCCCTACCTCTTCCAAGCCTGGACCCCTACCTCTTCCAAGCCTGGACCCCTACCTCTTCCAAGCCTGGACTCCTACCTCTTCCAAGCCTGGACCCTACCTCCTCCTAGCCTGTACCCCTACCTCTTCCAAACCTGTTCCCCTACCTCTTCCAAGCCTGTACCCCTACCTCTTCCAAGCCTGGACCCCTACCCCTTCCAAGCCTGTACCCCTACCTCTTCCAAGCCTGTACCCCTACCTCTTCCAAGCCTGGACCCCTACCTCTTCCAAGCCTGGACCCCTACCTCTTCCAAGCCTGTACCCCTACCCCTTCCAAGCCTGTACCCCTACCCCTTCCAAGCCTGTACCCCTACCTCTTCCAAGCCTGTACCCCTACCTCTTACAAGCCTGTACTCCTACCCCTTCCAAGCCTGTACCCCTATCTTTTCCAAGGCTTGACCAATGCCTCTTCCAATCCTAATGCTCCTTCCTCTTCCAAATCTTGGTCCATTTATGCCATGACCTGGCTGATCAAGAAAGGCTGGGCCCAAACCCTTTTTCTAACCCTGGCCTTCTCTGCCGCTGTGGCCTGCATCTGTAGGTCATGCCCCACATGCCTGGACTCTACCGTGTCTGGCCAACTGCCTCACCAAACATGGATAAGGCCCCTGGATAAGAGAGCCCATGATTACCCCCTGCCCTAATCTAATCACCAGGCAGTCACATGAACAGCCATTGATCACATGCTGCCAAGAAGTCTAGCTAGCCGTATCCGAAATGATGAAATTATCAAATGTGACAAGCTGTAATGATGGAAATACATGTAATTCAATTTGCCATTGAGATTTCCTCTCTCTCCACCCCCCCCCCCCTCCTTTCCATCTCACGGAAGCCTTTAAAACCTGGAGGCAGGACCTAGACTTAAACTTAGGCGCAGCCAGTCTGAAAAGTCAGAGTGGAGGATTCCGGAAAAATGGGTTGTCAACTCTCACAGATCTCGTCCTTCCCGGCATCAATAATTGGATCAGTCCCATAAAGTACATGACCAATTTGGCCCAGCTTAACAAATTACACTCCCCACACGGCCTTGTGCAGATTAAGTCTTCAACAGGTTTCTATTTTCTGAGGGGGATAGGGGGCGAGAGAGAGAGAGAGGGGGGGAGGGAGACACGTTAAGATTCGGTGTGCTGATTTCTCCGGGCTGTTTAGCGTGGGCCCACCAGTGACAACTTAAATAGTTTGCGGTGAGTCACAGGCGTTGGAAGTTGCTCCGGTTTCACAGCCCTTCTTGTGGCTGCTTGCATGCCGTGAAATTGTGATTGATGTGCCAAGGTCTCTGCTCTGCCAAGCAGGCTGGATTAAATTCCCCGGGTTCCCTGGCTGCAAGCTCCCCCTACATTGCGAGTAATTAATCATAATTAGATAAAGAAAACAAATATATCTGCGTTGTACCCGCAAACCGCAGGCCGACTGGCAAGGAACTTGGTTATTAAGTCATGTAAGAATGTGATTAGAAATGCTGTCTATCAGGGAGGAAGCTTGCTGTCCACGATCGAAATGCTGTCTCTTTAAAATTCGCCACTTACATGTATAGGCTTGAATCATTGTTTGAGGGGATCCTATTCTGCTCCTGTAAATGGTCAGTGAGAATCAGTTCATTATTTTCTTAAACTGAATCAAGTGTGAAATACTATGATCTAAGCTGCGCATATAACTAAGTTTATGCATACTGTTATGATACTGTCTATACACAGCCTTTTTCCATTCATGCAACCCATCACTCTTTAGTCAAGCAAAAGAAAAGTGAGGATTGAAATGAAAAGTTGCAAAGTTGGTTATTGAATATGTTGATGTTGATCCGTCTTCACCTCTTTCTCATCTCCCTTTGATCTTTCCTTCTTGGATCCTTTCCCTACTGATCACATCCTTAAGCCATCTGCTCTCATCAGCGTCTTATTGCTTCTCTCCTTCTATATCTTTTCCCGCCCTCGTTTTGTCCTTGACATTCAGCCTCTGAATAACAGAGAAGTCCCATAAGGATAGAACATGCCAGGCCCTCTCAATCTGTGCAAAGCTGCATACAGTCATACAGAAACGTCAGTAGCCCAGTTCCCAAGCATGACTCCTTGCTTGAAAGCATTTACCCAAAGTAGTTTGTCCTCAAGAAAGGTAACAAAGTAGATGAGAGATAGGCAAGCACAGGACATGCCAAGACCTGTCTTGGGTCACATTTGTAGCAGACAGCCTGTATATGAATTCATGAAACATGTTACTACACGTATATCAACCACGCACATCTAGTAGTAGGACAAGAGAGAATATGCAAGGATATGCAATTATTAACCCCATACGTAACCCAGTCCATGACCTTTTCCTTGAGTCCACACTGCACCTCCGAACAAAATGTTGCTCAAGCTGGTGCATTAAAATTCATTATTATTATTATTATCATTATTGCCTTTGAGTTGAGGAATGTCCTGCTAGGATCAAAACGTCAGGCCCACTAAATTTTGAGATCATTATTTATTATCATTATTATTATTCAATTGGTTGTTTGTATATGAGAACAGTGGAGAGGAATTGATGTATGTACATGTATTACAACTCAATCACTTTACCATATGAGAGAGTTTTGCATATCACAGAGAAGGACCCCAAGTTAACAAAGACTCTTGACAAGGACTTTACATCACTTCTTTCCTCCTTAACCATTTTTTTCAACAGGACCTCCAAATTCAGAACGCCAGTGGTGTTGCTATGCACCGGGCCCTCCGAATCTGGACACAACTATTGTCCACGTTTTAAACAAAGACTCTTCAGCCTACCACAAAACAATGTGTAGCATATCAAAAGCCACATAGACATGTATCCAATAGTACCAGATTTGACTTGCATTTTACACTTAATGAACACATTGATTTATTTCACAGGTACTGTATTGTTCCCGATTGTTTTAGCGAGTTTTGAAAATGGCGCATTAAAAAAAATATATGTCATGATGTTTGCGCGAGGAGAATGTAATTCAATGAGGTTTTGCCCTTGCTCGATGTGATTATCAGGCACCGGGCAAAGCACTAAGCACTCAGTGTTTATCACGTCGAGTAAGGGCAAAACCTCATTGAATTAAAACATAATAATCAAACGTGTGGCAGCCAAGGGCACAGAAAGGTAGCTCAGTGCAGAGTGGTTACAAACCCTGGCTTTACCTTCATTGACAGTTACAGCGCAAAGCTCCCTGTCAACAAGTTCAGCAAACTGCCTGTCTGCTTAGGCGAGCTTGAAACGTTCTTCCGGGCCGCTTACGTCTCGCTGTCGCTTCCAGCAACGGGCGGGCCTGCCGCAGAGCGAGAAGAAAACAAAAGGGGGCCGGCCGGCCGGCCGTGCCGCAGACTGCAGGGAGTTGTTTCCATTAACCCTCCACCCCCGTCCCTACGATGCGACTTTCTGTACTACCCTGCACACATGACCGATATCTTGATTATGCCTTCTTGTCCCCCAGGCGGTGAAGGAAGAGCGGCGTGCTCAGATGATGAAGGATCTGGCCGTTCGCCGGCTGGAAGTGAGTAAGCCATGCCTTTTTTTTTGCCCGGTGCTCAGCCAAGCCGGTTCCCTTCCATGGAACCTGTGCACTCCCTGGCTATGTTCTGCCTTCTCACGACTCATTGATTCTTTGTATGGATTCACCATTGAGTGTAACTCAATTGACTCAAATTAAGCATTTGTAACCTGCTCTGCAAAAAAAAGTTATTAATGGTGGACTTTACGCTATTACGCGTAAAGGACTACTCCACATGTGACTGTGACTGGCTCCACAAAAAGGGTATTGAGGAACATTCGTTTAAAAACGAGTAATGTACTTACTGTAGTTACCCCGGTACATTATCAGCTTCAATTTGATGTAGGTTTGGATCTGACAATGTAAGTAATTCAGTGATGTACATCACATCAGTTTTGAAAAAAAAATCCATAATATTTGATGTGATGACTGCAAAATGCCACCCCAAAATGTTGATTAATCTACGGTAATACAAAGACAATATGACAGGACCTGGACTTGAAGCCAGGCTTCTGATCTACCGCATCAACACTCCAACATCCGAGCTACATGTATCTGGCCTCTTTGCAGACCATTGATAGTTGACTATTTGGGATGGTCCTAGCTCAGATAGTAGAACACTAGTACATTGAACCAGATTTCTGGGTCCAGTCAAATTCTCCTCAGGTGGTAGAACACTGTTACATTGAACCAGATTCCTGGGTCCAGTCAAATTCTCCTCAGGTGGTAGAACACTGGTACATTGAACCAGATTCCTGGGTCCAGTCAAATTCTCCTCAGGTGGTAGAACACTGGTACATTGAACCAGATTCCTGGGTCCAGTCAAATTCTCCTCAGGTGGTAGAACACTGGTACATTGAACCAGATTCCTGGGTCCAGTCAAATTCTCCTCAGGTGGTAGAACACTGGTACATTGAACCAGATTCCTGGGTCCAGTCAAATTCTCCTCGGGTGCTATCTTTAAGCGTTTTTCTGAATTTCCTAATTCAGTGTCCTATCCTTTGACAATGGAAGATATCAGAATTCATGTGGGCCTAGCTTTTTATTGCCAAGTAGCAATGTCTGAGAGGAATTCCTGACCTTTAACCCCAGAGGGCTAACTGAGGAATGGTTTACTCAGTGTGTATCTTCTAGATGTCTTTATAGAAATTAAACAGCATTGAAGAATATCTAAGGATATTCCCCTGACATCTCAATCCTAGCTGGACCTTTCTCAAAGGCAGAATCATTCTGCCTGTGCGAAAGGTCATGCTAGGCTGAAAACCCCCAGCCACTCTACATCTATGATCTTATTTGAATTTGGATCAGTTTTATAGTCAGTAAGCAGTTTGCAGCATATTTGGGTATCACTTGAAATCCCATTTGGAAGCCTTTTACTTTCGAATACTGCTTTATTCTAGCATTGAAGAGGTCCGCTGTGCAGTAATCGTCCTACCTGTGAATCCTCACTCTAGCTTCTACTGCATCACTAACCATCTCCTTGTATCCCATCCCAGCATGAGATACAACAGCTGGAGGACAAAGTGGAGGACAGTGCAGCCAACACACAGTTCTCCCCGTACCTTGTGCCCGATGCCAACGCCCTCATGAACCACTTGGGCCTGATACAGCTCCTGGCAGACAGTCAGCGGTTCATCGTGGTCATTCCGTATTCAGGTAGGCCATCAGAGGGCCCTCCACTCCCCCCAGTCCCTCTCCCTCTCTCCCTCTCTCTCTCCCTCTCCCATCATGCATCCATCTGGGACCCCTACCTCCCTGGTCAATCTCTAGGGCCGTACTGGAGTTAAATGACACCTGACTGAAGTGGAGTGAAAGCAAAATACTGCCTTAAAGGTAGTGTACAGCATTTGCGAAGGTCAAAAAATCGCATCCATACTTTGTCAAATCCAAGGTATACATAAAATAACGCCTGCGTAATAGGTTTGGCTCAACAATGTCATGAAAAAAACTTTGGAAACAAAATGAAATACCCACCTTTATCAGACATGAAGGGCAGTATTTGTAAAAGAAACTCTTTGCTCCAACCAACGATCGTTCCACAATCGCTCCATTCACCAAATTTCCTCTTTTCTCGAAAATGGCAGATTTTCAAGCGCTAACATTTCGCGGAATATCTGATACCATTACTAACTTCCCGATGAGTAAGTCATTTCTCTAATTTGGAATGTCCGGAAATTTGGCACTTTGTAAACAGTGCACTCTGTGGGTTTTTTATTGTCAACATCATGTTGATTTGTAGTCATATATGATGCCTGGAAAATTGGCCATGATGTTTGTCATCAAATAGAATGTTGAATTAAAGTACAAATAAAGGAAAAACGTTGGCAAAGACTATTTAGGAAGGCTGCCATCTAAGGGCTGGATAGCTCAGATGGTAAGAGCACTGGTACGCAAAACCAGAGGTCTCAGGTTTAAGTCCCGATCCAGTCAAAGTTTTCTTTGCCATTTTTCAAAATGATACAACTGGAACCTGAGGGTTTTTTTGCCTTTGAAAAAAGGTCTCGCTAGGATCAAAGCACCGGGGCTGGTTACTCTTAGAAACTGCAAAGGAACTCATTGGGTCAAGTAAAGCCTCATGCATGCCATGAACAAGAAACTAACAACACACTGATTGTATATCAAAACCAGCAATATTTAGGGGGGGGGTGATCCCTGGAGATATATGGCAGTTAATGCTTCTGATTCCACCCCGGCAAAGATTAGTTGACTATTTGCGTAGACCGCCATCTAAGGGCTGGATAACCATTCAGGTGGTAACCATGGATCTCTGGTTTAAGTCCCAGTCCGGTCAAAATTTTCTTTACCATTTTTCAAAATAGGTCAACAGTTCCCAGTCAGTTTTTCATTTATTTGTTTGGCATAAGTATTTTAGCACAAATTCTGTGACCCCGTGGATGAAAAACAGATGCTGTGAAGCTGTGGTTTGTATTTTCCGTTCATCAAGGCTAACAGAAATTGACAAGATGTGGCCATGGTTTTCAAATAAATGAAGCATCATCTTGCATTTCCAAATGTTTTCTGGGAAGAAAAGGTGATTGGCTTGGCTTGCATTTGGCAATATTTCATGTAGATCAAACTTGCCGTCAGTTGGTTGTTTTTTTTTATTGTCATTTCATCAATGCATGTAGAATATTCATGTAGGTCATATTTCTCATTGCGCTTGTAAATTGTCTCAAATCAATTCATCCCCTCATTGTTGCAGTATTTTGAAGGATGCTCTTAACAGTTTATGTTGGTCTACATATCACAAACTACCTCAAATCCTTTCAAATCCCCCCACATTGCAGAGTTTTTAAAGGACACAGGATTGCAGGACAACTGGCATTTCAGCTAACTAGACATCTGCAACAAAATGTATCTGTAGGAAAGGCTCGCAGATTTGTCTTGTTTAATGTATTCAGAACAGCCGCATGCAACTGGATATACCCGAGAGAGATGGAGTTTGTACAGTACACTGTTCTGTTTGAGTAGGATGACAGCTTGAGATGTGTCATTAGTCTGGAGCACAAACCAGTGCTCCCGTTCCTGCTGTGGGGTCAAGTGGTTGGCCTCCCAGTGGACACTCTGACTGGGGCCAGACTCACCTGGTCAATTTCACCTGCCTGACATTTCCTCCCCTCATGATCCCCTCAACCCACCCTCCCCTTTCCCCTCCCTCCACCTTGTCATCTCAACTTGGCAATCCCATGGCTCAGTGACAAAGTGACAATGCAGGTGTACCTGTGTGGAATGAAGCACATTCCTCCCACTGAGAAAGGCTTTCCCAACCAGGGGGGGGGGTGGCCAAAAGGTTGATTGACCAATCGATCCATCAGTCTGTCAGCCAGTCACTCAGTCATTCAGTGATTCAGTTGGGGAGTCAGTCACACCGTCACTTAATCACTCAGTCAGGGAATCAGTCACACATTCACTCAGTCACTCAGTCACTCAGTCAGGGATTCAAGTACACATTCACTCAGTCACTCCATCTGTAAATCAGTCAACCAATCAACTGATCAATCAATCAATCAATCAATCAATCAATCTATCAAAATATCCATCCAAAGATCAATTAGTCACTCTCCCCATGAATAAAATTGATCTATTCATTAATCCCAAATAGTGAGACTCAACTATTTTTCCATTCAAATCACAACAGGAATTAGCAACCAGAAGCTTGTGTTTGAATGTAAACAAAAATGGATGCCAGACAGCCATGAACTGATACTGCTAATGGTTCTTTCTCAAAATATCAAAACAGCCTCTCACCAGATCCTCGTTGATGAGAGATGCGTCTCATAAACCAGTTAAAATATCAATCAATCAATCAATCAATCAATACCTTATTTCCACTTAATCAATCAATCAATCAATCAACCAATCAATCAATACCTTATTTCCACTTAACCAATCAAAACAGCATGGAAATTCACAAAATAAATAAATTTTACACTGTGATTAAGTGGAGGAGGTTTCCAAAAAGCAGAGCTTGTCAGGAGACCCCCATGACTTGTGATGGTAAACGATTTAAGTTGAGTGATTGAGTCATATAGGACACACAAGTGAATTACATTAAGTTACACAAACCAACAAAAACGAGGACTCAAACACAAAAGGAATGCACTGGACAAAACATAGGGGCGTTTGCAGTGACACCATGTATAAGGTTTCTTAAAGATAAGGTGTGGTTCTGAAAAGAAACTAAGTGGTAACTCGACATTTCGACTAGTATGTGCTGGCTGGCATTCTCCTGACGGCCAGCACATACTGGTCGAAACGTTGAGTTACCACTTGGGTTCTTTTCAGAACCACACCTCTTCTTTAAGAGACCTTATACATGGTGTCACTGCAAATTCTCCCATATTGTTTCACCACCATGCAAAGCCTTAAGTGTTATTTGTACTTGACAAAAACAAAAAAATGTATAGCAACTGAAAAATAAAATGAAATGAAATCAGCCATTACTACTTTCCTATTAAAATCCGCTTCAATGTTTGCTTAAATAAGTAACCACTGTTAATGCCTTTAACGTCATCATCAACAACATCATCATCATCAAATTATTTGAGACATGTCCTCTGTTTGTTTTATCCTTCCTTTCTGTCTTTGGTTGGTGTGGCTGTTTTTCCCCCCGGTAGTCGTGGGTCACCTGGACCACTTCAAGAAGAAGCACTTTGAGGCCCGAGAAGCCAGCCGCTTCCTGGAGCAGATCCTGAAGAAAGGCAACAGGTCAGTGGGCAGCCTCGGCCTGCAACTCGAACCCCAGTTCACTGCTTTGACGGGCTAAAGCCGTGTCCGCACTGGACTTATTTTTTACCGAGCCCATGGGTAACATTCCAATGGGTAAATCTTCCCAGCATCCATACTTGGACTATCGACTCGGGTAAACTAACCAAGACGATCGGTGAAACTAACCCACTCATGTACATGTACATGTACTGTAGGTACACAAACATGTTGTTACCCCGCGCCCGCACGAGTCTTGCATACAGTAACATAAAGTGCGGGGCGCCGGATGTGTTTTTTTACCAAGTCGTTTACCGAGACGTCGTGTCCGGATTGAACTTTACGACTCGGTTAAACTGACCTGGTCAATTTAACCGGGCAGAAGTTGGTCGGTTAAACTACTCATTCGAGTTGGGTAAGTTACCTGGGAGGAAAACTTCCTGGGCTGTCCGCACTGGACTTAAAATGGTCAAGTTACCCATTTGCTCGGTTAGTTTAATCAAAAGAAGTCCATTGCGGACAGGGCTTTGATAAGCCATTGCCAGGGTCCTTGTCAACTTCGCTTTCTTGGACCAAATGCGGCGGGATTTGGCTTTAGCTGGAAATAAGTGAAGGCTAACACCATCCTTGGAAGTGTTGCTTTATCCTGCAGCATTTTCCACACAAAAAAAACTGCAAAAAAGCAAGACATTTTCTCAACAAGTACAGGCAGCTAGAAAGCAACAACGGGTTGTACACCTGTACAAAATATCTGTAAACTATTTTTGTCTCAGCACCCACAAATGCACAGACAAAATGCACAGGGGCATATTCAGAGTCAGACGGACATCTGGAATCCTGGTTTTGTAACCAGACTTGGATTTCGCAAAAGCCTTAAGATGCCTTCTTACTCAGCTTACGATGGATAACCCATTGTTAGTTGTGATACACTGTGTGGTTTCTGTGCATCGCTTACAACGAGTTTAGTGAAATCGATCCCTGCCCATTTTTAGATGCAAAATATTTTGTATTACATTTTTCTGTGTGTGATTCAAGGGAGATTATTTTGTAGGGCAAAGGGTTTTCTTATTCTTTGTTTTACTTAAATGAGAGCTGTGTGTAGACTCCGTGCCTTGAGCACCCTGACAGATAGGACTGGTGTATAATAAGATTTCCATATCAGTGTTATATGCAAACATTTTGCAAACTGCTTACTGACTCAAAGGAACTAAATTCAAATCTCAAAATTTTGACTCTCCCTCTCCCTCTCCTTCCCCCTCTCCCTCTCCCTCTCCCTCCCCCTCTCCCTCCCCCCTCCCCCTCCCTCTTCCCCTTCCTCTCCCTAACCCTCTCCCTATCCCTCTCCCTCTCCCCTCTCTCTCCCTCTCCCTCTCCCTCCCCCTCCCCTCTCTCTCCCCTCTCTCTAACCCTCTCCCTCCTCATCACACACTACCTCCACCACCAACTGTCAGTGATACACTTTTATCTCTTTGCAGAGATATGATTGAGACTTATGATTGATAGGACCTTTCTGAAATACCTTTGAGACCAGGCCCTCCTAATTTTTTGTTGAGATTTCCATCCTAATAAATAAATCTAATCATCCTAATAAATGGCCAAATAGTCGAGACAAACGCTCGGCTTGTTTGTCCGCTCCGAGAGGCTGTTATAGTCCTCAGCTTCCTGCTTGTCCGAAGCCCCAACCGCAAACTCTGAAAGCTGACCTGAGATTTCTCTCTGATTGAAGGCACATCCGGGTGCAGAGACAGCACGAGGTGCTTGCCATCGACAAGGACAAGAAGCCCAAGGACAAGGACAAGTCTATCAAGTGAGTGAAGAGATTAGGCTCCGGGTTTCTCCGCTTGCTGTCAACCCATCCCTGCCATCTCCTCCAATCCTTCTCCCTCACCCATCCTCTCGGAATATTTTGACCTGACATGTCCGTAGAAGTGATGTGATCCCCCCCCCTCCCCCTTCTGAGCTCCTCAACAGTCCTCTCTCTCTCATTCTCTGGTGTGGGTATTTACTCTTCTCTTCTCCAATGTCTAGGACCCTGTACCACGTCATTGAGTGCGGCCTGTTCTTCAGCCAGCGCTCTGTCTCCCAGGGCAGCGACGCTCAGGGGATGGTGACCGTCCTGACGGACTACCGGCCGGGCCAGCTGGCCGCTTGCCCGCTGGCCCTGGCCGGCGTGGAGATGGGCCAGGCCAGGGGGCTCCGCTTCGAGAACGCCGGCGAGTTCTACCACTCCTGGAAGAACTCTAGCCAGAGTTGATGACACAGCGGACCGAGAACGGGAACCGCACTGCGCAGCGTTCAAGGTGAACCCTCCGAATTGATTTCCCTCACTTAACGATGAAGTTGATTTCTGTGGCTAGCTATTTGCATTCAACCCCCCCCCCCCCCTGATGTGCCATCATTTTGAGGACCACAAAGGTCCTGATAAGTTGTTTCTTCTGTTGGTTCAGGGATTAGGGCTATTTATGCAATAATGTTATCTATTGCATTCAGGAGTCCGGATCGTAAGTGCGTTGGTAGTGTGGATGAGTGGGATTTGTTTTTTATTGCATCATGCTGTCTGTGAGACTAGTCATATGTCAAGACCGTATCTCATGGTCTCTCGGGACCGCAAAGATGAACTGTCTCACTTGAAGTCATTCATGATGTCAGGTTTGGCTGGGAGCTAATATTTCAATTACCTTACTCCTCCGGTGTCCTGGATACATCATGATACTTTAACAGCAGAACGTCCAGGGTAGAAATTGATATAGGACGGGGTCGCATTCTTCTCGGTGTAGACCTTTCCTTAAGAAGTCTTGTCTTCTTCAAGTGTCAATTTGTGTGGTCTGTATTAAACGACACGAATGCCATGTAGACTCATGTGGATGTTTTGGCATTGAACATTCACTGTAGGTAGGCGTAACCTTTCACCGATCTCACTAATCTGGGAAACATTTTATTGACACATTCTGTTTGCATACATGTCACCTGCTCTGCGAAAAAAGGGTCTTATGAGGCGCTATGCTATAATGCATGAAGGGCTGTTCTGTGTGGAGATGGTGAAAACAAATCATATTGTGATTTTTTGGGGGGTTTATTGGCTTCTATCATATAAATACTTTCATGATTTTTTTTAGAAAGATAGCTTCAAAGGAAGATAAATGTTGCTAGGGCCATTCAAGGAATGTTCATTTTTAGCAAATTTCCTTTTCCACTTGTCATGTTTACAGGGCTGTATCTCTGAATGCACTTTTGTAGAAATTATACAATATGAATATGAAAATATCGGTATATCTCCATAATGCAAAATGCCATGGGTTCAAACCTACACCAAATTAAAGCTTATAATGTAACTAATTAAGCTATGTATATAACTAAATTTTTCAATTTTGACCCATTTTTTGTGGAGCCGTTCACAATTATGGCTTCAACCAAAGACATCCTCACGTTTCTGTGGCTAGAGCAAAAGACTCCCTTTTCTACCCCCACCATTTTGGTTTGCAAAGGCACCAACAGCCATCAGAAATATTTGCATTCAACAAAAAGGATATTAGTAAACATGAGAGAACAATATTTTCACTGTCAGTCCCCGAGTTGAGGTCGCTTGCACGAAGCACTGTGTCAGGGTTGACTGAGTCCTGAGAGTTTGTGCGGTGGGAAAGGGTGTGTGGAAGGGGATTGATGCAAGCAATGTGTGACACCACATTGGACGAAGGGAATTGTTATTACACTATGCAGGGCCCATGCATCAGTGAACACACTCCATCCATAAGGCAGTGGTATAATTGATGGATTCTCATTGCCAAGAGGAGTGGGGAGGAGGGGGGGAGGTTGATGGTGGTTGACAACTGAGCAGTGCATCTGGGCATCGTTGACATTCCATTAGCAAATCAATGACAGTGTTTGGGGACAAGCCAGGGATTGGAATACATCACCGGGTTCGCTTGTCTAGTGAGCACTCCCACTTATATGCAGTGTGGCTTTTTCTCTCTTTTTTTTATAAAGGAAGGAAAATAAAATCACGGCCAAAAGAGGAGTAAATATCTCAGCCCATTTGGGCAGAAAGGCAAACAGGGGGAGTGGAGACTAGAAGGCCAAGCCAAATGGCTCGGTGCCCCCTGAAAGAGGTTGCTAGGGAGGCAGCCATGCGTGCCGCAGCCCGTAAATTGAAAGTCCTTTTGCGTTCCGCACCGAAGCCGCCCGCTTCCTGTCAATTTCACGGATGATGGAATTCTCCTTTCAACTCTGGCTGGTGGGCTTTGACTGGGTGGGAGGGGCAAGGCATAGACCTGCATTTGATTAATTTAATCTTATGTTATCTTCTTCTTTTCTCCCTCTCTCTTCATTCTCAGAGCATGTTGACTCAGTGGCACTTATAGGCAGGCACGCAGGCAGCATATTGGCAATCAGGAACTTATCCTAGTTCAGCTGCCTGAACTAAGTGTACCAATTATGATGGGGTCCTTTACCATCCCCCTCCCTCTCCCTCTCCCTCTCTCTCTCCCCTTTCTGTCCCTCTCCCTCTCACACTCACTCTCCCTCTCACTCTCTCTCTCTCAATCTCCTTCTCTCTCTCCCTCTCCCTCTCTCTCTCCCTCTCCCCCTCGCTCTCCCTCTCCCTCTCACTCTCCCCCTTTCTGTCCCTCTCCCTCTCACACTCACTGTCACTCTCCCTCTCCCTCTCCCTATCCCTCTCCCTCTCCCTCTCACTCTCACTCTCACTCTCACTCTCACTCTCACTCTCACTCTCCCCTCACTCTCCCTCTCCCTCTCCCTCTCCCTCTCACTCTCCCTCTCCCTCTCCCTCTCCCTCTCCCTCTCCCTCTCCCTCTCCCTCTCCCTCTCCCTCTCACTCTCCCCTCACTCTCCCCCGCTCCCTCTCCCTCTCCCTCTCCCTCTCCCTCTCACTCTCACTCTCACTCTCACTCTCACTCTCACTCTCCCTCTCCCTCTCCCCCTCACTCTCCCCTCTCCCTCTCCCTCTCCCTCTCCCTCTCCCTCTCCCTCTCCCTCTCCCTCTCCCTCTCCCTCTCACTCTCCCTCTCCCTCTCACTCTCCCTCTCCCTCTCCCACTCCCTCTCCCTCTCCCTCTCCCTCTCCCTCTCACTCTCACTCTCACTCTCCCTCTCACTCTCCTTTTCCCTTTCCCTCTCCCTCTCCCTCTCCCTCCCCTCTCCCTCTCCCTCTCCCTCTCCCTCTCACTCTCACTCTTACTCTCCCCCTCACTCTCCCCCTCTCCCTCTCCCTCTCCCTCTCACTCTCAATCTCCCTCTCCCTCTCACTCTCACTCTCACTCTCACTCTCCTTTTCCCTTTCCCTCTCCCTCTCCCTCTCCCTCTCCCTCCCCCTCTCCCTCTCCCTCCCCCTCTCCCTCTCTCTCTCCCTCTCCCTCTCCCTCTCCCTCTCCCTCTCCCTCTCCCTCTCCCTCTCCCTCTCCCTCTCCCTCTCCCTCTCCCTCTCCCTCTCCCTCTCCCTCTCCCTCTCCCTCTCCCCCTCCCCCTCCCCTCTCTCTCCCCTCTCTCTCTCCCTCTCCCTCCTCATCACACACACCGCCTCCACCACCCCCTGTCAGCGATACACTATTCTCTCTTTGCAGAGATATGATTGAAAGATATCATATTTCCCTGCCATTCAGTGTTACACTGCCTTTGTAGTTTATTTTGCTCATTGGTGACATGGCATGCCGCAACCAACGGTGACAGTAACACCAATATCCTTCTTCTCATTCCCATCTCGCTGTGCCATGTGACTTTGTATTAATTTCCTTGCTATCTATCCGTCTTTCCCATTATACCGTGTCTGATCCCTCTTTTTATTCGCAAGGCACTGAGCTAGATAGATGTTGTTCACCTATGTGAGAGATAATGTGAATGATTAGTGGCAAAGACAGACCGCATTAGGAACGGGATAGCCGCTTATGATAATTGATCCAGAACCCGGCATTTTTTTTTAGGATATTGAAACTTTCAGATGGGAAATATAAAGGTTTGCACCAACATCGTTGTGGATTGGGAGTTCAGCAGGAATTATCCGAGAAACAAGTTTTTATAATCTGGTGGCTAGGATGCAGTGACCTGGCCCAGGCGGGCGCCGTGATTGGCCGAGCTGGCAGCCCACTGCCAAGACTGCCTGTCCAATCAGACCACCAGGAACCCAACCTGTGAATATTCATTGCTCAGTGCCTGCGCTCAATGCAGGCAGGAGCTGCTCTGTAAAGTCAACATGGGGAGTGATTGCTGCCGGGCAAGAATGGTTTGTTTCTCCTCAGTCTAAAAAAAAAAAAAATCTGTTGGGGACATTTTTGTCCTGTGATGCTTCCAAACCTTGGTGGAAGGTTAGCCAAACAGCATGCAAGGTTTTGTAATTTACTTGTTTTGCAGTCGAAAGAGCTTCCTTTTGTCAGGGATGCTTTCCTAAGCACACAAAAAAATCCCCTTTTACATGTTGTGCAAACCTCTATGGGGGCAGTTTTTGTCCATCTCATTTTTAACTAACTTGTCCACTGGTTAAAATGACAGGGACTTTCTATACTTGATTTGGAAGTTTGGTTGCCATTAGGCCTTTCCCTATCCTTTGACCTGTCAGCAACCATTTGTCTGCAATAAAAACTGATTGATAAATGAAGGAGAATTGTTATTTGTATTGGAGGAATCCCAGTGTTTTCATTCAGCTTCTGAAGCACAATGGTATTGAGAGTTGTCTTTGAAGGATACCAAAAGTTAATACAAAAACTATTGCAAACTGCTCACTCACTAAAATTACCTGCAATACATAAATCTAAAAAGTTAGAGGGCCTGACGTTTCGATTCTAGCAGGACCTTTGAGAAATTCCTGCTAGGATCGAAACGTCAGGCCTCTAATTTTTGAGATTTAAAGGAAACCGTGAACACAATCACAAGTGAGTCAGAAACCAATCCAAACTCTCATTTCCCTTGAAGGTTTGCCTTTGCCCCGAAAAACCATCTGACCAACTCGTGCATGCACAATACCATGATAATATTCAGTGATATAATGTAGCAAACTGCTTACTTCAGGCATGCAACTTTTCCGCGGATCCGCGGATTTTTAATTCGGCCGTAAGAAAAAATCAAATCCGTATAAAAAAAATATTTCCTCACCCCTAACTATTATTTAAAACACATGCTGAGATCAGGTTAAAAACTTCGATGTTTACTTTTCATTTTGTGTAAACAAAAATTCAATTTTCTGGGTGTATGCCTTGAAAAAGGTTAAAATCTGTCACTCGGCTTAAAGTCATAAGTGGTCAAAAACTGCTCAGAATGCACCACAGAGCATCTAGAATCCAAAATTTTCGGGGGCCCTTAAGCGGGCCCCAAACCCCACGCCATTAGGCTTCGTGCTTCGCGCTCGCAGTTTCATTCGGACATTTTCCTCTTTTTTTCTTTTTAATTCAAGAGTTACTGTTACTTAAATACAAATCTTTACATTTAGTGGCCCTGACGTTTCGATCCCAGCAGGACCTTTCTCAAAGTCACCAGTCAGAATCTATTCTTTGAGTCAGACCGCTATGTGCTAGGGCCCATTGGTAGCCAAATAGTTTTGCTTCTTCATCACATAAAAAAAAAGTAGCTGAAGAGGTTTTGTAAATGTCAACGATGTGACTTGGATTATGTTGGCAGGAAGTATTAGCCAGGAACGTGGTGCAGTTCAGATGTGTTCAAGGATCGTTGGAGCTCCTTCTTAACAATTCTTTGTCCCACAATGGGAGCTGTGCTGATCCATTACCATGGCAACGTCACATTTTCCAGGTTAGAGGTGCAAGCTGAAATGCACATTACCTGAGTGGAATGTCCCTTGTGACCAGATAGTTAAATCCAAATCTTGCCTTCAGGGGTACAGATTGGATTTCTTTTATGTCCTTGCAATTTTTTTGGCAAACAGGTTTGTAAGACCAAACAACCTGGACTGGATAGAAAAAATATTCTCCAAACATTTCCTGATTCGGCTGAAATTAAAAAGTTCTTAAAATTCTTTCACCTCTCGAGAGTTCAGTGCTTGGATTTTGACAGAAATCTTTTGAATAGCCATGGATGTAGTATGCCATCGCGATCTGCTTCTTTAACATATTATAAGAGCCCTTTGAAAGTGGGTTTTTTCAGAGAATATGATTGACCTAGTATCAAAGAATTTCCCTAATGGTTGAGGAACTAGGTGGGTTTTTTATTCTTTCACAGCCCTCACCAAACTCCCAGGGAAACCAAAGCGCCGGAAAAGCTCAACCACAAATGGGCCCCAATCCCATGGTCTGACTATAGATGGTAGACCAGTTATTTCCTCCAATTCTGGGTCGAACCGTTGACTTTGAAAAGCTGTTAAAACCATGAGCCACCCCCCCCCCTCCGCTGTTACCTTGGTTCTAGGTTACAAATCAAAAAGGAAATTGTTTTCGGCATGGTGGGGGGGGGGGGGGGAGGGAGAGGAGGGCTGCCCCACAGTTCATTGCCCTGGATATAGACAAACAAAGCAATTTTCTATGCCCGTGTGTAACCCTAGCTTAAAGTAGGCCTTAGCACACTCGCATGTTTTCAGCATTCGGATTGATCATCGTTAGCCTGTACGTAATTTTTTCGTGATTTGCCCACACATGGCAACCACAAAGGGGCCGCACTCCCCACACCAGACACATGGGGCTCTAGTCTCCTCTCCAGTCTCTCAGACTCGCAACAACAAGGTGGTTATTTTCTGTATGCAGTTCAAACAGAAGGTCCTGCCCCAGAAAAGATAGTTGACTGTTTGGGAAGGCACCATCTTAGAACTGGGTAGCGCATGTGGTTGGAGCACTGGCACAGTCAGCCAAAAGAACCTTGATTCGAATCTTGGTCCAGTTGAATGTGATTGAATTTCCCAGTCTTGTTGATTTAAAAAAGGGTTACGATTTGTACTTCCTGGAAACTATTTGCTAGAAGCAATGCTTTGAGCCAGGGTCAGCCATGTTGAATACCTTCCAAGCCCTCTGAAAGACATCTACAGGTGGCAATTTGGTTCCAAGGATAATCACTTTGTTAGCCCAACCCAAGAGATGCTGATGTCATTATGGTGACCTTTAGACTAACTTCTACTAGTCAATATTTTATTTGGCAACAGTCTGGTACCCAGAATCCTATGACAGCTCTGAGCATTCCCTCACCACAGTTAAACCACAATGTACAATGTTGGCTTCATAGCCACATTTGGGTCACGCACTAAAATCACGAATTTCCTGGTATGGGGAAATCAAAAAGCAGAAAGTCGGGCACTGTCCTGCAAACGGGATCCTCAGGAAGTGCGTGTGAGGCAATAGTGGTCTCTGGCCTTTGCCAAGAGTGTTTAAACATTGCATGCTATTCCTCTTTCGTGTCACGAACTTATCTGAGGGAAACCATAAACCTAGAATTCATGTATCAATGCTTTGATAGCTTGAAAATGGGCCCATGTACTTTGCTGAGCGCACAGGTCTACCCACAAAGAGGAAATAGCTTTGCACAATTTACACGGTTGCCAACTTGGCCGTGGCCTCTTTCCCATTTTGCGGCGTCATTGAGGTGAAAGTTAAGCAGTATTTTCCCACGGGATTTTGCCCGGTTGTTGTCTGAGTAAATAATTTGACCTGGGAAGGCATTGGATTGGAAGCGGAAAGGGGACCGTTGGATGAGCAATTGCAAGAAAGTTGCATGGGTGGATTTTGTGGAGGACGTCTTAAGCCCTGTTTGCACTGGACTTTTTTTTTGGGGGGGAGCGAAGGTTTTACAATGGTAAAATGAAATATGGTCACAAACGTAACCAAAGTCCGCACTTTCAACACGGGTACAGTTCACCGAGACTGTGGTAGAAGTAGCCGAGCTGGCAGTATAAAGACTCAAACCAATGCAAAACGCATGAGTCGTGACCTGTGCAGCATGATCTCGCTCCCACGGGTACATTGTAGATGCAAGGGCGGATATACGCTTTCCCGTGTGCGGCTAATGGCTGTACCGACTCCCTCTACATGCTCTGGTCCACACTGGACTTATCGTCTCAGGAAAACTGAAAAGTAACCAGGTAACTTGTCCTGGGCAGCAGTTGGCCGGTAGAAATAACTGCTGGACTCGGTAAAAGTCATTGAGAGGAGAACATCCCAGGCTGTCCGCACTGGACTTAAAATGGGAAAAGTTCCCATGGTCTCAGTAAGTTTTACCGAATAAAGTCCAGTGCGGATAGGGCTTTAGGGAGGTTTTTTTTTAAGTCTTCCTCCATGCCTTGAATTAAGACTAGCTCCCCCCCCCCCCACTAGTTGTCCCTGGGAAATGCAAAGCCTGTGACCTCTGCCCTTCCCCCCTGTGGTTCACCCCCCCCCCCCCCAAAAGAAGGGAAAGAAAAATTCCTAGGAAAAAAATGGGGGAGAAAAAAGAGGCCTGAGAGAGTGTGGTTTACAGGACCAGAACCCACCTACTGGGACGCATCGGATTACAAGGTGAACATTTTATGGGTACCTAACTCAAGTTGGAATTTAGCTGCCTGGGTTCCAGGCCACAATTTATCCACCAGGGGTTGTCCATAATTCTATTTAAGTGCTTCCAGAAGCTGTTTGGTCTGGCCAGATTAGATTTATAGCAATTTGGTAAATTGGAAGTTATTTATTGGTTTATGCATAGAGCAAGTGGAAAGATTGTGAAGTGTACTTTTTTTCCTGGTCATATTTCTGGAATGCTACAGCAGGATCTAAATCTGCAACATTTTTTTTTTGGGGGGGGGTGGGGGGTCGGAAAGCTTTAATTTATATAAAGTCAGCCATTTCAGTGGAGCATCCAAAGGCAATAGATCTTGGTAAATAATGTTGGTTTGCACTCAATGTTAACAAACATCAGTAAAAATGTCAGTAAACAAGCAAAGGAAAAGAAAACTCCCTCAGAGGTTTGAACCCACATTTTCACCACCGTTGTACTGGCACTAGACTTAAAAAATGGGAAATTTAGCTGATAAGATGGTTACATTTCCATTAGGTAAATCTTACAGCCATTCCCATGCACTTGGACATTTTGAGTTGGGAAAATTTAATACAAGACGGTGGTTTAAAGTAACAGCTGGCAATATAGTGGCTCATGATGGAGCTGCGCAAAAAATTGAGATTACATAATGCCCGCGTAATATAATCACTTCTGGAGTTTGATCATAGTTTGCGCGCCGTGTTTGCAGAAACTGTGCACTGTGCAGGGCACCTGTGTGTTGTCATTGGCACTTGACAGGCTGACATTTGCTCGGATGTGGTTTTTTTTTACCGAGTCGCGCATTTCCGCTGGACTAATGGACCCGATAGTTACCTGGTCACTTCCACTGGGCCGAGGCTGGCCAGTAAAAGTCATCATTGGACTCGGTTTAAGTAACTGAGAGGAAATTCAGTTTACTGGGCGAATTTCCACGAGACTTGAAATGGGAAAAGTAACCACCGTCTGGGTGAGTTGTACTAAAATCAGTCCAGTGGAAATGCGGCTTTAAACAATTGGTAAAAAATGCAAAAGGTTTGACTTGTCCAGGATACGAACCCCAGACCTCTGGTTTATGATGACAGTGATCTTACCACCTCAGCTATCTAGCTCTTAGATGGCGGCCCTCTCAAGTAGTCAACTAATCTTTGCCATGCTGGGAGTGCCAATATTAAATGGAGCATTCAACCATTAACAGCCTCATAAGGCAGTTAATAGTCAAACATGAATGTCCAGGGGTGGATGTCACAAAGCCTTACGATGCATCGTAACTCAACTTGCGATGTATTACCCATCGTAAGTTGTGATAGGCCCTATGGTTTCTGTGCATCGCTCATTGTCTTGCGATTGATCGTAAGTTAGGATGAGTTTGGTGAAATCGACCACTGAATTCACACTGCCATTTCATTCAGATGCAATCATCAGAGGTTCGGGAATCATATAAACTTGCACTTTCCGACCATAGATATGTCAATACGGTTTCGAGTAATGGTTTCTCTTCCTTGTTTGTGTACCGCATGTTTGTTTATTGTAAATGATATGAGGATATGCACTGTTTTTGTATCTTGTTGTTGCACTGATGTTTATTTATCAGACTTTAATACAGGGTGCTTTGTGGGTTTGTGAAAGGCACGGACAGGAACTCCGTGTTGATTTGTTTTTTCATCAGGCTGAGAAAATTGGAATCTGCACAGGGCATTCTGACTGCTTGCTTGGAAATAATCGGAGCTCGGGTGGGATTCGAACCTGCAGTGTATCGGCAGACATCAATGGTTACCCCACTCAACTGTAGGTTAGATTAGATCAGATTAGATTAGATTAGATTAGATTAGATTAGATTAGATTAGATTAGATTAGATTAGATTAGATCAGATTAGATTAGATTAGATCAGATTAGATCAGATCAGATTAGTTAAGATTACAATTCTTTATTGTCTGCCTAAATACACGGATAATTGTCTTCCGTTGGCAAAAGAAGAATTATGAAAGATAAAATCAACAATAAAATTTAAAACACATTACTGATGAATTATTGATGTATGAATACAATACAATGCAATTTAAAAATCAAATCAATTAATTGAAATTCCTCACGCAATTGTACATGCCCAAAGTCAAACCTTCAAAATAGGAATTTAATTACTGGTACATTTATTATCCCCTCTCCAAATGGACAAAAAAGTCTTCGGCCTTTGGTTGTAAGGGGATTGTGATTATCGCAACTATAGGAAGGCACAAGTCCTTTTCAACCTACAGTACCTTTTATATAAGTCAAAACCCATGTATTTTGACACAGGTCAATCATGCTGTGTATTCACATTATGCAACACAAAATTGGCAGTTGTACTAGTACACATGTGAGTTTCGACCAGTGTTACGTGTTGATCTGTTCACAATGCTTGAGTATAGACGGGTCACAAGCAGAAAAGCCACAAAATGAGGCTTACAACATATGTCAAAATTGTCCACATTCGTTGGCCAAGCGCTCTCAACTCACCTGCTGAGGGTTGGTTTCAAGCATGGTTCAACACAGGTCAAGCGCTTTACATGACTCGACACTCTGTTCAAATCTTTGCAGTTTGAACGTGTTACACGAGTTGGACCCATGTACAACCCCAGAGATGTTTTGTTGTGTGAAAAGCCCTTATGATATTCGCAATTATTGCAAGTCTTGGTTTCCATGGGCATGCATGGGCAATGTAAAAACTTTGGGATGCTTAGAAATAGAAAACTACAGAAAAGTGATACAAAACTACCTAGAAATTACCTGATATAAACCTGTCAATAAAATGTTTTTAGAGTGTCTGGCAGTTTGATCCAAATAGGACATTTTTTTTGTGTATTTGTCTTTCCAAAAGGCGGGTCCAACTAGGATCTAACTCTTGGGCTTGCTAAACAGTCTATGACGAGAAAGCAACAGAATACGAGCAGTGCTTAAAAATGAGATACTGTGGGATTATTTGAATTTGTCCGCGTGAGCGACTTCTCTTTCTGTAATGCCATACCAGCTTGTGTTTTCTTAAGGCACCGCCCTTGCCGAGTAGAAAAAAAAGAGAGATTTGGGGGAGAAAAAATAACAAGAGCAGACCAACCATGGTGGAACTGGCACTGCTATCACATTTCCATTGTCCCAGAGTGGAAGGAATGTCCTTGTTTTTCTCAGCATTGAGTACACAGTGTTTCACTTTCATGGCTGAGCACAATGGGCAGTGGTTTTTTGCAGTTTGCTACACACCGGGATGCCAAGGTTCTGATATTTTTTTGCATTGCACCCCAGCTTGCCTTAGCAGGGCGCCGTGTGGTCTTTGCAGCAATCTGGTGTGTGTGGGTGTGTGGGTGGGGAGGTGGGGGGGGGTTACCAAGGAGGTAAGGGTAAGTCATGTCTGATCGAAAAATAAATCTAGAGCACACAGTCTGGAACATTTGGAAGTGAATTTCTTCCTTCAATAGGTTCGTTTCCACTTGAAAAAAAAGGATCGCAAAAAGTGGATCGAGATTGAAAACTGCGTGCGTCCGTCCACACGGCAAAAAAACAAACAAAAGTGAATCGCGATTCAAAAAGCGATCAGATTCAGTCAGAACTGCGCATGCCAGGAGATCTACGCGCATGGAAATGTGGGATGTAACTTTTTTATTTTCTCTTTTCGATAGCGCCCACACACAGCACCCGGCAAATAATCGCGCTGTTTCCAAAAGATCGCAAGCCGATCTGCGAATTGGATCGCGAATCGAATCGCGCTTATTAGTGAGTTTTTTTCATCCACACACAGAATAAAATTGAAAAGTGAATCGCGCTGTTTCGTTCTAGTGGGAATGCTCCCAATGTATCAAAGAGTAAACTCTGTCTGTCATCAGGAGACCGTGTGCTGATGAAGAACTGAGCTTGCTCTCCAAAACCTTAATTCCATTGGTTCTCAGTCATCAGAACCACACAAAGGAGATATTTTTACACAGGTGTCACAGCGACCACCCTTGACTTCCTACCTCCACCACGAATAACCTGGATTTTAGTATCAAGCCAGGGGAAAAAAGGTAATTTTATCCAATCCCAGGAATTGAGAGGTAAGGGGGTTGAGGGTGTCTTGAGGGTTACCTCACCTTGTGAGTGGCTTTCCACCCAAAATAGCTCAGGGGGGAGGGCCAGGGGCTGGGGGTGCCTGCCTCCCTGCCTGCCTCAATGAAGGGAACCATTTTGGCAAGTCTGGGCCAGGGGGGGAGGGGAGTGGGGGTATTTACAATCTGCAGGCTGGGGCTTGGCCAGACCTCTTGGACCTGCTGTCAACAGGCATTAGTAATTGCCAAAGAATTGCATTCCTCACCCATCCCACCTTAGGGGGGGGAGGGTGAGAGCAGGCATGTGAGGGAGGTGAGGCTCATCAACTCTTACCCGAAACCCCACAGCCTGGCTTGTTTGCATTGCCCTGGTGACCAGGGGTTTATCAGTATTATTATAATGAGTCCTACCATTGGTGGGGGGTATGTAGCCTGATCAGATGGCAGGGAATGCTGCCCATGCCAGACAGATATCCCTGGCATCCATAAATCATACTCTGCTCACAGACTGCTTTCATTATTACACTGGGTCTGGTCACCCCCCCCTCCCCCTTGAAGCCTGGGGGAGTTGTTTGGGTTTGCCTGTCAGGAGCAGTCAGATAAAGTCATTGTTATGCTGAAACCTGAGGAGAACCACTGGGTATGGTTTCTCACTCCCCCCCCCTTTAATGCTAGACTCCACTCAAGTCTGAAATTCAGATCCCTCATTACTGCAGAGAACCAGAATGCCCGAGCACACTTCCAATGTGGAAAGTTTGCGGTGCTGGTGACACCACACAGTGTAAGTCATCTCTTTTGAGAAGGAGCAGCTGACCTTTCCACAAACTTTCCACATTGTGATTCCATTATCAGACTTTCAATATGGAAGTAGGAATACATTTCTCTGGGCTATTTCCTCCTCAGTGTTTCTTTTTTCTTATGGACTTGAAAAATTGGAAATTTAACTGAGACAGTGGCTAAAGTAACTGTGCTGGAATATGGCATGACCTTTGTGATTACATGTTGGCCTCAATAGCCTAAAAAATAAAACTAGTACTAGTAGTAGTAGTACTAGTGGCAGCCATCATGAATGAGTCTGACCATAGTGCATGCTGTGCATGCAGAAGCCTTGCACAGCCTGTTGCCATAGCTCTACAAAGGCTGATATTTGAGCAGATGTAGTTTTTTACAGAGTCAAAAATTTCCACTGTACTTATCGACTCGGTTAAACTAGTTTCCTGGTCAATTTTACTCGGTAGAGGGTTGGCTGGTAAAAGCAACCATCGCTTTCAGTTAAACTTAAAGTAGCCAAAAAGAAATTAAAAATGGGAAAAGTTACCATTATCTTGATGAGTTTAACCATGGTAAAGCCAAAATAAATCCAGTGGAAACAGGCTTTAGGATGTTTTGAAATTGTGATATAAAAAAAGAAACTGATGAGGAAAGCAGTCTGTGCCTTTCTTATTCTTAAAACCCTGCCAAGATAAAGTGCAGTCTCCCGGTGCCTTCTGTAGAATCCTACTTGTTTTTGTGGAGGCAAAAAGGAGAAGGAATATGTATAAACCAGATGCTGAAGTGAAATAGTTTGCATGTGTCCCTGCGTCTGCGTCTGCGTCTGCCTAGGCTAGGCGGCATGTTGCAATTAGATTTACTGTCTGTGGACTGCTGAAGGTCCCAGTGTCTGGTTCTGTTTATTTTGGAGTGGGAGATGTGTGGTCAGCTCTGGGAATTATGTTGCTTTCCTGGTGTCAATTTCCAAAAAATTTAGCGGGTCTGTCAGGGGTTTTTTTCCCCTGATTCCAGCAGGACCTCGCTCAAAGGCATTGAAAGGTCCTGCTAGGATTGAAAATGGCAGGCCGCCGAAATGGTGGGTTTTTTTTCTTCAGATTTGTAATCCAGTCAGTCTGCGATTTGCTACAATTCGGTGTCGTTTCTGCCAATTTGAGTCCATTTGGGTCTGCATTCTGCAGCAGATGTTAATTTTGCCAGGGAATGGAACTACTTTTCAGTTGTGTAGGAAATATCCGATAGATCAACAACGGCAGTGAGAGAGTATCACTGGGTGAATATTCCGACACTTTCTGGTGAGCCCGCCACCATTTTTTGTGGTGGAAATCCCATGCTTGGTCTCATCCCTAGGCTGCTCCCACTCCTAGCCGTGCCAACCCAGGGCTTTCCTTCCCCCTCTGTCCTTGACTTACAATAATAAACCAAACAGTCCCATGTTGACAGCCAGGGCAAGGGCCCCAGAGCAATTTGCTGCCTGAGTGAGTTCCCCCAGACCCAGCCAGTGGAGAAAATTGGTCCTCCAGGCAGAAATCCAGAGGGGGCCAGGACATGACCCCAGCCTGTGCTCACCCCTGATGACACTCCAGCATAAACAACCTCCACTGACTACTCCCCCATTGCACATGGCTTCTGCATGCTTGGGATTTTGTTGTCCCTCTCTCTCTCCCCTACCCCCCCCCCCCCCACCCCCCTCTTCCCTCTTCCCTCTTCACTTTAGCAGTCTGGTAACACCACCAAGAAAGGTTTTCTTGGAGAGGTTTTTTTTTTTTTTTTTTTTTTTTTGCAGCTCCAATCACTGTCTGGACCACCTACTCTCAGTTTGGTCTCATGTTATCAGCTGAAGCAAGCCCCGCCTATCTCATATGCATAATTGGCACTGGGCCAGCTCAGTGCTCCTGCCACACAGGCAGTGACAGGCCTGACTGCTCCGCCCACTTCATTTGCATAGTCACTGCTTCTTCCTACCTACCCCCCCCCCCCTATCTCTCTCCCCTCTGTGGCCCACAGTGCTGAACAATGTCCGGGTAGGTCTGCTGGCTGGAGCTATCAACACCCATGCTTGCCATCCACCAACCAGGAACCAACCTGGTCACTAATGGCACAAACATGGGGCTGTAATTTCACCGCCAATGCAGGCCACAGCATTTTTCTTTTTTGAGGGGGGGGGGGTCCTTTCTCTCTCTCTCTCAGAGTTGTTATCCAAGAATTTTGGGAGCCAGCTCCTGACCTCTCACCCCTTGAAATGGATGTTTTGGTTGACATAAAATCTAGGTCACACAATTATATTTTAGTGCAGAATCGGTACTGGGATAGGAGGGTAGGTCAGCAAAGCCAATAGAACACCCATGCATTGCTAGACACTAGACAGCCCTATGCTATGGTTCCCTTTTCATTCATCTTTCATGATGAATATTATTTTGGGCCATTTTATTTATGGGCTCCATCTGATGATTTCAGCTGGTTGATTTTGTCAGCTATTTCCTATGGGTGGGGGGAATATGATTGCATCACCCCCATCTGGAATCGGGCTCACCGATTGTTTGAAATTTAAGAGAAATATGTTGGTCTGCTGTTTCTGCTTTGCTGGGCCAATGCAGTATCGGGATATACCCTACATTGGTACCCAAAATTAGAGAATACATTTGCACAATGGCAACCTGAAATCCCCGCATGCCCACTCATTCTGCGGCAGCCATCTCAGGTAGCGGTAGTTGTTGGGAAGACATGACATGCACAGAATGCTCTTTGTCCACACACTAAAAATAGAGACACAGATCTGGATGAAAAATGAAGAACTTTAGGACTACCATGTTTGACAGGCTAGTGCAAAGAAGATAGTGATATACTGTACAAAAAACTGCTTACCGGTACTGATTGACTAAAATTAGCAAAATGCAAATCTCAAAATTTACTGGGCCTGACGTTTCGATCCTAGCAGGAAGCAAAGAATATAGTTTGATGGATTCCGAACTGAATGCTCGCAAAATGAAGCGGTGGAAAGTAGTACCTTTTCTTTTTTCCTTTTTTTTTGTGATTGAATGTCTGTTGCTGGAAGTCGATGTCAGTTTTGACATGGGTATTTTTTATTTGGTCCCCTTTTTGAACAGATAATCTTGGGCCCCTGTTGTACAGCACAGAGAGATGGATTTAGCCTGAGGGTAGCTCTGAGGCTTTATAAGAGTACATCCTCTTTGGCGAGGCTGCTCGTGCAGTGGAGATTCTGGGGAGGTGGCCTCTATTTTTTTTTTTTTGGGGGGGGGGGAGTAGTTTGTGTAGTAATGGAATAATACGATTTGCCCATTTTCCTGTTGTCCCGTGCTGTGAAAGCACTAATCGGGTCTGAATATGGTGAGTAAGTGAATGTGCAGAATGCAGGACTTATGCTATCTGACTATCACAGGCTGAACTGACAAGAAGACTCATCTTGATTAATGGTGTCTGTGGTGTAAGTCTACCCCCCCCCCCCCTCCCATAGAGGTGAGTCTGCCTCCCTTCATCAAACTCACCTCGCAGATAACTCCCTGAAGGGCCACGGGGCATTCCACCTCCATGTACCATGCATGTACACGTGATTGCTTGATTATAGGAAGCCAGGAAATCACTGCACCAGATCCCAAGGCTGAAACCAGAAACAAATTAAGGGACAAACAATCCTTGAAGGTGGCAGATTAAAATTAAAATTCTTACTTTATTTCCTCTCTTTTGTGGCCAAATTACAGCGAAAAGTACAGAAAAATACATTTAAAAGTACATACATAAAAAAATCTGAAAGACTCACAGGTTGAGATGCCAGCCTACGGTAATTCATGACTGTCACAGTCTGCTTAATTGCTGAAGCTCACTCTGCCCAGATGCTCCCAATCCTTGGCCAAACAAAATAAATATCAATTAAATAGCAAATTTAAAAAAAACAATATGATTATTAGGTCCTTTCCCACTACGAAAATAATCACTTTTTGAATCGCGATTCAAAAACCGGGGGTTTTTGTTGTTGTCGTGTCCACACAGGCCAAAACATCACATCACAACTTATCGCGAGCCGATTGCGGTTAGCTATGTGGTCGCACTGCACATGCATCGTGGGATCGAAAAAAGAAAATGGTGCAATTTGAGCGGAGCGTTCCCACACACATCGCATCGCAAATAAACACAATTATTTGAGAAAGTCTCCTTCTTAATGGAGTCCGAATCGCGATTCAAATCCTATAATAATCGTGTTTATTGTGTCCACACACTCAAATCATGATCCAAATAATCATGGTTTTTTGTTGGTGTACTGGAAATGGCCCTACTGAATAGCAATGAAAATTTGACTGGACCAGGATTGTGCCCAGGCTTTCAGTTTCATGTACGGTACTTGCTCTGAGCTCTCTCTGGCTGTCTTCCCAAATACCGGGGGTAGTCCAAAATAGTCAACTATCTTTGCCAGGTTGGGGTCTCTAGTCTGATCCATTTGACCATTAAATGACATCTCCAAGGAAAGGATCATGTCCCATCATATATTCAGATGCAAGTAACAATTTAAGTAACAATGTTAACCTGGCTACTGCAGTTTTGGGGATCAAAGTGGATGCAAACATTGAACATATGTTTGTTTATGGACTTGGATGTGATGATTAATTCTAGAGATTTCTGATATTACTCATTGTTTAAATTTATGACAGTCCAATAAAAAATGATGACGGGCAAGTCACCTTGTCTCTGATTTGGTAATTTTTGTTGCCTTGTACTTCAAACTAGTAGCTCATGAAGAACACTGTACATAGGAGAAAATGAGAATTTCCTTTGTTTTGTTTGTTCCCTGGTTGTAATTACAGGACTAAGCGATGATGGCAGTGGTTGTTCCTTTGGGGTGGGGCCTATGCACCAGTGGCTGTGTAGTCTTGGTTCAAGACTAGTGGCCGTATTTTATTTGGCAGGGTTCCCTAATCTCAGCTGCCTGGAGGTTTACTTTGTGCCACGGAGCTGTGATTTTTGCGGTCACATGGTTCACTCCGTTTTCACCGTTGATTGAAGGCCATCACAAAGTGCATACTTCACTGTGCAGGGTACCAGTCATCCACATGCCGGGACAGATTCTCCATTTCTCTGCATTCAAATGGCAGTGAGGTTGACAAGTGGGTCGGGTCACCTCTCTGTCACCAGAACCACCACAACCGCATTGATCAAGTTGACCAGTTTACTATCCATGTTTACCCATGGTTTATCCTTTTCCTTGCTCTGGTCTACCTGTATGCTTTATCCAGCTGTCTGGGTTGTGACCAGTTTCTTCACACCGCAGACTGAAAAACCTTTCAAACCATTCTTTTTCATTGGGTGCAATTCCCAAATAATTGAAAAGTGGATCACAATCCAAAAATCGATTTTGGCCAAATCAATCAGCAAAATTTGTCAAAATTTGGATCGTGATTCAACTCTTCCTTTTTTTTGTGGGCCGAACTGCACCTGAAATGTGACCCAGTCGGAGGCACTTTCCGGACTGCATGTGCTTGGTTTGCTCGTACCATGCTCGTACAATGTATGGTTTGCGCACAGCCATGTGGTGATATACAGCTGGCTGTGGGGACACCAAATATATATTTATCTATGGCCACTGAACTGTAGGATATATATAGGTAACTTATCAATTTTCTTTTTTAGACAGAGTTTGCACACAGCACCTGGCAAACACTGGCGATGTTTCCGAAAAAAACACAAGAATAACTGCATTTTGGATCGTGATTTGAATCTAGTTTTAGATTTTTCAGGAACTCATCTATAAAAGTAGCCATATGAGAAGGACTGTGAAAACCGAAAAAAAAAAAAACAACAGCTGACTGTTTTTTTTTTCACCTTGGAATAATTGGCAACCAGAGGATTGGGAGAAAAAAAACACCACCACAAACCACAGACCAGTAAGTGCCAGTATGGGAGCTGACAATTACTGGTCCTTTGTCCCGGTTGCCTCGTGTTATTCCTCCCTTCCCCACTATTCCTGCCCTGATGATGCCAGACCAAGTCTGGCCAGTTATTGGCGACGGCCAAGCAGTGGGACTCTCTAAGTCTTCCAGTCCCACTGGTTTCCCCTCCCAAGCACCCACCAGTAGTACACAATAGATGACTACCAGTGGCCAGCAGGGGTTTGTATTTGGGGGGTGGGGAGGGCTGTGTGCACTGGTTATTAATGGTTGAAATGCAAGTGGTGCCTGCACTTTCCCATTTGGGAATGCCGACCGCTAAAATTAACCCAATGGAGTGTGGGGAGAGTTACATTGTATGGTAGAATGGGGCAAATGCTTCTTGCTGCCCGAACCACTCGGGCAAAAAGGTAACACAACTGAATTTAGAATCGGTTGAATGACTGGACCATTGCAGTGAGTCTTTTGAGAGCTGCTTAGACTTGGCAAGTCTCTCTGCTCTGTGTAACCATGGAGGTAACCATGGAGCTGCTGTGGGTATATCAGGTTGTAACTGTGCCATTTCAGACAACCAAGCGCTTGGTCCAGTTAGGTGGACTCTGAGTGACCTCCTTCCCCAACCCTTGCCTGGGTCATGGAGCCTGGGTAAACTTCATTTCAGTGCATTTCACCTGGGCAAAGGATTAATCCTGGGCAGTGGCACAGGAAGTGCCATCAAAACCACAAAACAAGCTTCTTTTGGGAAAGGGGGAAGGACACAGTATCCAAGATAAGCCCTCTGGCTGAGGATTTGAGGTTCAGGCTAAAGATAGTCTTCAGTGGGAGTACTGGCCCACATCTTGGGTCATAACCATGCTGGCAGACACTGTTCCATTGATACCTTACTTCCTAACCCCCCCCCCCCCCTCCACCCCTCTTCCCTCCCCTCAAAGTTGTTCAATTTTCTTGCGCAAGCCTACAATTAGTTTTGGTCATATGATCCTAGCTTGTCCAATGTTTATGCGGCTCGGAACTGAAACCGCTTTCACTTGAGTGAAACATCAACATAAAGTCTGTGAGATTCTGGCTGGGTAACACATGGTGAATATTCCTGATACTTTCGGTCTTGGTTGAACCATGGAGGAATAAGTAGCGACTTCCATGGTTGAACCACTTAGAGCTCTATGCTTAGAGCTTGCTCTATCATCTATGGTTGAACTGCCAATACCAGCATGGACTTGCCCCCTACAAAAATATGACTTGGTCCTTTCCAGTCCCCTGTCCTGTGACTTATGACCAATCATCCAGTCCGATGAAAAACCCCAAAAGGAATTTGCTTGCATTTCGCAAGCAAGCGTTCTGAATTTCTGTATTGTTCAAGCTCTCATTTCTCTTCCTCCCCTTTATTTACTGAGGTTCTCAACGAACAATGGAGGTGGTTTTATGTGAAGAGAAGGCAGTTTCACTTTCATGGCCTGTGGTTAACCATGCTGTGGCCTCCTGGAAAAACAAAACAGAAAAAAGCGAGAGAAACAGCCTGACCACAGTCCTTCAAACGACACTAATTATGGAGCCATTGAAACCACAGGCACTGGCCTGGTCATCTGTTGAAATGCTTTGGGAAAGCAAGGCACTTTCCTCACATGACATTCCTTTCGATCCGCACAATGATGAAAGGTTAGGGGGGTTTATACATACATAATTAGGCATATAGACAAGCTTTCCATTTCATCTCTTTTTATCTGTAATACTTTCTCTTTCCATTCCAGACGAATGGTAATAGTGTGACATAGTTTTGGTCTGGCACCCACCCTACTTGGGGATTTGCATGTGCTTTTGTATTTCAAAAGCAGTGGTACTACATGGTGCCTGCCTTTCTTGCTGTGTTTTTCACATGCCTTTCCAATGCTGTAGTATGGAAACGATAAATCCAACAACTGATAGGAAATGATAAGTAGGAAAGGTTAGAAAATGATATCGTAGGAAACGATGTCTTGAGAGTGCCTGATATGTAGCTCCAAGTAGTAGGACCTCTCTCAAAAGTCAAGAATTTGTTTGATGCTATGAGTATGACTATGAAAGTGGATGTAGTGTGAACAGATTACATGGGTTGGACCCATGTGCAACCTTGTGATTGTTGTTGTTGTGTGAAGAGCCCTTTACAGTCAAGCAGCTACACTTATACTAGTATAAGTTCCTCTTACTAATTACCGGTATGTAGCATCTGGATACAATACAACAGCTGCTTGCTGATAACCAGTGTACCTGGTATAGCCATTTGGCTCACTTAGTCCAGCAAGATGTCCGGCAAACAGATGAGAATATAATTTCCTGATTTCCTCCAGTCCGCTTCCTTTATTGTAATCAATAATCCAAACTAACCAGGTTGTTCCTGGTTACTTCCTGAACGTATTCCTTACACTTTAGACGATGTTTTCCGTGGCGTTTTTTTTCTTCTTCTATCTGCGTGTTTCCTCCAACCATGAGAGTTCAGTCATTCTCGGTCTGTAAGCTTTGCAGGCGGCGTTGAGTTCAAGGTCTGGCTTTGGATGTCAGATGGCTGAAAACAGAGAGACCCCGGGGAGGGGAAAGTGCAATTGGAGTGTCACATGTGTGCCCTGAGTCCCTAGCCTTGTCCAAGGCAGTCTCTCCGGTACGGCACCAGGGAGAGATCCGAGCCAAATGCACACAAACCACAGCACTAGGGCACTACAGTTGAACGTCGCTATAACGAATGCCGGTATACTAAACATTCCCTTGCCCTTTGGCTCCTGATTTTTGTGTACAAAATTTGTGGCCGCAACTGCTATAATGAACGACCGCTATACCGAAAAATTCTCATGGATCCCGGGATGTTCGTTATAGTGACGTTCCACTGTACCACGCTGAATCCAAGCTGTCTGGCATACAGTAGTCTGTGTGCGTACGTACGTGTGCACGAGTTTGTACGTAGCCGTCCTGGCCACCCTCGAGTAGCAAGGAAAGGGCTCGCACGAGTACGCATGCAAGTTGCGGGCAGGGAATGGTGCACTTCACGCGCAAGCTATGAGCGGAGAATGAGGCTGTATGTCGGATATCACTCGCAATGGTATTGCGCAAAGCATTACAGTATTTCTGCTGGCCAGATTTAGATTTCTTAATCGTCGCCCAATGACTTTATCAAGGCGACTGTAACAGTGTTTTCAAATTCCTTTTCCTTTCTGCCCTGAGTGTCTTTTCTTTACTTTACTTTCCTTTGCGCTCAGAAGCTCCCTTAGTCCCTAGCTATAAGCCATAAGCAAAATAACTGCTAGTGCCATGTTTGAAGGCTTCTGAAGTCTTGAGAAATGGTGCTTGGTTCTGCTTTTTACTTCTCAGTAGTTTTCAGCAGTTGGTGTTCCACTTTGGTCCATGGTTCTAAGCCAACTTGGTCACTCATTGTGATGGCATCAACTTTGGCAATGTCCAGTTTAACCATAGAGCAAGGAAACATGGTTTAATCTTGCAACTTTCCACTGCTGAACTTTTTGCCAGTTTAGGGTGAAAATTAGCAAATGTGTTGCCATTTTAGTGAAGTGAATCCAAGATTGGCTCAGGCCCATAGTAATACAAAAATGTTGCAAGTTTCTTACTGGCTGCTTACTTAAATGGCCCAAATTTATACAAATCTCAAAAATTAAGAGGGTCGGACATTTTGATCCAAGCAGGACCTTTCTCAAAAGGCAGACTGTTCATTCAAATCATGCGGTTCTCTTCATATTTGAGTTTAAAATACAAGTTCAATCAGCAATGAGAACTATCACTTTTGATGAGAATGGTCCGAGCCCTCTAGTTCTTGAGTGATTTTTGATGCCATACCCCCAAAAGAAGCACCCTGTACTTTGACTATGCTTTGTGACTGAGTGAGCATAGTTCTGCCTTTAAGAAAGGTCTTTCTACTAGGATCAACAGGTCCAGCTCAAAAGTCTAAGTTAGTAAGTAGTTTCCAACATTTTTTGTGCATAACTCTCTGTCAGTTATTCGGCCATTGGAAATGGGGGAGGTTGCCATTGTAATGAGTTCATATAAATATCGAACAGTGCTACCTTTGTAGGTGCTTGGGGCCTGCAATGCAGTCCATTTCAGGAAAATATGCGTAAGTTATACGCAACATACAAATGTTGCGTAAGTCTTGGTCCACAATGCCTCTTTTTCAGCAATGTTTAGAAAAGGCAGCAAAATGTTGCGTAAGTTACGTGAAATCTGCTGCTGGCCTATTGCATGGGGAACCTCAAGCCCGACAAAACAGAAAGTAAGATAAATTGGGGCTTCCTTTGACTGCCAGTGTGGAGCTGTGTCAGTCATTGTGGCTGATTTGGGCCCAGTAGAGTACCGGTATAGGCTGGCAGTCCACCCCCCAGCTGCCCAGGTTGCCATCCTCCCTTGTTGAAGTCATTACCACTTCCTGTGCCCTGATGTCAGGAGGGGAGGAGCATGCCTTCACCGGTGTCACACCGCACCACTCCCTGTCTCACCTCACAGCTCCATGCTCACAGCCACTACCACCACTGCTAACCTCACTAACCATCATCACCCCTCTCCCCATAGAGGAGGAAGTGCCTAGTTGTGACCGATTCTCTCCGGGAGAGAAGGGAGACCTGGGCCGGTCCCTGGAGTGGAGGGAGGGAAATGCTATTAGCTTCACCAGAAGCAGGGCCACACAGGGGCCCGAGCAGTCAGGATAGAGAGATTAGGCAATTAGCGAATTTGTCAGAGGCAATGAGAGGACATGGAGCCCAACTCTCTCCAGCTCTCCGTGATCCAGGAAATCAGTTGGATAAATGCAAGCCCAATCAGAGGAGCCTCCTCTGATAACAACAGCCTATGCGAGAGTGGGGGGAGGACTCCATGCAGGGTGGGCTTAACCATCCTGTATGTTTGTGTCAGTCATGTGCTGGCTCCTCAGCAACAAGTGGTTACCGTGAAAAACCCGCCCAGTTGCTCTGAAGTTACTTCAGTCGTAGCGGCTGGGACTGCCCTTAGATTGATATCTGCTAATCCAAGTGTTACAAGTACGCATTAATCACCCTGTATATTTGTCACTAACCCTTGCAATGACATACACAGACAATGTGGTGAGGAATCATCGCCGTGCTAGTAGTAGTATGATTCTGCAAATAAATGTCGGCAGTGAAACTAGGTGTGGTACTCTGGCATAAGACTGGGTGTCATGCAAGAACTCTCCCAACAGTAGAAGACCTGTTTAGGGTATACTCCAGGCTCCAGCCAGTCCCAATCCAAGTGACAGTTCTTTGGTCTTTTCACATCAACTCCACTTTGGTCTGTATTCAAACCTTCCCTGATCCTCCTCAATGGTTCTCTTCCAATAATTTTGAATACCGGTAAGTTCACAATATGCTCTCATTTTTTGGCCAAACAATTACTGCACACTGTATTCTACCACACAAGGGCCCTTTTCCAAAACCCGGCTTAGGCTTCGGCTCCGGCTTCGTCTCAGTTATCCAAAAGCTGAAATACAAGTTGGAGTTCTTTGTTGAAGTTGAAGCTTTGGATTCCTTTTCAAAACTCAGTAAAACATTTAAAAATGCTGCCAAAGGCTTCCTGTTGTCATGCCTTGTACTTGAAATGGATGAAAGAACCAGAGACAAAGCCGGAGCCTGAGCCTAAGCCGGGTTTTGGAAAAGGGCCCAGGATTCCCATCCCCTGCCAGACCGGTGACTTCAAACAGCGGCCCAGGTTCCAATTGCCACCCAAAACCAGCCACCTGAAAATGTGTGCTCAATATGGCCGTTTCCACCGTCCAATTAATTGTGGTTTGAATCACGATTCAAAACCCTTCTTTTTGCTTGCGTTCACACAGGCCAAAAAATCCCGTCGCAACAAATTGCGAGCCGATTGTGGTTAGCAATTGTGGTCAAATGGTGGGTATTTGTGCTTGAGGGTGGCTCATGCAGGTAGACATATTAAATAAATATAGGAATTATTGTGGGATTAAATAACCTAGTGTGATTCACACACACCGTGTCGCAAATAGATGCAATTATTTGAAAAAGTCTCACTTATAGTGGAGTCCGAATCGCAATTCAAATCCCACTAATAATCGCGATTCAAATCGTGATCCAAATAATTGCGTTTACCAGTATTTTAGTGGAAACAGCCCTCCTAGTAGTGCTACTGTTAGTCAGCAAAATATCAGAATGAAACCAGCACTGCAGCAGTCTCTCTGAAAGTTGTTTTGAAGTACTAGGCTAACAAAGGACCGATTTGGCAAAAATTATTTTTTTTACTGAATGCTCTGTCTATTACTGAATGCTCTGTGTATGCACATGACAAGCCATACAAAGAGCATTCAGTTGAGGGATAAATAAAAAGTGTGAATCAATCACAGTTCATATTTTTTTGCCACAAAGGTCGCTTGCTTTTGCAACCCTCCACCTAAGCTCTCTGATAAAAAAAAAAAGCCAGATGTTTTGCAAGGGAACTGAAACATCAATGTGTCATCTGCTATTTGAATGATGTTCACATAGTGGATGCTAATGACCTTTTGGCATTGTCTTGGCTCGCAACCATCGCTTTCCCATCTCATTGTCAACTTGGGTTAGGAAGAGATTCCCAGCTGCCCCAGACCACAACATCTGAAAATGCAGTCTTTCAAAAGGCCGCTGATATTATAGTCAGAGCCAAACAAGAGCTAAAAATATAAATACGAAAAGGTGGGGGAAAAGAGAAAGAAGAAATTTAGAGAGGAAATGAAGGCCATTTATTTGGCAGGTTTGGAGGGCGGTGATATAAAACTATCCCACAGACAGAAAAGCGATGCGCTTTGTGATTGCTGGGCCCCGCCTAGGCTCCTTCGCATTTCCGCCTCCGTCTTTGTCCATCTCCACTCTCTCCAGTCTCGCATCCTGCTCTCTGCGACACTCGAGAGGAAGCCAAGGAGAATGGAAAAAAAAAAAATGAAAAAAAAAAAAAATGAAAAAAAAACAGGCGGCTCTAGAGAAGACTACCGCACATGCTCTGTGTGCTGATTCCCTCAGTTCTCAGCGTATCACCATTCTTGCTGCACTATATGCATGTACGCCGAGTGTTTTTTTGCAACTATGTCCCCCTCCCATCCCATCCCATCCAAGCTCTCTTCCCTCTTCCTCCCCTCCCTTCTGACCCCATTTTTTTTTTGGGGGGGACAGTGTAAAGTCCTTGTTTTTCAGCAGCCAGGGACATAGTTCTAAGGAGCGGCATTCACCCTTCACCGGGCCCCCCAGCAGTTAATCAAAATGGATTGTGGCAGGGAACCCAGCATTCGTGACATTTGCTAGATAAAACTGCCCAAGGGGGGAGGGTTATCGCTTAGAATTGTACCAGAGACTTTGGTCGGGGGGGGGGGGGGAATGAAATGAAATGAAATGAAAGGAAGAGCTAGAACGTGCCAGTGATGTGGATGCGGTTAAAATTCATTCCTGCGTCTTCTCTCTTTTTTTGTTCCTGTGAGTTTTGACTGTGCGTTTGTGCATTATGTAGGCATTTCTCTCCGGTAATGCTGTCTTAATTCTGCGGGGGGAAATCAGAGAATTACCCGCAGCGTGTCATTCAGAGGGGGAAGCACTTCCTGTAATTTAGGCGAGCCATAAATTGTCGTCAGCGGATTGCAGTCCGAAGTCGTGCCGCTTAGTATCCACTTACATTATCCTTGGGAGTTCGACATGCCCCATTCTATATGTACCCCGTGCAGATTTGGTTTGCGTTTCGTGGGCAGATCCATTTAAAATGTGAATCTTGGGCAGCTGGGCAGGAAAAAAACTTGAACAGATTTGCTTGTGGAGGGATAATTTCCAATGGTGCTCTGAACCAAAATCTACAGCAGGTCAAAAGTAATACCTTGTTGGGTCCGATATCAACTTGAGGAATGATTTGGTAGAATCTAACCAATATGGGTTAGGACTTAACACGGTGTTAATTAAATAAATAAGACTTTTCATGGTGGGTGAATCAATATAGGAAGGTTTGCGTTGACACCCTGTATCAGCTCTCTTAAAGGAAGAGGTTTGGTTCTGAAAGAACCTGAGTGGTAACACGGTGTTGGCAGAGTACTTTCAATACGCGGGCAATCAAATACATGTAGCGAGCAAATGTTGGTCAAATGTATCCTGTGGAAATATGAACCGAAGGATAGAATGGTTTCAGCATTTACTGCATGGATTGGAGTTACATCCCAAGAGATCAGCCCCCTCAACATTGGAAAAAAAAAAAAATTGGAACAGGAACAGGTTGTAACTGATTGTTTGTGCACGGACTTGTGGAGGCACGCTAGAACTGAAAAACAAACATTTGCCATCCTTACCTGAGATATTTTCGCAAATTGCATAAAAACTAGAAATGTGAGAGTGTCCCATGATTAGACTTTGAGCCCATCGCTGGGTCTGTTTACAGTCAGACCTTGTTTTCATGGCAACTGTGCCAGACTCAAAAGAAAGAAAAAAACAGTCTGCGATGAGCCTGGATCCTGTGGCAACTGCTAATGATACACTCGACCACCTCAAAAGCAGCAGCATCATCAAACATCAGTTGTCAGTTATCGTGGAGAAACTTTGAAACATTCATAACAGATCTATAATTCATTTCTCATCTTCCCAATCCCTCGCAACTCTCAATCAGAAAAAAAAGCGCCTCAGACTGGTCTTTCACCCGGTGCATTTCCAAGAACCTCGTTAGGTAGATGGAGGAGGGAGACTTGTTAGTGAGAGGCTTTGTGTCCGGGAATGGGAGGCACGTTCAAGCGAAGCGAGATTGTCATCTCAAAAGGTCACCGGTAAAAATAGTGTGAATGGATGTAGTCATGGGCAGGGCTTATGATTCAGGGCAGGGCGATTTAGATTTGTTGGGGCTAGATTTAGGGCTTTTTAGTCTTAGTGCCGTACCTGTGTGGGCCCTCTCCCTCTCCCTCACCTCTACCTTCTCTCTCCCTCTCCCTCTCCCTCTCCCTCTCCCTCTCCCTCTCCCTCTCCCTCTCCCTCTCCCTCTCCCTCTCCCTCTCCCTCTCCCTCTCCCTCTCCCTCTCCCTCTCCCTCTCCCTCTCCCTCTCCCTCTCCCTCTCCCTCTCCCTCTCCCTCTCCCTCTCCCTCTCCCTCTCCCTCTCCCTCTCCCTCTCCCTCTCCCTCTCCCTCTCCCTCTCCCTCTCCCTCACCTCTACCGTCTCTCTCTCCCTCTCCCTCTCCCCACCTCTACCTTCTCTCTCTCTCTCTCCCTCTCCCTCTCCCTCTTCCTCTCCCTCTCCCTCTCCCCCTCCCTCTCCCTCTCCCCCTCCCTCTCCCTCTCCCTCTCCCTCTCCCTCTCCCTCTCCCTCACCTCTACCTTCTCCCTCCCTCTCCCTCTCCCTCTCCCTCTCCCTCTCCCTCTCCCTCTCCCTCTCCCTCTCCCTCTCCCTCTCCCTCTCCCTCTCCCTCTCCCTCTCCCTCTCCCTCTCCCTCTCCCTCTCCCTCTCCCTCTCTCTCTGCCTCTCCCTCTCCATCTCCCTCTCCCTCTCCCTCTCCTTCTCTCTGCCTCTCCCTCTCCATCTCCCTCTCCCTCTCCATCTCCCTCTCCCTCTCCCTCTCTCTCTCTGCCTCTCTCTCTCTGCCTCTCCATCTCCCTCTCCCTCTCCATCTCCCTCTCCCTCTCCATCTCCATCTCCATCTCCCTCTCCCTCTCCCTCTCCCTCTCTCTCTCTCTCTGCCTCTCTCTCTCTGCCTCTGCCGCTCCATCTCCATCTCCACCTCCATCTCCATCTCCCTCTCCCTTTCCATCTTCCTCTCCCTCTCTATCTCCATCTCCATCTCCCTCTCTATTTCCCTCTCCATCTCCCTCTCCATCTCCCTCTCCATCTCCCTCTCCATCTCCCTCTCCCTCTCCCCACTGTGTATATGATTTGCATTCTGTTTGCCCTTTTCACTTTTGACAGTATCAGCCTGCATAGGGTAGCGAAGGTGATGGGGTGATAGCTTTGACTGTCTCGTGTACAGACACCTGTCTTACACATTCACCCACTCGATCCCCAGGATCAATAGCCACCATGGGCACGAGCTGAATGACCATGTTTCCATTAATTTTATAGGGCCCAACATCTGCTCGGTGCTCAGTCAGCGAAAAAAAACCTCCTCCAAATAGCAAGCAGCCCTTGTCAATAATTCTGAGTTTTCTCTCCACAAAGCATTGCCACTGATATTCTGGATGCAGATTAAATTATGTCAGAGATGGAGTTGGAGATAGGTTCTATCTTTATGCCAAAAATGAATCGGGTCTTTTTTGGATTGGTGATTTTTGTGTTAATCTATCTGTCAGCCACCTATTTCCGCGTGGCTCTCTATCCGTGAAACTGTAGACAACATGCACGTAGCACAAGAGGCCATGCCTCTCCTCCCTCTCCGCCGTGGGGCCGTTGTGATCCACCTGGACACTCAGATGGTCTGTGGTTAGAGCACTCGTAGGCCATAAAATCATCTCCGAATCCAAGTTGGACAATTGATAGGGTTTTGTGACTGCCCTTTGGTGACCTCAAACATAAATGCAACTCCATATTACAGTCCATATTGTTCCCTAAAGTAATTCAAAAATGTTGCACACTGCTTGCTGAAAGACCAAAATGATACCATCTCCAGAATGTAGACCTATAAAGGAAATTACATTTCAAACTTAGCACACTCCTACCCCATCTCTACCTAAGCACACGTCTACCACATCTCTACCCAAGCACACCCCGTGTGCCCGTCTCATCTCTACCCAAGCACACCTGTACCACATCTCTACCCAAACACACCCCTACCATATCTCTACCCAAACACACCCCTGCTACATCTCTACCCAAGCACACCTGTACCACATCTCTACACAAACACACCTCTACTTCATTCTCTACCCAAGCACCCCTGTACAGCATCTCTACCCAAGCACCCCTGTACCACATCTCTACACAAACACACCTCTACTTCATTCTCTACCCAAGCACCCCTGTACAGCATCTCTACCCAAGCACACCCCTACCACATCTCTACACAAACACGCCTCTACTTCATTCTCTACCCAAGCACACCTGTACAACATCTCTACACAAACACACCTCTACTTCATTCTCTACCCAAGCACCCCTGTACAGCATCTCTACCCAAGCACACCCCTACCACATCTCTACACAAACACGCCCCTGCTACATCTCTACCGAAACACACCTCTACTCCATTCTCTACCCAAGCACACCTGTACCACATCTCTACACAAACATACCTCTACTTCATTCTCTACCCAAGCACCCCTGTACAGCATCTCTACCCAAGCACACCCCTACCACATCTCTACACAAACACGCCCCTGCTACATCTCTACCGAAACACACCTCTACTACATTCTCTACCCAAGCACCCCTGTACAGCATCTCTACCCAAGCACACCTGTACCACATCTCTACACAAACACACCTCTACTACATTCTCTACCGAAGCACACCTGTACCACATCTCTACACAAACACACCTCTACTTCATTCTCTACTCAAGCACCCCTGTACAGCATCTCTACACAAACACACCTCTACTTCATTCTCTACCCAAGCACACCTGTACCACATCTCTACACAAACACACCTCTACTACATTCTCTACCCAAGCACACCTGTACCACATCTCTACACAAACACACCTCTACTTCATTCTCTACCCAAGCACCCCTGTACAGCATCTCTACACAAACACACCTCTACTTCATTCTCTACCCAAGCACACCTGTACCACGTCTCTACCGAAACACACCTCTACTACATTCTCTACCCAAGCACCCCTGTACAGCATCTCTACACAAACACACCTCTACTTCATTCTCTACCCAAGCACACCTGTACCACATCTCTACACAAACACACCTCTACTTCATTCTCTACCCAAGCACCCCTGTACCACATCTCCACACAAACACACCTCTACTACATTCTCTACCCAAGCACACCTGTACAGCATCTCTACACAAACACACCTCTACTTCATTCTCTACCCAAGCACCCCTGTACCACATCTCCACACAAACACACCTCTACTTCATTCTCTACCCAAGCACCCTGTACAGCATCTCTACCCAAGCACACATGTACCACATCTCTACACAAACACACCTTTACTACATTCTCTACCCAAGCACACCTGTACAACATCTCTACCCAAGCACACATGTACCACATCTCTACACAAACACACCTCTACTACATTCTCTACCCAAGCACACATGTACCACATCTCTACACAAACACACCTTTACTACATTCTCTACCCAAGCACACCTGTACAACATCTCTACCCAAACACACCCCTACCACATCTCTACACAAACACGCCCCTGCTACATCTCTACCCAAACACCCCCCTACTACATTCTCTACACAAACACACCCCTACCACATCTCTACCCATGCAGACACACCCCATCACACCCCATCCCATCGATATCCAAGCAAACCCCTATTTATCGTTGTCTTCCATTCATTTCTCTACCAGGAAGTCTATCATCTCAGAGATGGCCTCCACAAACACTTTCAGACATGGTTCTTAATCCCCTTAGAGCCTTAATCCGGCTAAGCCGCATCCCCACCTTTCAGGTCCAGGCTGGAGGGCTTTTCAAGTGGAATTAGTTTCAATGGTGGAGCTCTGGGTGCTCCCAGTTATTCACCTCTTCACCTTCTCATCCAGCCTAGGTCACTCAGTCCTGCTCAGACATACATCCACAGGCTGAAAATTCTCTCTGTGTGTCTGGGACTCAGAAAGCTCACTCCAAGCCACCCTACCTCTGAAATCCCCCTTTAAAACACCTTTCTCAGTGTAAAATCCCCACACTAAATTCTCCCAATCTTCACACATTGATGCAACTACTGTCAGCTTTGCATTTTTAGCACACACCATGTGCACGTTTATGCTTGACTCAATTCTGGAACTTCTGAATAGAACACCCCCCAAAAGAAAATCTGTACAAATAGACCAAGTACTCAATGAAAGAAAACTGATCTCTGGTGATGATTTGAAGAGTCTTGATTCAGTCACAGTTATGGTACAGGCCTAAACTCTAAAACCTCCATGCAAATGCTCAGCAACATTCAGCAACAGTTGTTACCTTTTGTTTTATGTTTTGAAATTGGTACCAGTATGTGGAAATAAAGGGCCAATGTAGGAATGACTCTGCAAAACCAAACTTCACTTTTGTTTCATGCTAAGCAAAGAATAGGGGTTTAATACACAATTCAAGAACAGTTGACACCGCGCCGCAATGTGATTTGTAATCCGGTTTGCACGAGGGAGAGTTTTCGTGCTTTTTTAGCAGATTTTAATGCTTATGGTAAGTGGCTCTGTAAAATTAGGCCCAGAAGGTACATGCAAGCCTCAAACAATGGTTCCCATTGCCCAACTGCATGCATTAAGGAGGGTGCAATATCCTCTGGGTACCGACCATTTTTGTTAATCCTTTGGATTCAATGAATAGGGACTACTCCAAGTGTTTAGGATTGATGGTAGAAGTGGTGCAGTCGAGCTTAGGAATCCATGGACATAAATCTGACAAACTTATGCATCAGGGTGATATACAAAAATGTTGCAAACTGCTTACTGACTAAAATAACCAAAATGTAAATCTTAAAATTTAGTGGGCCTGACGTTTCGAAGGCAGAGAGAAAGGCCTTTGAGAAAGGTCCTGCTAGGATCGAAACGTCAGGCCCACTAAATTTTAAAACTTATGCATCAACAATAATATGCTCAGTTCACCAATACCAGTGACAATTTTTTTTTTTCTGAGCATAACATTAACAAAAATATTGCGTACTGACTTAAATAACCAACATGCAAATCTCAAAAATATAGAGGGCCTGGCGTTTCGATCATTGCAGGACATTTCTCAATGGCATTCTGCCATGGAGAAAGTGTATTCCGAAGACTATATAATGTCTGTCATCCTGTTTGCTCACATCACAATGATATTTGCATTAGAATCTGGAGGGTGTGATCTGGAGTTGAATACAGCACCAGTCTGTCAGGGCTTGTCTCAAGGAGATTATCCCCACCCTCATCTGTTGGCTCAATTGTATTTGGCCTCATTCACCTTTGTGAGGAGCACTCCTGTCTCTTGAATACTTAATCGTCCCATATATTGCAAAAAGCCAAACAGTAAACAACAAAAAACTTCCCTACCAGATATTCAAATCCTCATTCTTAAAAAAAAAAAAAAACACTCTGGAGGTTTGCTAGTATGGATTTTAGGATTCAACCTACAGCCACCCTCATTGAGGTAAAAACCACTAGGGCTATTGAATGGTAACAGAATGTGTTAATCCCAATTGATTGCCTTGGTGTTGTTGTAAGAGAGCCCACTGTCAATGAGCTGCTTCAGTCTTCCCTGTCCCTCATCCCTGGCTCTATTGATTCTGGGGTTTTCCGCCTTGAATCAATAATGGGGGAGTTTCACCCACCAACGAGCCATTCATGCACTTCTGGTTATCATATAGTCTTCAAATTATCCCCTAACCCCGCCAGAACAACTTAAAAGGGCTTTTATCAGACTCTTCCCCAAGTTGGAAATTGATACCAATTTTTAGGTTTGCTTATCACCCCCATGAAGACAAAGTCAATACACAAAATGATAAAAGTAAGGTGTATTTCCCAAGAGCAGATTGTGCAAATATCCATTAGGACGACCTTTAGGAAAGGTCCTGGTAGGATCGAAATGTCAGGCCCTCCTAATGTTTGATATTTGCATTTGGGTAATTTTAGTCAGTAAGCAGTTTGCAACATTTTCACATATCTTTAAACTATCATCTAATTAAATAATAATGAACATTGCATGATGGGATACTGCCAAACCAGGAGGATATGTTTTCTTGTCTATTTTGTTTGTTTATTGTGGTTTTCATCAGTAAATCACACACTCTGTGTGGCAAATATTTGATGAAGGCACAGTACTAGCCGAGTCAGAATTGCCATCCAAAACTCTACCAGTGATCGTGCAGAAATGATACTGTCGCTTTCAAAATGCATACATTCCCCACCGCAACCCTTTCTTGTCACTTATGATAAACCTGAGGTCTTGCGAAGACGCGGCCTAAAAATGACGTTACAGAATCACCCTGTAATGGGATGGGGTATAATTAAAGCATTGCAATAACTTGGTCTCCGGATAGTTTTACCTTCAAGAGCCTTTCTCTTTGCCTTCAGTGGCTCATTAATGAAGCATGGAGGCAACCGCACAGCTGCATTTGTTGCAGTGAGTAGGGATGGGGGAGCCGTGATTGCAGTACATGTATTTATCTGTTGGCCTTGGCTGGTGGCTTTCTATAGGAATAAATATTGGATGTCTTGCTTCCCTCTGGTAAGATAAGGTTGGAAGGTTTGCATGGTGGAGGCATATAGGCCTATAGTGGTAGGTGACGCCATGTACATCATCTCTTGTGAAATGGAGTGTGGCTTTGAATTGAGCCGGTAACTCAATGTTTCAGTCGTCAGGAGATGCATGATGTTACCACAAACCTTCCACTTCCCAGAGGTTACCAGTCAGTTTGGTTTTATTTGGCGGGGGCGGGGTTGGGGGGGGGCATTTCACTCAATTGGAATAAGTACAATATGCAATGTGTTGGCCTCTGCTGTTCATTGTGCTCAGCGTATCTTGGTCCAGAATTGTTGGCAGACATGTTTGTGGGAGCCCCCTCCATTGCGTTGTCACGGCACAGTACATGTACATGCATTTTTTGCTGAAATCAGTGCAGGTTTCAGATTTTCGCAGCACATGTACAGTGTAGAAATATGCTTACAGTGCATTATGTTCATTGAACATTTTCTTTGCTATTGGACCCAGAATACTTAGGTGCAGCCATGACATATTCCACTGTTTAGAGAAAGTTGAGCTTGTATTTTTTAGTGATTGTCCTAAGGTTTTTCCTCCAATGATTTGAAAATTGAATAAAACGATCTTTCATGTTTTTCATTTAAAACAAAAATGGAGGGGCTAACATTTTTATCCTAACAGGACCTTTCGAAGGCAGAAATTTGTTTGAATTTACAATTTTGGTCATTTTAGTGTATAAGTAGGCCTAGTTTGTTTCATTTGTGTATCAATTCAAATCTTCTTTATCAATCATTCCTAGGAAAAAGCAAATTTGTCATCCATGATTTCTGTGATTTGACTTGTATTTGAATTGTGGGTATGCAGGGTGAAAGCAAATCTGATTTTAATAAGCAAGGCTTTTCATGCTCGAGCAAATTGGTGTGCATGAGCAGCCCTGTGAAATAGGCCCTCTCCTCCTGGCCTGTGTGCTTAGGGTTGGTCTACTGCATTGGCACTTCTGAAACAGTGGTTGCAGAGCAGACAAGCATCGGTGTTTGTAGTTGTAACCAACAGTGCAGATCCACCCTCCATGCCCGGCATGCATAATGGCGGACAACCAGGTGTGTGCACTCAACAACCATCCTGCTGTTTACCAGGCAAGGTCGCATGCGGCCCAGCAAGCTCATGGGCTCCAGCAAAGTTTGCATATTGA